>NMRA01000231.1:389820-507542 GCA_002633005.1 Phoronis australis | reverse complement strand
ACACAAACAAAATCAATTGTGGGCGAAGACTGCGAAAAACAGCCGCGTTTACAAAATGACTATACAGCGTTGTATTGACCGGGAAGCAACCGGTCTAATACAATTTGTTAACGTCAGGAGTCAAATTAAAGATCAAATGTAAAGAAAACTTTCACGTTTTTCATCCAAAACTTGTTGCATTGTCCATAATCCAATGTTTACTAATGTCGCTTGCCTTCAACCTTCGAAGTTGTGGTGTTACACAACCGACGTGAACTCATGTAACCGAGACAGCAAAACTAGGTTAATTTATTTGACCCTGTGCTAAGACGAATATGCATCGACACGCAAAGTGGTATGAACCTGACAACCTATTACGCAACTGCTACTCTAAAATAATATTAGCAGCCGACCAGCTGGTCGTCTGATGGCCGGTCGGCTAAAGGGTCGGCTGAAGGGTCGGCTGTGGGGTCGCCTTATGAGTCGGCACTGCGGGCGGCTGCCGGTCGGCTAATTTTTAGCCGACCGGTCGGCTAATTTGCCGACCGGTCGACGGCCGGTCGTCGACCAATTTCCGACCGGTCGGCCAAAAATTCGTGATGTGTGCTGTATTACCGCGCACACGAATCCTTTCTGTATAACCTAAACACCAAATTTTTATATCCGTGTATTGTGTTGTTTTGCTCATGGTACGGGTTCAGACTCTGTTGTATTAAGATTCCAATCCCCAACCCTGTAATATGTAGTTTGAGTACAATTTCTAGACAATGCAGGTTTATGAATTTATTCCCCTTTAAATGAAGAGTAAAAAACAAATTCTGCACAGGTTCTTTAAAAGTAATCACTTTTTGGAAGATCACACATACAAAAAATAAAACAATGTTTGACAATTTTATTCATTATCTAATTTGAAAATTGCCTACCTCACAGACAACTCATCTAAGTTGAAAATATTCCTTGTGAAAAAATATAAAATACCAACCAGAGACTTGTGTACTAGAAAATATGTTTTCGTAATACAATGCAAAGACAAATGTACAGTCAAAAGTGCAAATATTGTGACTCTAATAAAAACTATCTTCTAGATCTTTTCAACACTGACTCTAATTGGTACAGGACAGAGTCAACCACACAAAGCCCAACACTGGAAATCTCTTCTTCACAAACTTGAGGTAGCTGTATTTACCACATCAATGTTCTTATTAAAACTAACCACCACAAAATGAAAAATTGGCTTGTCGGTTCCAATTAGGCAGCATTTTACAATGAAATGGTCATGAAAAAATACTTTTGCAACATGGTTTGCATTGCAATTGCCCTACGATTACAGTTGTACATACATGCTAGACCAGTAACAAAATTACCCATGGGAACCATAAAATGGTCAATTCGCCAAAACAAGGAGCCACCAGAGCTAATGGGCCAATACTTTTCAGTATTGCAACAAAAAATCATTTGAAGTGGACATAAACTCGCCTAAAATCACATAAAACAACTTTTGATTGAGACATTTTACCATCACGAAATTGGTAATACTTCCAGGTCACTTTTGAGCAATTTCAGAACTTTTAAAGATCTGGCAATATGCAATTGCTAGAGACCAGACTAATAGTGTGTGATTTTATACACACAGCATGGTCTCAAGGAAAAGCAAACTGTCAATTCACTATAATTTCAGAAATCACTTCCCATCTGGATAAGGAACAAACTGTGCAAATTTTATAGAGGTAAATGGTCTAAATCAAAACTTATTACCTCCTGGACAGAATATGGGTCTACAACCCAGGTAGAAAGATAAGTTAACAAAACCAGCCTAACTGCAAATTTCAGTAATACATACTCATTTACAAACAAAAATCTATAATGGTAAATAAAATGCGGAAACATAAATTCAGATCAATTATGCATCTTCAAGGAAAAGGAACAGTACAGTGGTCAGACATCATCTAAATGTGATGGCCACACTGAGAAATCTTGTCAGACCAAAAAATCTAGTGGCTAAGCAAAATGAACAATCTACCATTACCATGTGGCCCAGGATCATGATCCGTGCCTGGAGAAAAATTCCGTCTCATACTAGGTAAATTTTAGATTTGTGCTGTTCACACAAGCAGTTCTGGTGCAAGCAAAGCTTGTGACAATACAAAAGCCTACTTCCCTACACAGCTGTGCTGATGCAATAATGACCCCACTGGATTTAGCAGATCAGCCAGAGTATTTACAGGTCCAGCCACTGTACTGTTTACTCCCTTTGAATTTTTTCAATGCTACATCCTTGACAATCGCAGATTGCCTCTTTCAATGCATACTCCACTTCCTCTGTCCCAGTTTCCCCACATTTGCTGAGAGTGGCCTATCTTGACAAAATTTTGGACCTGTTGTGGTTTAAGCCAGTAATCTTTGGCAAATACTTTTTCCCCCGACTCGTTCCTCAAGCTACAAATTCTCTTTGACATATCTTCTGGGAGTAGACTTTACGGCCTCTCTCTAGCCTCCTCACTTAGTTGCCCAGAAGGGTACCTTCTTGCTGGTTGTGAACTTTTCCATACCCAACCTTTAATCGGCAAGTCTCCAACTTCAGCAGAAGCCACTTCTTCAGCATAAGCCTTTCCCGATTCCTAAAATTGTATCAATGAAAAAATTAAACATATTAAATTTAATGTGGTCATTTCGGCTCAGAAAATATGAATACCAAGCTAAAGTGAAGGCACCAACATTTTTGGCGGCTTTAGCATGTTGAATTAACTTCATAATTGCAGAAATTCATTGGCAGACATAACATACTGCCTAGTCTCTAAAAGTAGTTCATGGGCAGAAGTCATGTTACACATTTGGTGGTTGTTATGAAAAGTTATGATGACTACCTATTTTCTATGCCAATGTATACATGTAGTTGCATAACCATCAACACATTTGAATAAGATATGATTAAGCAATAAGGCCCAAGTTATTTAAGCAATCACGGTGTGACAATACAAGTCTTTTGCATGAATGACGTGCTTCTTAAAATATTTCTCAGGGTCAGACAATGGAGTTAAGTGATTCCTAACTGAGCTCACACGAAGCAGGACGTTGAACCTTGACTTAACGTCTTTGGTCATTTTTCAGACCTCTATCAGGCTCTATCAGATTTCTCCACTAGTGTGCATTGGATGTTCTCAGTGTCTTTGGCGACAGCAATACATCTCGAGTGTTGTAACGATAATTCGGGCAAGTGAATCTAATACGGTAGATTATGTAGCTTCTGTTGCACACCTGCCTCCGAGGCAGACACTGAGACAGACTACTTCTCAGGAGGACACGTTCCACCTCCACATCAGCTCCACGTACTCTTATAAGGTGCTCAAATGTCTCGCTCTATACCTTGTGCATTTCCCAGGAGTTTCCAAAGTTGCTTCTCTCCGCAATTTGTAGAAGTACCACATTCGATGCGACTGGCAGTGCCAGATAAATAGATAAATTCGCAAACCCGCACTTTAGGTCAGCCATCATTCAACTAATAACGCATTGTAAGCTTTAGTTTGGTATTCAGACGAGTTGGATGAACAAATTTAGTATAATTTCATATATGTATCTTAGTGGGAAATGCTAGTGTCTTAAAATTAATTAAAAACATTTTAGCAAACCAATTCTTTTAATTGTTGTATTATACCACAATATATTAATGCGTAGAAACGGCGCACAACTAGTGACTGGTTTAACATGACAAATACACCTACGCGGTCTGAAAATAGTGAAATTCAGACACCTATTACCTAGCCTGCCTGAAGGGCTGACAATTTTTTTATTGTATTAATTTCAAGGGCATGGAGTCTTCTACATGACCATGTTATTATTTTTAGTTTTCTCGCGGGGACAGCTTCGCTATAAGGGTACAACTTACTGCTGGTTTTTCACAAGAAGGAAATATATCTCCACGGAAACAGTTCCAGTGTTACCATGGTAAACGATATTGCAGTGTCGGTGCCGTTTTTACTGACATTGGTCATGAACCTATCATGTGATATCAACATTGTTCAGAAACGATTCTGTTTGAAGCAGAAACTGGAGTAGAAAATTTGGTCAAAAATGACTCATTCCACACCAAGAAATTCCCTCATTTTGCCCCCAAGAACTCTTCCCTTGTATCTCCTAAACCACCAAACTTTGTGGTGTCATACTTCACCCAATTTCTCTCATCCCTAATGTGATTGATCAGACTAAACATGGATCTGAATGGCTGACCTCCCACCTTGCCGCTTGTTGGCTGTACAGTGGTCGGTGGATCCGTGGACTGATACTTAAATGCCCACAGCGAAGTTTCGGAGGTCGATATCAAAGTGAAGCAAAGCAACATTGCGTGGAAGAAACGGATCACAGAAGCAAATTTTCAAATCCATTTCATCCTTAAAACAGATACGTAAACTTTGTGCTCTAAACTTATTTTATGAAGAAAGCTCTAAAGAGTTCCACTCGTGAACAAAGCATCCAAGCAAAAAGAAATGCTCTGTTTTGATAGCCTACCGGGAAAATGATCATTTCCAAGGATAGATTAGTCAACACAAGCAATCGTAGCAGTGTCGCAATGTTCTCAACTTTTGTATACTAGCGGGTGAGTCATGAAAACTGGTGCTCAGAAGCCATTGAGAAATAAATGTATTCTTTCGTTATTTTAGTTTAAAAATGTCAAATAGACATGCCGATGTGAAGCCAGCAAGTGTAAAATAAAACGTCAGCTTAGTATACCTTCAAGTACAAATTAATTGACTTCACTGTACATTTTCCCGGTAAATTTTCCACAATAAGAATAACCGATAGTCACTACATACCACTTCAACATGAAACTTATTTGAAATGCATAATCAGAAATACATGTAAATGTTTTATCATTTGTCAACACCAGTATTGCAGCTGGTTCTAGGACTTCAGTTTGTTGTAATAAGTATTTTTAGAAACGATATTTTATTCATTGAATTTTTGTCCCTTAATGTCTATTACATGTACGTTATTATTTTAAGATTCCTGAGAAATGCTTCACAAACTTAGAAAAAAAGTGTATCCATTAACGGTGTTGCTATGTGCTCACATATAATTGACACTGACGTGACCTTTTCACTGAGTTTCGCTCAGCCTCGTTCCCAAACCTCAGGATGGCGCTGATCGGTTTAGCCACTTTTGGCTTGGTTATGGGGATTACCTTATGTGGAATGATTGCCTGCTGCCTTTAACGTCATTAACAAAGACGGATTGTAATTATTTTCACAGGCGTCGCTGATGCCACTGATGAAGCAGAAGGCGTTCTTTAAGTTATTCTTTGGAACAAAGGTTGCACTTATTTTCATTATGAATAGTATTAACATGTTTCGAATCAAAATACATCATTTTTGCAATAATTCAGACCTTAACTGCTGCAAGATACAGTTAATTTTCATATTTATATAAAACTGTAGAAAATACCAAAGTTATGTTACTCGTGATGTTCCGGAGATTTTCGTAAAATGTCTCAGAATTCTGACGAATTTCATTTCCCATAACCAAGCCTCAAATTGCTTAGCACATCAGCGCCATTTTGAAACATGGAGTCGAGGCTGGGTGCCGCTTATATTGTAGGATGCCGCGCGTGCAATGTTGTCGAAGAAGAAAACACAGTAAAAAGCGGTGATTATTTACGAGTCATAAGATCACCAATAGCCCGATTTTTTGATATTTGGTCGCATGGAGTAACGTTTCGAACTGAGTGAGATAAGATGAATCATGTAAAATGGTCATATAATAAATGGAGATAAGTTTGTGACAATCTTTAAAACCCCACAATACAGTTTTGCTCTATCAACGCGCACTTTTTTACGATCATCGTTCGGCTCTTATTCAACGCGTACTTTTGCTTAATCAAGGCGTCGTTTTACTTTTTCATTACGTCCAATCGAAGACAAGTTCTTGAATATTAATAAATTGTAGTTTGAAGCATACCCAATCCTAACAAAGTTAACGGCGCCACCATTTACACGGTCACTTGATAAGAATTTGCAACATTCTTCAAATGTTGCCTTGCACCCATGTAGAAAATTTTCCGCGATTTTGAGGTTTAAGAGCGCGGGCGTGATTGGACTATATGAATTGACTGAAGTAGTACGCGTTGGTTAATTAGAACTACACTTTGATTAAGAAAAAAGGGGGTTGAATAAGTACAGAAGGGTAGAACTAAAATTAAGCTTGATTAAGCAAAACTAAGCACATTTCTACTTACAGTAAGGTATTCGTTTGAGAACTCTTTGGCGCTTCATACAATAACTTGTGTACCCGTAGGGACGTTATCACTTTGGTAAATGTGTAGGTCAATGATTGTGGAGGTTCGCGTGGTCCCCGGACATGAAAATTTTCTGACATTAAAGGTTTTCCGTCCTGACGTGATAAGATTTTCCGTCCTGGTGCTATGAATGTTGGTTTTGAGTTGTTTCCTTTTTTTCCAGAGTGAACAAAATGTCTTGGACTGTTTTTGACTCAGGTATAAGTGGAAATTCTGGATTTGATGTATCTGTTTCATTTTGATTCTACGGTCTCGGTTTGGCCTGTTTTAAACCTTGCATAAAGCATACGTGTCTTGAATTTTTGGCCTTTTGGTTCTCCGTACACGATGGTGCTGAGAAGGAACACATTAGCTGCTTGATGATCGTCTGTCACGAGGCTGGTGAGATTCTGGAAGTGTACCATTCTTGAAAACTTGAGTTAATTAGCTCAAATACTTTTTCAAAGATAAACCTTCCTGTTTGGTTGGCTAAAAAGGGAAATATAGTCTCCTACTCTTAAAAACCTGTCCCGCAATATTTATTGGTGGCAAAATTCTATTCCGATACGAACAAGAACATCAAAACGATTTCAGAAAACGCTTCATGTTTTTATTGTGGTTGGTAAACCCCAAATTGCGAAATAAAAATGACCATGGCTAACGTTTCCAACCATATTAACGCCGCATTTCAATTAGACTATTGCTCATTAAGTAATTGGTTGCATTTCTACGAACAAAGTCTTCGACCTATATCGAATTCCGTTGTAGGTAAAGTGTCTGGTGACAAGGGAGGAGCCACAATGTGGATTGCCGTTGGGGCGATAGTTGGTGTCTTGCTGCTACTTGCTGGGGCTTACATTGTGCGACGTACATGTAAGATGGGAGGACAGGACGTGAACCTGGACGTGGAAGGCGAGTTACATTGATTCACTGTTAACCTGATGGAAGCTCGTGTTATAGCTTAAACCATTTAACGAGTTATTCTCCAAGTCAACGCGTTTATTTGAAGTTACTACTTCGTCCCTTCACTATACGTTCGGCACTACAGTTCACGTCTCCAAATGGTTCTCTTCTCCAAAGGTTCACGACAAACATTTCCACCCCCCCCCCCGTGCACCTGAGTGAGGCGCAAACGAGAAACTTTTCAGTCGAGCCATGAAATGATGTGGTTTGCCATGAATTAGGTGAATGTATCGTGGTTGATAATTCCTTGAATAGTCCTACTTCAGATTTCATTAAAAATGCAGACCCTTACATGTATACTCAGTTTTCTTTTTTATCAGACATCTTTTGGAGCCCAATTTTGCGTGCGTTGGAAAGCCAAACAACGTGTATTACTACCCTGAATTTGTTTTCGTTATACATGTAGGTGCAAATATGAAAATATCCTACGAGTCCAAAATTACATATATTTTCTGAGTACTGGCTTATTGAGGTCCTAGAATGTACTTCGCGTGTACATGTAAATACGATGACTCCTCTTGAAGACATATGAATTCACTCAAGTTTTCTCGGATCTACAATTTCTTTAATAATGGGATTCCCACCTTCTTGCCTCATTTTGATCAATTTGGTTTTCGTCTAAGGAGTCGGCTCACTGGATTGGGGGAAATCTTGCGGGTGCATTGAAAATGAAGGGCATTTGTAGGGGGTTTGTACCGTCGCTCTGGGATTTGAATGATGGAATCTGGGCTTCAGTGTCGCGAATGTTGTATTTGCGATGGCAACGAGCGCACCGTTAGATGCAAAGTCTCATGATTGACACTCGGACTGAACATTCGTGATCCAATTGGTAACCGAGCATATTTTATGGTACTCATTAGATTCATCTTTTTTGAAAAATAATTAAATACCATAAGTGGGATGACATGGCTCATATGAAGTCAAGTTTGTGGTTACGAAAACTAGGGTAAATTTAAGAGTCACGTTCTGTCGCTCTCTCCATCAATCTAACTTGTTCATCTGTTCAGTTATGATACATGTATGTAAGCGCAGGTGCAAAAACTAATACATCTAGCTGATGTAACTCCTTGCGTTGACAACTCACGTTTGTTTCTGGCATACGTTCTCATCTAGCCATTCACTTCTACAAGACGCCTGTTGCTGAGTCTTAAATCATTAATTGAGCTAGCTTATCGTTGGAAGTTTTTGGTGTTCGTGTACCTTTACTATTGTCCTAATTTTCTGTCACGTTTGGGTCAGTGCCCAGTGTGGTGCGGTTGTTCCTTAGTTATTAAATTAGCACGGCGAATCAAATGTCTAATATTAAGTAGGAAAGTTAAGTTTTCAACACCATTACGTTGTCTACGAATTGAGTGAATTGGAGAAAATTCCCTCACTTAACAAACAAGCTGGATCTCGGTTCAAGTGCCGTCTGTTTGGGATGAGAGTTCACGTGAGGTCGGTAACAAGGCGAGATCTCGTGAGAAAGCAATTGATGGCGGTTCCACTAATCTTCGAACAGTGCCATCTTTCACTTGAAGGAGACGTTATACTTCCGTGGCTCTAGGATTTTAACTTTGTTACTATTGTCCAGCAATCCAGGTGTAATTTGATTATAACCAACTGGTGTAGTAAAGTTTGCAATCCTACAGCATTTCTAAAAAATAAACCGATTTCGACAGTATTCGGATGCAAATTTGGACGGGCCTTTTTAAGTAAATATCATTTGATGAACCTGGTGTTTGGGCCTGGACTTAACAGGATTTCGATAAGGAATTGTGGAGTTACATCCTACGCAGAAGTAGGGGTCTTTCGGACACTAATCCATTTGCTGGCGCTTCCAACAGCTTAACCGACATACGAAAATTAACTCTTCGAATCGTGATCAACGTAAAGATAACTAAACTTTTTAATGCAATCCTAACGAAGAGTTAGTTACTTTTACAAACGAAATTTGGCATAATTTATTTACACTGTGAACAACTCGAATCGTTTTGAACAATGATGTCCATGATGGGTCACACGCCAAATAATTTGCAGGTGCCCCGGTTAAACCATGGCAACTGGCATAGACGTGATGTCAGGGTCAGTTGAGAAAAGAAGACAGCGAAATATTGTGGAGAGAAAATTCAAGAGAACATTTCTCAACTATAGATGCTTGATTTACTCTTTAAGGGCTCTCGCCAGGGCGTTGTTGTTAGAGGTTCCATTTTTACAGCCCCGTCTAAATTCATTTGAAATGTGCACTAAGTATTTATTCGTGTATTTTGAAAAGACAGAGGAATTATTAGTTGACTAGATTTTAAATTCACGAAGACAGTTCCATGGAATGCAAAATTACCTCTATATTGTGAACCCTTGGAGTATGTCTTTAATGCCACTCATGAGGCAACGCGTATTTTTTCGATTCCGTAACTTCTTAAGGGACGATCATCACTCACCGAGAGAAGGCCCGATGATTTGGTCTTTCCCGGTTTTTTGAAATCCTTCTCACATTTAGACGTATGTGAAAGAAGATCGCTTATTTGAGGAACACACAATGATGTCAATCTCTTTATCATGGTATTTTGTGTTTCTTATCAATGGGCCTCCGTTCAAGCAGGATACTATCTAACATACTCGTGAGACGGTAAAAATGTTACAGTTTCACAAATCAAGTCTACATGTATGCCGCCAAGTAGTTAACCCGCTCTCCTATCACCACCACCACCTACCAATTTTCCGGAGATCAGGAGTTTGTGCCGACTTTAACGTCCGCCATATGCGGAGGGAAAACCCATTAAAAGAACCATCAGAACTTGAATACACATGTAACCATGATAAACAAGCACTAACAGAGAGTGAGAATGAGACAATAGGACTGGGACCTGGACTGCGTGCTTCAAATGTACAAGCTCTCGACAATTGAAGGCGTATTAGCACAAATTGGATAACTTATGCTAGCCCGTGGTCAACCCGCCAATGATTCTCTTGAGGCAGGCGGCGGACCTGTCACATATCTGTCTCTGCTGATTCGTTTTAGTATGATTCACTTTGGAGAAACATTTGTTCATTAGGGTCATGCCTTGAGAAATATTTAAGGCTAAGTTCCGATTCTCGGGTCATACCCACACTATGTTTGGGGTTTAAAAAACCTTGTATTAAACTGGTAGTCCGACACAGGATGAACAGGATGTCCCAAAAATGTACCGGCGCTGGGAGTTCAATTTCAGCTCCCGTAGAAAAATTAGATTCTGCACCCGAACCTACCGTATAGTTACATGTACATCTTGTCAGAAATTGACTGTGGGTTTTTTTAAAAAGTAGTTATGCTTTGAGATTTAGTGCAGATGGTGAAGGAACAATTAAATCAAGTAATTAATTCATTACATGAAGTCCACTAATTAGACAAGTGTCAGAATAAATATTGATTAAGTAAATAGCAAGAATAGGTCCATTTTAAGTTGCCCAAAATTTGCGCATATGTACTTTTAAATCATGGGGTCAGACTTGTTGACATGTATTTTAACGTCAAAATCTATTTTTAGATGGTGTTTACGACTTTGGGTTCCGGGGTCAAAGTACTAGATTCTAGAATATTCCGAGAACAAATTGTAACAGCCAATAATACGAGTGGATATGATCATGTGGTTTTTATTAGCCAATCACTAAATAAGTAGAGTGTTATATTATGGGCTGAAATCAACAAGATAATTAGATGCGCTATAGTAGTTGAAGCACGAAGACTTGCTACAGTGTACAGAGGAAATTATACGACAGAACCATCTCGTGGAAGATTCTAGAAAGGATCTTGGGAAGGGCGAGGGTTAACGAACTGGAAGTTAACTAAGAGCTTGTCACTTGCATTGTGGGTAGTAAGATACTACCTGAAGTGTTGCGTCATCAGCCAGAGACTGTGACTAGCAAGAACAATCGCGGGTAGAAGAAATTGCCTGCAAGTGTTGCATCACCAGAGACGGTGACCAGCAAGTACACTGTCGCTATACATTGTGTGTAGTTCGAAGATTCACCAACAGGACAGACATCCAACAAGTGGAGAGTCCTAGCTTGGATAGCAGATAACACATTTGATTGTTTTGGTTGTTTGATTAAAGTAATCTTTAAAAAGGGCGCTAGCGTAGTTACTCTTTGTAGTTGATTACTTAATTAACGATAGGTTTCATTTGACTAATTAGGGGTTATCATATAATAAATTAATTACTGGATTTGATTATTCACTCCCCGTCTACGCACAATCTCAAACCATATCTACCTTTTAAATAAACCCACAGTCAATCATCTGACAACAAGCGAAACCTGTTTTTAATTAGTAATCATCTACATGTACAAGTACACAGAATAGCAACTACCCCATCGTTTCTTTAAAGATTACTTCAATCAATCAACCAAAATAATTAAATGTCTTATCTGTTATCTAAGCTGTATGACTCTCCACTTGCTGGAAGGCAGTCCTGTTGGTGAATCCTCAAACTACACATTGTATTGTGACAGTGTGCTTGCAGGTCACAGTCTCTGGTGACACAACACTTCCAGGCAGTATCTTCTACCTACATGTACAATTCCTCTCGCTGATCACAGCCCCTGGTGCCGCAACACGTACTGGCAGTATCTTAATAGCCACAATGCAAGTATCTCTTGCCCTTGCCAGGATCCTCTTTAGAATCTAACACGAGATGGCTCTGTTGTAGAATTTTCGTTATACACTGTATCAAATCTTTTAGCTTCAACTACTGTAGCTCATCTGAATATCCTGTTAATTTCAGCCCATATTATAATATTCTATTTACTTAACGATTGACTGATAAAAACCAAATAATCTTATCTAATCATACATGTACCATCGGCTGTTACGATTTACTCTCAGAAGTTTCTAGAATCTCCAGAGTGCTTTGAACGCACACCCAAAGTACATATAAAAATAGAAATGACCCCGTGATTTAAAAGTGCACATGCACAAAATCTGGGCAAATTCAATTGGATCTATTATTACTAATTATTTTAATAAATACTTATTCTGACACACCTTGTTTTGGAAGTGGGAGGGTCACGCACTACGTCTCCATATGCACTAGAATGGCACACAAACAATTCAGTTTTGGAGAACGAAATTGTATTGCGCACTGCTACAGGAAAGTAAGAATATTCAATGAAGTACAAAGTCAATTTATCTTTAGAAATTAATTAGCAATGCAATTCATTTGATTTTGAAACTTTATCCCTTTTTATCCAACATACAGTGTACGGGAATTTAAACCACGAAGAACCTTGTTCCTAAGTCAATTGCCAATGTATTTATTGGAAGTAATGCGTACCCTATTTTAACCAAAAAAAACGTACCTTGATTTGGTGTATTGCCATTTCGTCCATATCTCACGGACGTGATTAAGCGCTGGGTTCGCCCTCTGTCGTTGCTTGTCAATCACTTCATGCTTCATTCATGTGTGGACGGCACTGGCGAGGACATTGTTGCACGGGGGTGGAGATTTGCAGCATCAGGCGTCAAACTGTACTTGAAACATGGACTTATTATTCAAGAAGTAGTTAAAACTTGTAAAGCACAGCTTTTTCAGGGCATACATATTCACCAGTTGAGGAAAACACTTTTTTGGAATGCAAAACGTTCTTTCTTCATTGAGCCCTTTCTGGTTAGTGGTAGTGGAGTCATCTGTCGGTCTCTTTTTGTACTCGAAGTTAGGTGTAACCCTACCATCATAATTATTCTCGTTGTTAGTGTCATGTGCTTGTAGTGTTTCTTAAGGGACTTATCTGCGCCAAAAATTTACAGCCATTGTCTTATTAATACAGTTTGCACCCATTCGTGCGCATATATATGTACAGTGTACATGAGGAATGTGTCTTGTTCAGTTTCATGATGTTAGTGGTTTGATTTATGTTTCATAAATTCTCACGACGTTTGCATTGTCTAAATACAGTGCATATCTAAAATAGTCGAAAATGCACATTCATATGAAAATTAACATCCATGTAAACTATATTTCATATACATGCAATAACATGGTGCTTCCCTGTATTCTTAGTGTGGAGTTTGAAGGAGTCATGCCAATGTAGATAGTTCCCTCTATTCATCAGTGCCGAGAGCACTTCTTGAGAATGGAGCGTTTGTTAGCTTAGGGTTCCAAGAATTGATTGTAGGTTGCATCGTTTCTTTGAGTGAGTCTCTTATTTAAAATGAATCCCCTGTGCTGGATTTCGTGTTCCTTAACAAACACAACTCAACTTCGCCACATGCTCGTTTTGATAGCCACCGCGTTTTTATACGTGGTAATCCGTTGGACGGATATTTGTCACGTTTTCCCCGGTGTGTGGGTGGGAGCAGGTGGTTGCCAACTGGTTCAAGTAGGTTTCGGTGCGACAATAGACTGAAGACTGGTTCGAGCTAATCATTTTAATAATCTCGACCGTACATTCACAAGCCTACTCAAACAACACGTCCTACCTAATGTTTGTTTTATGCTCAAGCCGGTGCTGCGAAGCCTGGACTTTTGATGAACTTCTGAGACACTTCCAGCAATTACAACACTCGCTGATTCAAATAACCTGTTGTCTCTATACTGTAGGTGGCTCCTGTCGCTGTGACTGCTGGTTGTCTTCACTTCAAACTCAACTGTAATACTCTCAACTGTTTAACTGTTAACTTCTTTATTCCCACTGCTGAACTGCTTAACTGATTGTCCCAAACAATGACTAAGTATTTATTTTGGAACTGCTCCTGTTCTGTCTGCTCAAATATGACACAGTCGCGGTCGAATATAAATACACGACGATGATTTTGTTTTTAGATAACGAACAGGCTGAAGAAACTCTGACAATAACAAAAAAACTTATGGAAATGCGTAAAGTGTTACAGAATGTGGCATCTGAAGGCGGTGACCACGCAGATGCAGTCGAATCGTTAGCAGAACAACTGGGTGAGCTAGAGGGTGAATTGAGGGTTATTGCTATGAAGCCTGGAAATCTAGAAGAGAAGGAAAACATAGGAAAAAAGATTCAGCGACTAAATCTCGACTTGCAACAACTGGGTAAGCAATGCAGTGGTTCCGAAGGTGAAAAGCTAGTGCAACTTTCGAATACATTGGATGATCACGGTAAACGAGTAGCTGAGTTGGCACAAACAAGAAAAGTCGTAGAAGAGAAGTTGTTATCTCACCCGGTGTCGAAAGGTGAAGATGCGAACACCAGTGCCAAGGGCCTTGCAGAGCTGGGACGACTTTTAAAGGTAATGTCAGAAAAACCGGATGAAAATATAGGTAATGTAGGAAAAATGGTATATAGACTGAAAGAAATTCAAAAGAACATTGATTTGTACTCAGAAGACGAAGGTAGCGCGGAAAGCAAGCAGCTGGGGAAACTCGGAGAGAAACTAGACACTTATATTGGTGGCCTGGAAGAGTTGGTGGATGACGAAGAGCTGGATGAAGATGATATGATATCATTTGCTCAAAAACTGGCTCAGTTGAGTAAAGGACTCGCGATTGTGGGTAAGTCTCATTTTCATACCTTTCTTGTACAATACGCAATTCCATTTAATATTTCACGATCACAGATACTTCTGTCCACTCATTGGATAAACACATTACAATGGCATCGGTCGTGAGATTATGCTGGCCTGCTTGACATTCTGCATGTTGTCAGAAATTGACTGCGGGTTTGTTTAAAAGGTAGCTATGCTTTGAGATTTTGCGCAGAAGGAGTGAGAATAATTAAATCCAGTTATTAATTTATAATATGATAACCACCATTTGACAAGTTGTTAATTAAGTAACCAAGTACAAAGAAGAGCAACTACACTAACGCCATCTTTAAAGATTACTTCAATCTATAGACCAAAATAATCAACTGTCTTATCTGCTATCCAAGCTGTAGCTGTTTCAAATTTTTATCGCTGTATATTGTGAGTTTGCTCAGAAGTCATGAACAAATATGAGCTACAATACAATACTTGTCGGGTACTGATGGACTTGGTACTCAAAGCAGCATTTACCATCCTCACTTTTTCCCATGACCTCTGTAGTGAATGAAAATCTAATCATGCTTCCAACGGGAAGCATTCACATAGTCAAGTAACAGCCGATAACTTGGAAAAGGATACCATTGTCCTTTGGATGACGTGTACGTAATTTCACCTGATAAACTTCTCACGTGTAGTCACACACACTTAATCAAATATATTCCTGTGTGCACCACACTACACAGATGAAGTATCTTCTCAATGGTAGCCTGTTCCACTCGGTCACTCCCCCCACTTCTACTTGAGAATCTCCCATTTTTTACCTGACTGTGTCAGTCACAACAAACTGCGTACAGATAGCAAGATGACAACGCCAGCCAGCCGCACCACTCCAACAGGTGAAGCTATTGGGACATTGGCGGCCATGCAGTGTATAACGTCCACGGAGACCTGGTCAAAAGTGATTTTGAAATTCCTTGCAATTGCCACTGAATCTGTCACCCTTAAACTGTCCTCCGCTTCCAACCCCCTGCTTCAAAACCATTTGAAGATTCCACAAAAAAAAAACGTTTGTTCAGACACATTCCAAAGCCAACTCGCAGTAAGTATCTTTGTTAACAACCAACAAAACCAAAAATTAATGATATTGTTCATACAACACTTTAAGATTTCGAAAGCAGCATTAGGGGACGGGGGAGGGGGCAACCACAATTTTGGAAGAAAATGTTATGAAAATGTTTTTTAGGCGGTTTTTGTTATTATAGCCGTGCGAAGAAGAATAACTGAGCTCTACAAAACCATTGATATTTGAATGTCGTCCCGCGCAATAGGAGCATAGTCAAATCTACTGTTGTTTGTCTAGTAAGTACGTGTATCCTAACTCCATTACTACGAATAAATTTCAGAAATAAAGGAAAGTTTCCTTGGGACCTAGAAATGCCTTTTTATAAATTATAATTGTAAATTGATTCGCAGTTAACCAATAGCGAATGTTCACTTTTTGTTGACGTTTGTCGGCATTACGCAATGTGGTGAAAATGCGTAACCACCAGTCGACTTCAACTGACATGAAATCCATTAGCGCCAGACGATTTTTTGTATTTTTTGTAGATTTAAGGTATCTAAATAAATTGGATGTTATGAAACTAGTGCCAGCTGAGATATATGGATACGAATTTAGCCAATCTTGACAGTTTCAAAAATGACTAAATCTATTCATCTCATGCGGCTCTAAAAAAACAAATCATTATCATCGAAATCTTTGCATCAATAAAATAATCACCTGATCACTTAAACAGGTTCACTATTTCAACTTTATTTCCACTGCTTAACGTTAATGTCGAAGTTTTACTAAAACTCAATGGCCGCCAGGCTCAAAACTTGCTGGAAACAAAAAGTATCCATGGAAACCAAAAGGGAGCGTTTTAAAAAAATAAATGCGGTCTGGAGTAAGTGGGGCTGGTGTTATTTCACAGAGAAAAATATATATAGAGAATCTGTATGAGGCTGTGACAGCGGGCGTAGAGAAGATACCGTGGTTTCGTGATTGAATTAATGAAAATCGGGTTTTGTAAGTTCAGTTTGCGTAGAAGATGTTTTCGCGAATCACCGGCTCATTGTTTGCGTAGTTTAGGCCCGAGTCTATGGCATCTACTGATTTGCTGGGGGTTAACTTCGAGACCCAGTTTGCGCCCCAAGTCAATCACACTATTATTAGTAGCCCGACGTTTTTAATTAACAGGTTCTTCGATTCCATAGATAACTATGTTGTTGCGTCACGAGAATTGCTCTAAATTGTCACGATTCACTGATAATTTGTCGATTTGGTCATTCAGCTGGTGTATGTATTTGTTTTCTGGTCGATGATCGACTCTTATGTCATCCAGAGCAGGCATGGAACAGTTGTTCACGGAGTGTTTTTATAACTTGAGGCGAAGTCAGCGCTTTTTCGAGCCTAGCAATGCCATCATTTGAGTACGTCTCACAAAGGGGCAGGTTCACCTTATGAAAGTCAAGGATTGTTTGAGTCAGTTTTTTGCTTTGTCGTTTAAGGAAGCCCTATCTTTGCTTGCATACCTATTTATTGCTTCGTCAGCACTCATCATGGGTGAACTAAGGGCTAATTTAAATCTTAAGTACAGAAAATTAACTGAGAGATCTTCAGGAAAATTTCAAGCGCTCATGTAGCGAGAAACAGGTCACATATCTTTTATCACAAGTGAAATATATACACACACACACACACACACACACACACACACACACACACATATATATATATATATACTTATCTCTTATTTCTAAAATCCTGATAACCATACAAGAGTTGCGATATTTATATACATATAAACGCTTATACATTATTTCTAAAATCCTGATAATCATACAAGAGTTGCGCCTTTTCTTCATTGAGTGTTGCATCCCAAATCCTTTATTTACCGCACGTGATGTTTCCGGAGTCATCTCAGTAGTTTCGACCTGACAAGTTCTCGATGAAAACCTGATATTTTTCATGAGTAACATTACAAGAAGCAGGCGAATCAACAATTTAAACAAATACAAGGTATTAGGCCAAAATCGTATTGTTGGCTGTGGCCTGTACATCAACTAATTTTGAGACTTGTGCCTATTGAGCTGGTACAAAATGAAGAGGATCCCCTGTTCAAATCACGGTAGGATCAGGATACTTTTTTCTGATGCGTCCAGTGCACAGTTGCATGAACGCTATACGCCGCATAGCAACACCAACGTGGCATTATCACGCATTGCGTTGTTATTGTTGAACAATGTACCTGACGTTATGCAGTGATCAAATATATCCAGCGGATAATTTTGAAGTTTTATACAACCATGTAGGTGATTCTGAAAAGACATCTGGATTTTATTTTATGTACATAACATAAAAGTACAATGAACTAACAATTAAAAGTATAAGAAAGTTAAAATTATGCATTAAATGTAGTTCAAATACTGTATAAATTTATAGAGTTATAAGTCTTTTAACAACTTTATTTAGTAGTACCACGAAAATCTACCTTTGGTATATACTGAATACTAGGTACAGCAGTTACATCAGGTACTGGTGTACTTCTACAGGCAGAGCGTGTTATTCTTACTTCTGAGTTACAACCTAATCTTAGGTACCGCTATGATTTCCTGCTCAGTCAGCTGTATGTGGTATTTGTTTCCTTGAGTAAAGAGTTTGATGAAACATGTTGCAACTTTATTCGTAACCGCTAATTCACTCTGGGTCTATGGTAGATCTATAAATTTTGTTGTCATCCACTTCTTGCATTGAAAAACAACCGAGTAGCGTAGTTATTACAGATGATGGCATATGAGAATACATGTGTGACTACCACAGCTGTCCAGCTTCATTTTGGGGAGACTGGGTTCACCATCTCAGTACGGATTGTCCGACAGACCATCAAATTATGGTGCCTTGGTACCGGCAGGAGATCTGACAATATTCATGTGGCAATGGAATTTTGTGGTAACTGGAGCATAGGACTTTTTGGCCTACTGCCGACTTTCTGTTGGAGGTATTTTGGGCCAGGAACGGGGGGTTCCAAATACGTTGGTTCATGTATTTTAATGGGCAGTTTTTCCAGTTGATTTATGTGATTCTCTACAATTCAGGGCGTTATATTTGACCAGTGATTCAGGCTACCTACAGTAGTAAGCATGTTTTCACGTCCAGAAAGTGAAATGACCACTCTTACATCTTAGCCTGTTTTTTCAGTAAATGGACCTCGTTCATCAAACGCTTAACAAGCACATGTCCGACAGATGATGAGTTTCTAAACGCTCATAATGCTCCACCTCTTCCAGGTTGCCTTTCTTCAGCCTTACAGATTGTTACGCTATGTGATCAATTTGAAATTGATGACTGATAATAGCCGCGTGCACTGAAATGATGCAGCAAATTTCTCCACCATTAAACAAGAAACTTCAATTAAAATTCAATGACAACGTTTTTGGTAATTAAAGTGAAATTATACACGAATAACATCATCATGGTCAGACAATCTAGTTCATGACTTCGTGTAACGGACTCGGGCTCCAAAGAAGTGCAATTGCAGGAGAGGGTCATGCTTCTCCTGCAATTTAAATGTATATAAACTTTGGGCTTTCAGTTTTTAAATTAAAGTTGACATGTCAATCTTTTCTGAAGAATTCAATCAACAAACTGGAATAGTGCTGCACCCGTGGTATTTTTAGTTTGTGTCCACGCATGTTTAAATCAATTAAAACGATTGCATTGGGACGATCAACGCATTTCGATCGATTACTGCAACTGCAGATCTTTCTAATTTTAATTTTATTTTTAAGTTTGCCCTGATAAATGTCCAGTCGTTTGCTTAACTTCCGTGACATTCTGCAACTAATTTTTATTAATGAGACGAAGTCATCTCCATATTTCTGAAGACACACGAAGCGGCGTCTGTTGTGTTTATTTCCTTTGCGGGAATGTAAATAAGGGACGATTTACTTTGCTCTAACAATGGATACTTCGAATGAAGGAAAACTGTTTATCGGCGCTACGCAGAATACAAGACTCTTTCTGTGTATACAAATACTCGGAACTANACAATGGATACCTCGAATGAAGGAAAACTGTTTATCGGCGCTACGCAGAATACAAGACTCTTTCTGTGTATACAAATTCTCGGAACTATAAATATACAATTACTAGATAAGAGTTTATGCCAATAACGCAAAATATGTACATTAATGCTGTTAGACTCACGCATTGAGTGAAAATGAAAATGGCGTGCTTCAATATCAATCGCAGTTGCTGATTGTACAGCTGAGGCTCCGTAATATGTGACCTGAGCGAAGACACCCGCAGCTAAACGAGCACACCCATTAATAAACAATTGTGTGTGCTGTGAAGCGGAATGTTCTCATATTCACACCACACATGTAATTTTCATTGTACTAACGCATTGTCTTTCAAACAGGTATAAAATGTTCCCCTACAAGCGCGCACAAGAAGGGGAGAGTAGAAGAGTCATCTGACGCTATAGCGGCTCCACTGAAAGCTTTGCAGAAATATGAGAAAAAGTTGCAAGAGTTGGCTAAAATTCCCGGAGACCATTCTAAAGAAATAGCCAAGATCGGTGAAGAGATGCAAGCAAAATGCCAAGAATTGCAGGATACTTCTAGAGCCATCGGCGGTGAAGAGGGCAAGAAACTTAAAGAGCTGTCATCAAAATTGCAAAGTAAATTGCTTAAGTTTGACGAAAATGCCAGCACTCAGGAGATTGCAAAGCTTTCGACATTGATACACGAAGAAATTGACAACTTGGCAGAAGTAGGTGGGTAACTGAGTTTTATGGTGCTTTGCATACTTGGGAAAAGTGCAGCTTCACTGTATCAGGCAGGTACATGTAGATCCTATAGTGGCATCTATGCTTTCCATCGGACATTTCGTGAACATTCTTCGTATTTTTGTAAGCTTTTTTATAAGTATGTGTATGATAACCTTGCACATTTACGCTCAGTGTGCTCGGAATGCATTTTTATTTTTTATCTGACTAATCTGACCACTGCTGCGGTCCAAAGTGCCAATTTTAGTTGTTTACGGTTGCTTCTACCTCTTTTGGAGATCGTATCGGTGTTAAAATATAGCAATTATTAAAATTCAATGGATCTATTGGAGTTGATGTTTTACCTGTATCTACATTTTCTTTTTACCCAGTCCCAACACACATCTCTGTATGTCTTTTTAACGTGTTACTTTGCGACTCTGTATTACTTACAATCCTGTATGATAAGCTCTCGTCATCTAACCAATTGGGCATTACGGTTGACTGGCACCACTGAGGTGTATCGGAATGACACATTGTGTTCACATCTCGTGTGGATAGTCGAAAGCTAATTAAAATGATAGTGAACCCGCGTTTTAATCATTACAGGATATAAAGCCTGTAGTAAAATATTTGAGGCAAAACAATGCTCTCCAGGCGTTCACCGCTCCATAAAATTTGATTCCACTTACACAGCTCATTACTAGAAATCTAAACTAGTCAAAAGTGACAAACACTGTCGGTGAGCTTATCGACTACTGTGTGAGGATATTTCTCGTCAGTAGTGAGCCATTGAACTCATTATGGGAGTGGAGTGAAGACGATTTCAAGTTTATAGGGAAGTAATTTTTTCGCAGTAGCTCGTGACAGAAACTGTGTTTTAAGCAAAGTCACTTCAACGTCGTATAGTACCATTTTTGCGAGCCCTACACTGTATATCTGAGCGAATGACCAGGTTAGGTAAAACAGCTAGGAAAGTCAGCAGACGTAGTAGAAATTGGTAAAAGAAATGAAGTGTGAATTGGCAGGAAAAAACTTTAGTTTTTTTTCCCCGATATTTTGCCAAATTCAGACTTGAAGAAATGTCGTTGTTTTACTTGAAAACTAATGTAAAAATGTTCAAATAGCGTCTTCCCACTTGCTCTTCATCTTCACCATCGCTATCAAAACATTTTTAACGGTATCTGTATCAACTTAGGTAAAAAGGTGGAGAAGAAAACCTTGGGCAAGGATGTGTCCAAGAAAGGAAAGTATGGCAATCCAACTGATGAAATCGTTGTAACTCTTTCAAGTTTCCGGGAGTCAGAGAAAAAGCTCCAGGAGTTGGCCAAGTCACCTGGAAACCACTCTAAACAAGTGGCTTCGATCAAACGTGAGATGACAGAGAACTGCCAAAAGCTGTCGCAGCTTTCTCAAGTGATCGGTGGAGAGGAGGGTAAAAAACTTGAAGCACTTGCAGAGAAACTTGATGAAAAATTTTCGGACCTTGGCGAGCAGGCGACCTCTAAGGAAATGAGCATGACCTCTACCCTTCTCCATACTGAAATTGGAGCCTTGTCAAACATAGGTGAGTGACTGAATTTCAAGTAGCTGTGTATTATTATAAAATATGTCGTCTCCTGAACCCAGAAGGAGGAAAATACTATGCTTTCATTTCGACTCATTTACTGACCTTTTATAAATAGAACGTGATTGAGTTGCAAAATGTTCTCACTGCATGGCCAAGTGGGGACCAAATCTCCAAGTATCTGCCCTTATTCTTGTAAACAGAGCTGTTAATGAGGCCTGTCAATCTGTCTGTCCTCATATTTACCCCTTTTTTTAAGGTTTTGAGACTAATTAAGCACAGCCAAGTAGCATTCCTCAGTTTCAAAGACTTGGTAATGGTGTAGTTAACGCAGTACTTTTGGTGTATTATGGAAAACGTCCAAATTCCTCAAAGTTTCAACGCTCAAAACAACTAATGAATATCCATTGTTTTTAGAATTATCCCAGTCTTGTTGAAAGATAAATTGCGACAAAATACGTACAGATGGTACTCCACCCACTCAATTAACATCGCAACAGCTTTGCTCGCGCCACGAAATATATCGGGTGTCACGAAAAGTGAGCCACTCTTTGACAAGTAATTTGTCAGCAACATATATACCGAATAAGTTCACATTTCGTACATATTAACCTTAGGATAGTTTCAACAATTTTGCAAATTACCCAAGAAATGTGTGTCCATTTGTGCAAGCACTGTTTAAATATAATATCAGGTCAAGAATTAAAATATCAATTAAAGGGAAGCTCTCTTATTTCAATCTATCCTCAATGTGGCCTCCACATTACTCCGTGATTAAACGGAGTCGTTTCTTCCAATCAGAAATGCTTTTCCGTATTTTTCCGATAGAGATTTCCTCCCATAATATAATTATCCTGTCTTTTAACTCCTGGTCAGTCAAGCTATATCCCATTCACTTGTAAACTTTTAATGTCAGAGAGCCATATGTGGCATAGTCCATTGATTGCAGGTTGGACTGAGAGGAGGCTACTCGTCCTTTTTGACGAAGTTTGGTGTGCCTCATTGAGATCATCTTGGGTTATCTTGCTCGTGTGTGATGGATCCCCGTCTTGCGGAAACACGGAATTGTTTCCAGGATAAAGTCGCCTGCAATCAGGGAAAAGATTTTCATACAATAATTGCATGTACATGTAGCGTTCACTGTTAACTTTGGCTTTATCAGTGTCATTAAAATGAATAGTTGTATCTCCTTCCCAGCGTACTCCAACGGAAACCATTTTTTTTGAAAAAACTGGAAGTCTCGTGAAAGACGTGAGAATTTGTTTTTGTTTCCCATAAATACGTTGTGGGAATTTTAGTATGATAAGTATTGTAAATTTTTTTCATCCGACGAGTGAACACGATTCTTCTTACATCAGTAGCTGAATAGCGGTCTTGCAAGTATCGGCATCGATTTTTTCTTTTCCTTCTAAAATTTTTATCTTTCCGTAATACAAACATTCTTTTGAAAGGTTTTTGATCCAGACGTGTTTTCGCCATTTCTTCCACAAAAGGCCTGCTCACTTGTAAATCGCTTGCGAGTTCTCTCAGAGAGTTGTTATTCCCCGGGTTGTTCTCCAGGGATTGAATCACTCACGCGATCCTCAAACTTATAGTTCTGGGTTTCCCACGCTTTTTTAAAGCGCAACAGACCATGTGTTGCATGTTTTATTAATACATTGCACGACCCCACCCTTTTCCTGTTAACCCCTTGCGATTCTTTCTCCACGAAACATGTTTCAAAAGTAAAGTGATCACTTTCACTCAAAGGCATCTTCGCAAGTCGTAAAATTGGATACAACTGATTTGGTTTCAGATTTTGCAATAAAAATCAAAAAACGTGACACACAGGCAAGCAGTTTTTTACTGGCAGATACCTGCAAAGCATGAACATTGATATTACATTTTCGCTCTGCTGTATTCATTTTCACAGTACTTCTTTTTTGTGTTTCTCTTAGATGCAACATGTACTTGTTGATGGCAAATTGAAGATACATTGGGTAAAATTTGAACGAATTCGGTTATTCACTTCCTAAAAAATGATTTATCAAAAAGGCTCTTTTTGTGACACCTGATATTCCGTGAAGTAACAATACAAAAACTGTTTTAGGGCAGAATTAACTTTGACTTAACTGTCCAATAGTCCTGTGAATAAGCCAGTCCTTGATCGGCAGTGCCTGGCACGATCTGCTGTGGTCTTTTCAGTTTATTATAAAAACTACCGTATATTTTACGGAGTAGGATGGGTTAGGGTTATTAATAAGTTTTCGTTCAAAACAAATATTTGTCATGTTACAAGGACCGAAAGGATTAGGAATGCAGTGAGGACTTATGGATATTTCCAGGGACTCAACACCAGTTACCAAGTTTTTTTCTCTGAGTCAAACCCGAATTATCTCGGGTTAGAAGATCTTCCGCTGTTTTCAGCTTTTTATTTACGTGGCCCGGTACCTGAACGCGAAAACAGTGAATATGCGTCCGTCTGATCAATTGCTCTACCAAGGAACGTCGAATAATTAACGTAACTGTAAACCTCAAAACAAAATATTCCGAAAAAAATTATTTTCACAAATGCCTCCTTTACAATCTAAAATTTAATACAGTCTTTTATAGGAATCGAAATGAAACCGAAGGCATCCTTTTAGGGAGTTTTCACCAACCATTTTCCTCCGTGGTACATGTATCTCTTTTACTTCTGTTGAGGATTTAGCTCCGCCCAATGACCCAATTACGCTTTCGGTAATTTCCGCGATCGGCCAAGCAATACCGAGCTTTTTAAGTTTACCGACATTTTTGTAAAATTTGTAATTCACTCATACGACTTGCGATACGCTAAATACGGATTTTTATCTACCTTATTAAATTTTGGAAACCAGAATTAACTCGGTACTCGGTTATTAAGTCAGAACCTCGAATGTCTAAGATAAAATGAAAGAAAAATCACACTGATTTGTACAAGAAAGGAAACCAAGAGACAGCGTTATAATTCTATTTTGCGATGTGAAAGTGGTTCTAAGTTGGAAAATCGCTAAATGTCACCACCACGCAGCGTAGTTCTCTCGGTATTTAATTCTTTGCACCAGTAAAATTCTTCATGATATCTGTTCTGTATTTTATAAACTCCACATCCACGTTGTCCTAACCCTTCTCGATAAAGCTGTGTTAATCTAATTCAGCTAAATGACAGACACACAACGCACTTAGTTAGTCAGGTGGTTCTGACCATTGGTGCCATCTCTACTACAGCAGGTCGCTGAAATTCCGAAATTTCTACATTGCGCAATACCTAATTCATCATACGTCACTGTATTGTTGAAATTATCAATACTCTACTCCAGTAGAGCGGGTTAAGTAGCCGGCAAATTGAATGATTTTTTCGGCCTTTTAATAATATTTGTTGAAATGGGGCGTCACAAATGAAGCATTATAATTGATTATTCAACAATGGCCGAAAATGTTCAGCGACTATTCCCCAGTCGGAGCCGGCATGGTTCACTATTGTCAGACGTCAACTGGATTTGATACCGGTTACAACTGACACTGTGGGTGAGCTCAAGTCATCAATAGATAACATACGTGTCAATGCTGAGGAAAATAAAACCTGGTCTAAAGACAACGCGCACAAAAATAAAACAACCTACTGAGGAAAATCGCCGAATGAAGACCCATTTGTGTGATATATTATACTTAATCGAGAAGATCAGATCTGCGCTTTGGTGGAGTTCCCTAAGCCCCGGATGGACTTTGTCTTGATACACCAAATGCGATACTGCAAGATATATTTACAAGTGTGTAGCTGTCAGTTTTGAAAGAGTTCACAGGGTAGGACAGGCTTTCCAAGGTAAACCTAGAGATGCAATAGTAAAGTTCTCGTATTACGAAGACCGACTGTTACTATGAATAAACCGATGAAATTTCAAAGGCACTAACCATTTCGTACATGATGATTTCCCCAAGGATATGGTAATGAGAAGAAAGTGACTTGTACCAATTCTAAAAATGCAAGGACCCATCACAATGAAAAACCTCATGCGTGTTCACGGACAAGCTATACATCGACGGATATACTTTTCAGTACGTCGAAACACTAGGTGCATTACGATGTACCATCGTCCTTACAGGATTAGGAACTGTCAGTATAACGGACAAAGCCTATGATTTTCAACAGAAACAGCTACTTCACTTTTGTTGTCCGGCGTTTTCTTCATTTTACATGGCTTTTTTCCTTTTTAAATCGAAAGTATGTCATGGTTTTCATTCACGTGTGGACCTGCAAATATTGATACACTTGGCCAGTGAACAACGTCGGTTCGACTCCAGCGTCGTACCTCGGTCTATCGTTAAAGTCAGGATAAGACTGAAGCACAGGCACTTCATCTTTTCAGATACTGTGAACCCTGATTTGCATGTAAATGTAGGCTATTGACTTTGCCAATGCTATTCTTCCGAAGGCTACTTACTGTCTTATATGTGTGGTGTGGTGTGAATCTGAGTGTGATTGCCGGGATCAGTTGTAGTATCACGAACTTACTATTCGATGGTGGATGACATCAACATTTCGTGAATTGTAGGGGTTTGCACGATATAGAAGAAACCTCGGGATGAATTTAATTGAATTATATACAAAAACTTGTCTGTGACCTGTCTGGAGGCACACATTTCACACAATCAGATGAAATCATTGATCGGGCAATGTGGGGATATGGTGCATGTAGTTCTACTAATTCAAGGGGAATTTGTCTAGGAGCTGTAATAACTGCACAACAACAAAGGAAAAAACACAGATAGACTGGGAGTTGACCGTCTACCTCCCAACGCTAAGGAAAGAAATAACTATGCAGGAGTTGTGGCACAGCTTGTGGACGTCATTGGACATCGAGGACTTTAGTTGCCCAAACTGTAATAGTCTCAGTGGCCAGCTCACATGGTCATTAGTAAAACCGCCAAAATACCTTTGTATTCAT
Source organism: Phoronis australis (assembly GCA_002633005.1). Classification (NCBI taxonomy): domain Eukaryota; kingdom Metazoa; phylum Phoronida; family Phoronidae; genus Phoronis; species Phoronis australis. Next base: position 480,565 of record NMRA01000231.1, on the reverse strand, counting down.
ATCTTACGTACCGCGACTAATGGTGAAAAAATCAACACAAAGATTTCCTCGTATGACCTCTCCGGCTACAAAATAAAAGCAGTCATTGAACACCATGGAAGAAAGACGACGGGTGGTCATTATACATGCTGTGTTAAATCGTCAGCATGGGAATGGATAAATTTTGACGACTCTACAGTCACAAGTACATCCAAGCCTCCCCAGGATGCCTACATTGCAATATATGAATTATAAACCAACAAAGGAAATCAACATAAAAAATATGGCGCAATTTCAACATCAACGTCGCATATCACATCTGACGCAGCCAAGTCAAGTTATTTTTTGAAATTCATACTGGTACGGGAATTGGGGATAGTTAGGCCTATAAAACATCTTTAACCCAGCCGCAGAGCGTCTAAAGCCGCGCACCGTACCAGTGACTGCTGGCAACTCACCGGGACTCAACTTTAACATCTTTCGCCGCAGAGATAACAACTCTTGGGCTGTCTCCGGTGAGTCCATTCTTTGTTGAATGATGTTTAGATAAAAAAAATAACTTTGATGTTGAAATTAAATCAACACGTCATGATCACGAAGGAACTTTTTTGCTTGTTAATTTTAGTTTGGAAAAGTATATTAGTGTCACGGTTATCAATATTTATGGACTAAATATGGATGATCCAAACTTGTAGACATATAATTCAGATGTTTTATTAGACTTGGATTCAGAGTTTACAATACTGTGTGTCGACTGGAATTTGGTCCAAGGTTTTGATTGAACTATTGTAACTGTAGCCACCTAAACAACCCTAAAGGGAGAAAAAATATTAATTTGTTCCACATGTAATTCGATTGATCCGTGGCGTCTTGCTCATCAAACTGCAAAGCAAATTGCTTGGAATAGAGTTAAACCGATAAAGAAGCACGATTGGATTTCATTTTTGTTTCACAAAAATTGAGTAATTTATTGGAATCATCCAGAATTGATTTTGGATACAGGAATGACCATTGCAATATTAGACTTTCTTTTCGTATTACAGAATTTTTCAGCGGACGGAATCTCTGGCTTTTCAGAAGTTCTCTTCTCGATGACAGTAATTACACGAGAAGTTTCGAGCTAATATGCAGCATTTCCGTATAACAGAGAACCTATATAAAATTCCTCAAAATGAAAAGCAATTTGCAATTGGAGACTCATTATTTTTCGTGGTCCTGTTGCTGAAAATATAAGATCATTTTTGTAAAAGAAAATTTACTGACAGTAAGAGTTTTATCAAGAATTTTAGAAGACAAATAAGCCGTATTAATTATTTACTTTATCAAAACAGGACCAAACCCCTTTACTTGCTAGATAAACCTATTAACCGGCCAATAGAGAAGTAGGAAATTATAGACCAACTGAAAAGACATTTTATGCTTTCTCGTGCAAAAATGGGTAGAGCATGGTGAGAAACCATCAAGATATTTTGGAACTTAGAAAACCGAAAGTTAATAAAAATATTACTAAACTAAGTATTGGCGAAGGTAATTTCATTTCAAATCAAACAGAATTGTTTTTATAAATTGTTGTACACCTGTAAATATGACTCTTCACATTTTTTTACTTTGATTATGATCACTATCATTATAAAAACACGATAATTCTGAAAGTAAAAAAATGATAACCCTGTCTTTTTTAAGTGATTTATATTTATTGAAGAATACACAAGACATACAAAGAAATGATGACAAGCCCAAAAGTCGCGAATCATTATATCTGGGTTGTAAACAATTCATAAATGAAATTAATTTACATAGAGGTATATACATTTTAGTAGTATCTAATATAAGTATCCCAATATTTATAAATGTTATTGTGAATATGTAAAAACAAAAACAATGTACATATTCATGTATGGAAATCAGAAGCAGCAATATTGATAAACGGTACATTAAAATTGTCTAACGTTGCTTAGGATGAATTCATTGAGAACGACGTCAAAGGTAGGACTACCATTCAATATAATGTAACTTTAGTAGGGATACTATTACAAGCATTGAGAATAACAATTGATTGGTTTTCTCTGAACCCTTTCGAGATCGCAGTCTACGAGCGGCCAGACAGCGAAAGAAAGAGAACCGATCGTCGTATCGCCCGTGTCCGTCTCTTGCCATCATCCATATGTTTTTATTGCGTGTAAGGTATTGTGGAAGTGAAACGGGTGCGCCGATGTGGCGATCAATCATGTGCGTTACGTAAACAGTCAAGTTGGTAACGAGTTCAACGATACACCTCGACATGGGTCGTCGGGTTTACCGGTGACACATATGACATTGACCTTGGATCGAGGTGCCTCCCTTACGGGTATAGTTAAACCTAATATACAATAAGCTGTGACGTCATTGACACTTCCGTCCGGTAGTAAGATGATGTTCCTTCAGATTGCATCCATCCCATGTGACCTTTGACATTTCCCTTCGGATTCATGACCTTTGACCGAGGTCCCGCAAAAACGGGCCTCAAAACCTTTTACTCTACTACTGGCGATGCATTTTAAGCTATTCTTCCTCGTTGTTCTCATTTTGTTTTGACTGTTTTAGAAGTGCACTAATGTAGGCTAAACTGTTTGCAATCGTACAATCATGCCTTTGTATAAAAAACTAACTATGTGATTAAATGGGAAAATTATTTAAATATTGCAGTCGGAATTGTGGCGGAAATGTAATATATTGGCAGTTAATTTTACTATGGATACAAAACTGAGGTGATTTCAAACAAGATTTCTTCACAGACCTATTAGTACTGATATCACAGAAAACTGGTGTAACAAGTTCACGTTTGTGTTCTTTTGGTAATACTGAGTCTGAAGATCTTGTTCACTTGTATTGGTCATGTGCAATGATTTAAATTTTTTGGGTGCCTGTAAACGAAAACCGGGAATCACTAGAACTGATTTTACATGAGGTTTTGTTTGGACGGCATAATGCCGAACATGCTATTAATTTGGTTATATGTTTGGTAAAGTATCATATTTATAAAGCGAAAATAAGCTCTAGTGTTCCATGTTTGCAGAGACTCAAAAAAGAATTTTCTAGATATCACAAGCTTGAAAAAGTAATTTTCTAAAGTAACTGTCAACATGACTTATTCGTTGAAAGGTGGACCCCAATGATTCATATTTTTATCTGTTTAATTTTCGTCTTTGGCGATATTTCTGATCCCGGAGTGTGCTTGTGATGTATGTGTGCTTGCGTGTATGTCTTTTACTACTTCTTTGTATTGTGAAATGTCTTAATATTATAATAAATATATGTTACATAAAAAATTCCTGAAAGTTGTGATATCGGTGCTAATGTGCAATTCTCGATCACTGTAGTGCGTTATTGCTGATTTCTAGCGTTGCGATTTTGGAGTTTATTTCAATTTTTTGAGCATCAATTTTTCGCCAATGCCTGAACTTATTCCTGTGAAATTTCGAATACTTGTTATCTGTTTCCCTCCGAGGGGAAACGAGTCTCGGAACCTCGATTTAGGTCCTTGTTTTCGATTAAAATACTCTAAAAAGTGGCTCCCTCGAAAATGCAATGTACGTATTGACAAAAGACCAAAACGAATGGAGGAGCAGTATTTTTTATTTTTGCGTTCAACGTCAAAGCAAATTATCAAAAACCCATATCTTGTGGAAACACCAGGACAAGTAAATGAGAATAACACATTTTGTCAGAATATTTATTCATCTTTCGGAAAACATACTTTATAGGTGTTAAATTTTACAAAATTTGAGATATTTATACATAGGTACAACCTGATCAACAATGTTCAAAGTTTCCTTAAATGGAACACAGAAATTCAGAGGTTACAAACACTGTAACTTCACTGTAACAAGGCTTTTTTGGACAATGGCGATAGTCAACGTTTTCGGTTACCTGCTTTTGCACTGGTGTGAAGTTCTTTTCATGCTTTTGCTCAACATAAGAAAAATCTATTCGACGATTTATTGATTAGATTTGAGACACCTGATTAGTTCTTTTTTGCTATTTTGTCTGATGACATGGTCATTCTCTTCTACAGAAAATATAATTGCTCTAATCTCTTTTGATAATATTAATTGTAAACCTACCCACTAATTAAAATCACACGCGTTTAAAATCATTGATGACTGCAACAACTCCTAGTGGACTGGGTTGTTGTAACCTAACTTTCGTGAGTGTGTGTGTTTGTGTGTGTGGGGGGAACACATTATGGACAAAATTTACAGTGCATTCTAATGATTATATATGTTGCAATTATTTTTCCAAAGTTAAAAAAGTAACTAAGCAACTCTATCTCGTACTAATATTTACCACCTTAACAGGGCTTCACTCTCGTTTCGAACAATAACTATCAAAAAATAAAAAGTAAAGCTACTATACAGTGTAACACATCCTGTCAAATTGTGAATGTATTGAAAATCATTTACAAGGAGATACCAAGACAGACTTTAGTTTCAGTTGTGCGGCAAAGACCCCTGGCGAAGACTGTGTTGCTTTAACCGGCTAAAATCACCTCTTTTAACCGGTGGTAATGACAAGCAATCTATTATCAAGGGACACATTAAATCCTGAACATTGTACACAATTAGAAATTAGAGATATTCTAAATTTATCACTGGTGTATCCAGCGATTTGGTGCAAGGAAACGGGACATGTTCAAAGTGGCTGGCCTTGCATGATTTCCTGATTAATACATGTACTTAGTCCATAGTGATTTTAAATGCGCCCTAACGAATGCGTGTTTTACTTAATCCCTTTGCAGGATTTTTGTAAAATATGGATCTACATCGTATACATGTATAGCACAATTTCGATTGGTTTACGTTTGCGACACAATCTTTGGAGTTCATGAACTGATTTTCATGAAATTGACAAATAGATTTCTATTAAGAAAATGTGTGACCTATTGTATATACATGTACGAGTTTTACAATTTCTGGGCCACTATGTACGTGTAGCCGTTTTTAAATTAGTATTAACGACTCTAGAAGCACGCCGCTTTGGCGAGCAGTCGCGAAAGGATTTCAGCTCTTTGTTTTCCTCTAGTTTCAGTTTCAAATTTAGCCTGCATTCCCATTGCCTGGTGACTTGTTTCTTCATTAGTCTCGGTGTTTTCTGTCAGTTTTTTTTTAATGCTAAAAGATTTAGCGTCCTGGGCGTTTGCATTCAAGACAACATTGCGGTTATAGTTGTTAATTGTGCGACGAAGTTGTGTCATTGATTTTGTCGTACTGTAATTTTCAAAATGTACTACAGGCTTCTTCAGAATTTTGTCAAATTCTGCCAAACTTGTAAAAACATCGCGCCAGAATTATTTTGCAATTAAGTTGAACTCATGTCGAAGTTTAATGCTATTCCATTGTTCCAAACCGATATTTTTTATCCATGAATGTACATGTAGAGTAAGTTGTCGCAATTTTGTCGACAATTAGTCGGGAATCAAATGAATTTCAGTCGATAATAGACGAATATTTCATCATGGTTATATTTGCAGAAAGTGTGACCATTTTCGGCGTTATTCTGTTTTTATAGTAGTAATAGTTTTCAGAAAGTCAATGGCTTATTTCAATTGCTCTGTGTAAATACCATGACTAAGCGGACAAACAACACAGCAAAAACGATGTTTTTTATCATCGCATTAGCTAACTTTGAGCTGCCTTAGATACTAACATGGAAAGAGCAATTCACCCGACCTTTAAGACGAAGTCATTCGATCTTGGTCAAAATTTCATTGTGAACCTTTTAATCATTGTTTCCAAACAATATTTTTTCGTGAACATCCATTATGAGACCAATGCAGGAGATTAAACACAGAGACCAGTGTCCATAGATGTGGTTTATCAAAACCAGGTCTAATTTTGGACCTAATTTGAATTTCATCAACTTCGTTTAAAAGTCTGAACGTCTGCTTTTGTTAGACCAGGGATTGCGTTTTGTAAAAGTAGGTTTAAAGTATCAAAACCACCACACTATGTCGATCTGCCGGGGTTAAGCCAACAAAAAGAACTATTGAAGTGCTTCAATGAAATCTTGATCATGTGGGAATAAAATGGCACACAGCAGTAGAGTCAGTGAATGCAGTCATTTACAAAAAGGTCTAGCGGCTTTTCTCATGAGGAAAGATGTTCCCTCCCAGAACTGATCAGCCAATGTTTGTATAGAGAACAAGAAAACTGGTGCCAAATCAAGTCAACACATGCGGCAGACTTGGAGATTTATTTGTTCATACTGGATGCACAGTCCCAAAAATCGAAAAATTTCAGCGACAAACCTTTGAATGGTATCACTAAAAAATGAAGGTCAGAAAAAAAAAAACAAAGAGAACCGGTGAGGTACCCAGTGGAAGATCTAGGATATAATGAGAAGACATTTTGAAATGTCTGTGCCTAACAGACGTACAAACATGAAAGCACCTGCTCACAACATAATGTATGCCAACATTTTTTTTCGATGGATGTGGAGCTCATTCAGAAGATGCCGTCTTCGCTCAAACCCGGAGAGCTCACGGCGTTGACGTTCTGCTCGATTGGTCTACGCATAGGCAGATCCAGGGGACATGTGGTCCAGGCCCTCTTTTTTCCTTTGATTTTAGTGATATCAAATCTATAGTTTTCAAATTGTTGACTAGGACCCCAATCCTCGATTGCCCCCTTCCCTTTAAAAAACCTGGATTCGCCCCTGCTACATTGTACGTCCAATCTTTTGTCGCTGTTAAACTGAAAATTGAAAATAGTGTTGTCTCTCTCTCAAACTACGTCGCAAATGCACACAATAACCATTATCTTTAAACCTGTCTAAGTGCAATTTAAACCAGGTGTAACTTGAAACCACCTTTATGAAATCGGCTGCAAGAGTTCTAGCCAATATAAACACTGGGTTCCAACGTAACAAATTAACTTTCGGCATTATTTGGATATATATTTATGTTTTTAAGAGATCATTATTTCCAATGATTTATGTCTGATTATTAAACATTCAACCCTTATAATTTTGTGCAAACAAATTCCTTCCGCCCCCAATTACTCAAATGTGAAAACAAGACCATACTAATATCATCAGCTTTTTAATAGTATCTGCCTGCCGTTTCTAATATCAAAGTAACCCCAAAAATAAAAGTTCTTTACTTCTAGGAGCTCTCTTCGGTACTTTGTTTATCTTCCAAGATTCCCATTGGTGCTGCCGGTTGCCTTTCATAAAATTTTCCCACGTTTTATTAGTACCCACTGTCCAGTGAAGTGGTTTCGCCCGAAACGGCCGTCTGTTCATCTATCGCACCACTTCAGGCGTTGTCTCTCATTTTATCACCTACATGCGGTCTCGCATTGATGTACGTTTACATGTTTTTTTTTCCTAGGTGTTGCCTATGATAAAAAGAAGCGCGCGTCTATCACGCATCAAATTGCCAAAGGTACTGCTGCAAAGAGCGAAAGAAAAAAGCAAGCCCCAGAAGATGTCATTCCAGGAAACATCAAACATATGCGTTCACTTAAAGTGAAACTTCAGCAACTATCAAGTTCTAAAGGTGATCATTCCATTGAAATGAGCAAGATTCGTGAGGAAATTTTGGTCTGTAGTCAGGAACTATCTGGGTCACTACAGACTTTGGGGGGTGAAGAAGGAAAGTTGTTGATGTCCATAGTTAATGACACACTTGTTGACCAGGTGGCTGCTTCACTTACTCAATACAGTATGAGTGCGGAATATGGCAACATGGCAGACGTCGTCTCCGGTTTGGACCGTGCCATTGAGGGCGTTTTGGGCGTGGGTATTGCTTACGGGAAGAAGAAATTGCTCTCCCCAGAAGACCAGATGGCTCTCGCGAATAAGCAGATGCTTGATATTCAAAGAAAGTTGGTTTTGATATCTAAAAATCCTACAAAAAATTCGCAAGCTGAGGTAGGTGAGTTGCAAAGAGAGTTAGAGGGGCTTTGTGAAAGCACGGTGGCGATTTCAAAAAACCTCGGGGGCAGTGAGGGTAAAGAGGCGGCTAAATTTACTCAACAACTTCAAACCATGGCTTCAAAGTTGACAAAGCTTGGCAGCAAAGCTGATTCGCCTGAATTCGCAGAACTAGCACAGCAGCAACTCGCTGTTATAAATCAAATTAACGACGTCGGAAGGGGAAAGAAGAAGAAGTTTCAAACCGGAGATCAACTTGCCAGTTTGGTTGTTAAGCTTCGGTCTACACAAAAAGAGTTGCTCTCATTGTCAAAGGCACCCGCTGACAACGAAGAGGCTATTGAGAAGGCGGCAGTCCAACTGGGCGCGTATGCCGAGCTTTTGAAAGTTTTACAATCGAAAGTTGATCCTCAAGAAGCAAAAAATCTGTCGGCAATGACCAGTCGTCTTGAAAGCTTTGGGGTAACGCTGGCAACGGGTGGTGGCCATTGCTCCAGGGGTGAGATTGTCGATATAGCCAAGAGCTTATTGACAGATGTCTCGGAGTACGACAGGATCGCTGGTATACAACAAGAAAAAGAAGAAGAGGAGCCTGAATGGCGTTTCCATGAAGAACAAGAGGATCAAAAGGAAGTCGATGACTTTGTGGACGTCATGCATAAAATCAAAATTCCAAAACTGTTTCATTAGTTTATTAGCAAACATCTGCTCTATGCTCGTGGTAATTTAGTTTTTATTTCAACTTTATTCCTGCAATTTCAGAGCATTTATGTTTAAATGCCGAAGTTAACTCGTTACTATTTCTTTTTGGATGCATTATGCCATGTTCAATTTTGGTAAGAGTTTATTTTGAGACAAACTGAATGTAAGGAATTGAAATTGTAAGTTAGCTGTTGATCTTTTATTGGCTGTTCACATTATTTTTGAATGATTTCAGCAACGTCTTATTTCATCGCTTGGTCTTGAAAATTGATGCTTATATCCTAGGGATATACTAGTGAAAACAACAGGATTTCTTGAAAGATGTGCATTTTAGACTAGAAGTTTTAAATCAGAAATACCACGACATCTTTACACAAAATCCTATTCTAATTTGTCATTAAAATCCTTGAAGTTTCCTATCAAAAAACCCCGACGTAGTTTCTACAAGTAGCTAAAAAAATATGACAGGAATTCCTCTGGAGAGTTTTGAAAATATTTTGATAGATCAATCTAACATGAACCGCATGCTGTCAATTTGTTGTTTTCAGTAGTTTCCCAATGAAACATAGTGATGGCATTTTGTCTCGTCAAAACAAAACTCATAGGAAGTCTTGTTACATTTTCAAAAGCCGATTTTAAAGGAAGGTATACATTGACCATGTCGTTATGTAAGTACATAAGAAAACCTATACATGTAGGTTCCTGCAAGAATGCCAAAAATTGGGCCACTTTCTCATATTCTGAATGAATCTGATTATAGAGTAAAATTCGATTGTCAACACTTTCACACCCACAATGAAATTCGCACTTCGCTCTTTACTCATAACCATCGTTTATAAGACCTCTAAACGAGGAGATGACGACATAAACATTCATTATCGGTTTTCTACTCACTTTTTGTATTGTAGAGTTCTCTTTAAAATCCATAGTTTTACTAAACCATACCCTGCTGGATCCGCCTTTGCATAGTAGACACAATACCTTGTTGTAGCATGAAATACATCTATATTGAACATTGATTTGTTGTTGCATCTTGATTATCCCATCAGCAATTAACCAGTTACCAAACCAGAGACTTTTTTCTAACGTATTTTCTTTTCCGACAATCCGTGGCCCTTTTAGGCAAGCTCGTTCGATGTCCGTCCACTGTCCAGTTATGTTATCACTTACACTGCATGCAAGTGGTGGGGTTGGAGTGAAAACTACTGATTTGGCACGGTTGCTCTTCCGGTAGTCTTAAAAGACCAAGAATTGACTTTGGAATCAGTTTCAGCATAATTTGTGTAAGGTTGTTGAAGTTAAGCCCAGTATACTGTTCATACATGAAGATTCAGGTTTATACATACTGTAGAACATCTTGTTTGAGCTAACTCGGCCTAAATTGAGTAGAGTCCTTTTACATATGTAAATTACAATCGTGCTTTTGGGTGCGTCGCCAGAAGTTTTCACAATTAGTGAGCTTAAATTGGTATGATAACGTCGTTATAAGCAATCCATGCGTTCCATGGACCACAGAATCTAACAAAAAACCATTTCTCTGGAAGAGAGCCCGAGTATTTTTGGGACATTTAAGGCGGTACAAATTGGTTTTCAAAAAAGTTACTTGAATCAGAAATGTACGAAACTCCCAAGACAAAAACATCGGCAAAATATCGATTTCTTTTATATTGATAGGAATCCCATCAATGGAAAATCGATATGTACTAGGTTTGCTAGCAGCTTGTTATAAATTTATTGAAAAGTAGGAAAGTTGCCAGCGAAACGGTACACTTAAAGGCCTATGCTCCCACTTATACGTTTTAGCTGATTTTTGGTATGACGTTAAGTTTAAAACAAAAAGCATGCGGAACCACAGAGATCAACAGAAATACAAGTGGCGGACACAGCTAGTGAAGGGCCGAAGGCGAAGCGCAATCCTCCTGCTCTACAAGATTAGGAAAAACTCGAATTAGTACAGAAAGCAGCATTAACCAACAAACCGTGTACCTAAGCGACTGGTTCGAAAGGTGGGAAGCAATGAGGACAAGATTAAATGCTCGGAGTTGTGAAAACTATGAAAAGGCTTTCAATGGACAAGTAAGTTGGAGCATTTTCTGCGTAACTGATCTCAGTCGGCATCAGACACGAATCATTTTAAAGAGAGACAATTCGATCAGCCGTTCAGTTTTTGTCCTGCGATTTGTTGCACTTAAAAATACTGATTCACGTTGGCCCAGATTAGTAATTTACGCTTGTTAAATTGATTTCAACGAGCAAAGCAGTGTTGGAGTCAGTGAAAAGAATATTCCAGGGGAGGTTGAGGGGCAAGAGTTAATTGAACGTGTGAGCGACATGCTGCGCACTCTCACCTGGCCATGCCAATACCTTTATTAGAAAGCTCATATCGCTGTGGGTAGTCGTTAGTATACTGGATGGTGACTCTTGTTCAACATGGCTATACTTGAGACTATTTAAATAGTGTTTCTTTATTTTCTTCAGTTATGAAGAGACTGAGCACCAGTACACATGTCCATGTAACCGTAAGTTGATCTCTCTTATTCCATTAAATTTAAAAAGAAAGAATAGGTGTGCCAAGACTGAAGCAAATTTAATTATCGATACCCACGTTTTCTCTGTATTTCCGTCTTAGACTGTTCACGTTTGGAAAAAGGGTTACATGCAGCGTTCATGGTCCAAACAAAACCAAGTCGGATGATTGGTATATAAATCTGTACGTTTGCTCGTGTAATGGAATTGCTCAATTTTTGAGGTGAGTATCCAATACAGAGATTGGGCTATGGGCTTTAATGTAAGTCGGCGTTTTCGTCAATACTAATGTTTCGTTATAAATCTCTTATGATGCTCTCATGTTAGAATGGCACTGTCTCGGCCATATTTTACCTACTGGTAAATGAAAGTTGTTTGAAGCGTAAAGGTAGGACAAAATGAGGTAAAGTACATTCTTAAATCTCGTGATTGGTCCGTGTAAAACGGGTCAAGTTGTAGTATTTAAACCTTTCATCGTCATCTGTACTTTCAGAATGAGTGGCTTAGACGAATCCTCCATACAAACTTCTTCGGAGGAGTCCCATGCAGGTAATAGAAGCAGATGGCCTGAAGAAACCACTTCATTCCCTTAATAAATCATGGAGTGGCATTTCACGTTTTATTTAACTCACAATTCACAATCCTAACAAGGCAAGTGTATCGCTGTGTGTGGCGTAAAATATTTAAACTTGCCTTGTCCAGTTGAGCAAAGAACAGTTGTAAATTACTAATTTGCACTTGAATTTTTTCAACTGCCATACAACTGTACTACATTTGTATAACTGCAATCTATCTCCAGTTGCTGGCTGAAATTTTGGGTATCATTTTGGTGTGGAGAGCAATAACTATTTCCAAAGACCCTATTTTGATTGCCCTAAAACAATTTATTTTCATGCCCTTAATGCAGCATTCCAGGCTTGCCTATTCAAAACTCATAGTCATAATAAAACATGTATCTCCTCATCCAGGACCAAATACCCGTTGTTACATAGGTCAACTGGGATATTATATGACCAAGAACAAGTTTCACAAGAAACTACCTTCACTGAACTTGCTTGTCTATTTCAAAAGGCTTATTGCGTGTGCACATGACACAAATGATTTACAACCACCAACACACTTGTCTTACAACCATCAGTATAATTGTAAGCCAGTATTTTGTCTAGTTACCCCTTCCAAGTCCATCAGGGGATCTGAGCCCCTCGTCTCCTCTAAATTTGCCTTTGTATGATTTCATCTGTCGACTCAATGTCTGCTCCAGATTCATATATACACAAGTCTGAGTTTTCTGCATAGAGGATTTAGAATGATTTTAAAACTGAGTGTCTTCATACAGATGTCACTACAGTCATCGTGCAGGCATTCAGAGCTGTTGTTAATCCTTGTCATTGCCTTTTTGTCACCTGCAACCTCAGATTCTGCATCATGCGTTTGTGCCTACTGTTGTAAAGACTGTATGATCATGTGGATATAAACTTGCCTTCTTCAACAATACCAATTTTTCGTTTAGACAACATATAGAATGACAATGCAAGATGGCTGTAGACATGCCGTGAATAATACTCTTACACGAAAGTCACGCATTTGTAAAGATATGCGTGACTTTTTTCCACTCGTCCGTCAGATCGGCTCTTACCGGGATCAAAGAGAGCGCGGCGCCAGAGTCGGACTTGGTTGCGATGACTGCATTGTCCGGTGTGAGCCAGACCTAGTTAAGTGCAATTACGCGATTATAATCTGTAGCTAAAAACCACTGATTCCTACCTAGCCTGTAGTGAACACCTCTGCCTGCACATACTGGTGAATTTTCAAAATTTATTTACCAACAATTTTCGTTAGAAACAAATACCACAGCTGTATTCAGATGAAAAAATAACAACCAAGTTTGGTTTTCGATTTTTAAAAACTACAAACATTGGGTACGATTAAAGACAAAACAACTGCGTATTGATATACTCGGTGATGTACAAACGCTTATCAGAGTTAACAATATCACGTGGATTATTCTTTCAATATACAACTAAGTACATTGAAACATCTATAAACAACACAGTGACTAAATTAGATGTCAATAATTTTTTAAACATCACTTATGACCCAGTGCATTCCGAACTACTTTACTCCAGGGATAGTACACTAAACGGAAAACTGCTTTTCTCGGAAATGCGTCAATTTCGATAGTTAGCTTGTAATTGTAATGGAACACCTGTGAAGACAACTAAGATGGCTAGCTTTGTAATCAACAAGAGAGTGCAAGCAGTGGGAAAGAGCTGTGATTTCATTTTTTATATCTGAGGAAAAGCTAGAATAGTCACGTTGTTCCTGCAAGCAGAATTGTCTAGAGCTTCCAAATCTTCAATTTGGCTATCACCATTTGTGTACATTTGTATATATTTTATGATTTTATTTCTAATAAAAATTAAAATTGAACTAATGATACGTGTAGCTTTGTTTGCTGTGACAGGTTTGGTGTACCTGTAATCTGGAGAATCTAGGGATGGGTTCACAATTAACTGACTTCTAAGTTGTTTTGGTGCTTCGGTTAAACACAAAATAAAAAGATAGCAACCCTAACTGGTAAAAAACAAGTAGACAGAAGTATTAAAATAAAGTAATGAAAACACGTATGAAACAATTTAAAAACCAACGTTCCTTTGTGAAGTGGCCCTCTGTCAAGATCAACACAAATCAACTTTTTAGTCTTTTTGTAAAATTTAAAATGTACCTACTTAAAACTGCTCTCCGTATTGCAGGCTTAAACTCTGTGCAAACGCCAAAGAAAAACAATTTGAGAGTAATAACGGCCACCACTGTTAAGAAAGTAGTGCTAGCAATTACCTTTCCACTTCATTAGCTCAGATCTACATCAATACAAAGGGCGTGAATTAATAGAGGTGGTAAAAATGCCTGGGGCTTATGGATTCAGAGAGGTAAAAAGTGTAAGCGAGAAATTCTCCACATGGAGTAACGTAATGTATTCGTCAGGAAGCAGGTCACGCACTATCAATAAATTAATAAACTAATAGACAGATTCCATTACGGAAACAGCCAAATACCTGGGGAGCGCCATATTGGGGTCACGCCATTACATACTTGTCAGATAAACAGGAGGCAGAACAGATAAACTAGCCATCTCAGTCGGTGTGCCTGCTTGTGTTGTTTATTTCAGTGCCACTATTCCAGTGTCAAGCACAAACCATATTCGCCCTAAGAAGCGCTCCTGCACCTAGAAGGGCCCCCACGAGCCTTGCCTCTATGTCATTATTCACGCCTACAGGAGGCGTGCTCCAAAACGAGGCTCATTACGATAACACTGTTGCCTTATAGGCATACTGGGTTGTATTCTGCGTTCCTCGAATGTCTAGAAAAAGTCGTACACTCAACTGTCTGTTTTACAATCCCTAAGGACGTTGAGATTAAATTATTTTATGTAAGCTACACTTTTTCGTCCTCATTATCATAGTGTTTGGATTGTCGGGTCAGTGACGATTATTGGTTTAATTGATTGTACCAATTGAGCGTTTTGTTTTGTCGCGCGACTGGGACCCGTCCATACTTCTCTGCGATGTTCGAGTTTTCACTTAATTCCTATTTTGCTCCCTCCCTCAAACAATTTTCTTTCCTTCTCTTTACACTTAATTTACCCATGTCGATGTCCCGGTGTTGCGGTGTTGCTTCCGCATATTGTTACTTATCTTTCTAGTTCAACACTTGTGTATTCCTTCATTGCTTCATTGGACCTCCCGTAGTGCTGTTTGTCCGGCCAGTTGTCCTCCACCTTTACAGCTCAACATATTATTTAACTTTGCAGTGGCGGATCTAGGATATCACAAGGGGGCCCAACATTTTGTCTTTAAACATTTGCTCCAAGCACGATTGCAGATGCGTATAGCATCGAATGGGGGAGGTCGGGAGGGGGGTTCGCCCAAGATTTTTTTCTGTTTTTTCCTCTAAAAATCAAGCATTTTCCTTGATTCCAGAAGTATTATCCAAGAAAAAAAGGCAAAAGAAACGAATAATGTGTCAACAAGCAAAAACTGCAAGTACCACAGACTCGAACTCACGACCCAGCGGATAAAGCGCGGGTGCATAACCACTGAACCACCACGATTTAACTCCTAATTTGATACTAAGAGACCTACATGTACTTATTTATGGTCCACAGTGTTTGCGCGCGAAAACTCCTTCTTTTTGTAATGGTTATTACATGTTTTATATTTTGTGCAATCAGTTCGTAACAAATTTGTTGTATTTAAAATAGTCTTCAATTGCCCAACAGATCAAATCCGTTTTTGTGTTGACAATAATGACGCGGTTGCTTTGGAAATCGTCTGAAGTTAAGGTTTGACAACGAGAGAATTATGAGTTTCTGAGTAATTCACTAAAGCTTCGATTAAAATTGACATCTTTCCAGCAGCTTCTGTTATTTCACCGACACTCAGATACCAGTTCCTTGAAAAAATGTAATTTTCTTCATTGCACAGTGGAGCAGACGACGGAAATGGAGTTCTGGTGCCTAGCGCCACTGCCGGTCGCCTGAGATATCGCGGGAGAGCCTACACTTTGCCATAGTTCCGTTACGATTGCGCCGTGTTACGAATTTGATACTTGAAATTGGATCTGAGCCCTTCCCCCTCAATATTAAAACTGCACACATTTAAGTCTTGCTTCAGTCGCAGTCGGGGTTAATTAATAAACTCAACATTTCCCTACACTCTTGCTGTTTTATTTTTTTGCTGCAGCCAAGGGAGGGGCGGGCCCCCTGCTCCCCCCCCCCCTAAATCCGCCTATGCTGTTGTATTTATAGCTACCTGTAGTCGTATAGTTTGTCACAATACGCATGACCTTTTACCTCACCTACACGTGTTGTTTCACTCTAAACTAGCTTCGGTATCGCTTCGCAGTTAGCGCATATACATACCGGCACTTATGTATTTCCGAAATTTTCTAATACCGTAAAAACGTTTGCGATATTTGTAAGGGGGAATTGGTGTTTTTAAAGTCAAAAAGACCCACTGTAGTGAACACTTCCGCACCCTTACACCCCCGAATCTCCCGAAAAATAACTGTTACAACTGTCACGCATCCAGTTACCCGGCGACTCAATGACATGGACCTTACCGAGACAATTCTCGAACGTTTTTTAGCAGATGAGATCACCAAGTGCAAAATAAAACACGATCTGCTTTACTGCTTGTGTTAATTTCCTTAGTTACAAACACCTAGATCATTACATCGCGTTCACTGAGGCAAATGAACTCTCATTGGATGACACGCACGCGCTCGCTCACTCACCCAATACGGAGACGAACTTCAAAACAAACATCACGTGACAAAAACATGTGTGTTCGTCCAGAGGTTTTTCTCGGGTAACGGAGTACGATCTCGTGCAGATTTGGACTTAATATGCTGTTAATTCCGACTCCACAGGAACTTAAAAATCTTAAGGACGCTATTTTGAAAACTTAAGAACGACTTCAGGTAATTTGTTGATTCGAAACTATATTTTTACTGAAGAATTCAAATTAACCTATTGGCGATTGCGAGGCAGCGACGCATCAGTCGCCGAGTTGTCGCACTGGGATTTTCTGAAAAATGATCGTAATTTAACAAAAAAGTTTGATATCAATGCACTGCAAGTTTGTAAAAATACTGTCATAGGTTACAGATGAGTCACAGGGGGTAAATTTGATGGATTTTAGCTTACGATTTCACCTGTTTCGGAGACCGGGTTTTAACCACTTTGGGGCTTTAATAAGCGACCCCTTCCTGAAGCAGTTTTTTCTAAGCGCCCTGGGCCAATAGTGTACTTGTTACATTCCCAGCAGTGAGTAGGAAGGATGTCACTTGTAAATTTAACCACATTTATAATTGAAAGTTGAGTGGAGGTGGCAATCTCAATGACATAATTATAAGAACACGTGAAATGGAAGTCTTCTGAACTTCGTTTTTTAAATCCGTGTGTTAATTGAAATAAGAACAAAAAACCAAGCATAAAGAAATATTACCTGAAAATGCCAGTGAGCATACTATTCCAGGCGTTCATTATGGCAAGCTAATTCTATCGTGCTTTGGTCACTGAGTAATAGAAATCAAAGAACAAATCAGAGGACGATTACGATTTAATCCACAGTTCAAATTGTAATCAAGTGTTTTCAGTCGAAATTACATATTTGATTTCTACAGTGAAAAACTTTCAATGCAGGTGAAGGTAGATGGTCAAAACTGAAACACCCTCGGTACAGTAAACTTGATATGCAAGCCAAAATGATTATTCTCCTACTCAGATAACACATTACTTTAGAACATTTAAGCATTGCAAACTACATGTATATCGAACAACACGATAAATTTACATGCTGTGAAAGTGGATATGCCAAACTATTACCATGGCCACCAGGTGTTCCCTTACACTAGAATTCGACAAGCATGATTTGAAAAAATTAGACGTTGCATGGAAAAAGGGTTAGAGGCTGGAAGCTTCATAATCCAACATAGCCTATTACTCTAATTAAGAGCCTTTACATGTTGATACCTTGAAAACTTTAATTAAGAAAGTTTAAAGGTTCAACGCATGTATTAAAATAACGATTCGTATGTAAAATTTAGAAAAAATATGAATTATGCTGTGACACATAATCAAACCTTGCAGCGCAATTGGCTTTCAAAGAAAAAACGACTTCAAAGCGTTTTCAACTACATTTATTTTTAAGCTGAGTGTATGGTCATCTGAATGGGATTTTCACACTAAAATAATTAGAATATTCCTTATGTTTTTGCACAAAAACGTAATCATTGTGCAAAGTTGTTTTTTACAGCAGCTTTCATCAAAATGTATCAAAGTTGCATCTTCACCAATTACAAAATAGGTGATTGGAAATGCCCTTCAGTTCAGCGTAAGTCGCCATATTGTCGGTGCCACCAGAAACGGGAATTGTGAGGAATTTTATCACTCAATAAGTAACGTCTGCGTGGTCGAAGTCTAGTGAAAACTATTGAATCGCTCTGAATTATAGGTATAGATATTTCTTACTAAAATCCATCGTAAATTATTGGCGAAAATAATTTATATACCTTTTTAAACTCGTAACTTATGCCACTGTTGTCCAAGATGGCCGAGCTGATCCAAACAAATGACCCAAATTTCGCCACTAATATTGAAATAAATTTTAACTGCTTAAACCGATTTTGATATTTTTTCAATTTTTATTGAGTGGGATGCATTACCTTTCCGAGGTTTTCTGCAAATCAAAAAAATGGTTGGACATCCTTACTCTTACTGTTCATTCAGTCCAGCTAGCGATCAACTAGGCGAAATTCAATGGATTGCAACGACAGGTAACGAGCATCAAGCTATTCAGCACACCCACCTACAAACACCCCTTATCGGTATGTTGCAAAAATCGTAATTCAAAAGGAAAGCAACCTGCTGGCTACTTCTAGCACTGTCCAACAGTTTTTGTCGATGCTATCCGCCATTTTGAATGTTAGGCTCAATACTAGCTCAAGGCCCACTAGCTTCTGGAAAGTGACGGCAAATACCGTTTCGAATAATCTCTGAAAGTTTACTCATCCTGCTTTACAAATATACTCGGCTGGCAGGCTGTCGTTCTCGAAGCAGGCCATAGAAATACGTTTACTACATACTACCGAACAGGGCGACGCTCCACTACTGGACTTCGCAGTCTTCTCACTTGCGACGCAGTCTTGGATCAGTGGGAAACTTGTGCAAAGCTACCCCAGCCCTTGGCGTATTGTCAAAGCCTCCAACTACACAACGGTCAGGCATTCTTTTTTAAATATTTACTCTAGTTTCAATCTAAAAATCCGTCTAAATTTGAAAAAAACAAAAGTAAGTCCTCTTGGCAGAGAGTATTAGACTGTGGACTCGGCAATGATCGGGTCACTTCCCTTTTCGAAACCTGTTGTGACGTTTTTCCAAAGATAGACAAAAGTTAAAATTTTGCGTTCTCAAATTTTTTTGGGAAATGGGAGCGTTTCTAAACAAATTCTAGACGAATATGAGGTATGAAATGAAAAGAAATGTGGTTTATCAGTAAACTTTAGTAACAGCCAACACATGTGCATATATATTTCCTACAACTAAACAACTTTGAATCAACCACTTTAACATATGTCTCTTTTAGAGGAGAATGCTACCCGATTTAATTATAATTTTTACTGTCTTAATCGGTCTATATCCACATCGCCTCGCATACGGTTGACCTTACATCATGACAGCGTTTTCCCGTTCAGTGACTATACCAGATTTAGGGGGTTCTGAGCATGTGATAACATCTAGCTTCTTTGTTAACTACCAAGCACATTCTTTTATCTGTTTATTATAGACCACGTGTGAACACAGTCAAACTCTACATGTAAGAGAATTGGTGTATTCGGTAAGAATAGATTGTCGTAACTTGGTTGCAGTTGGGTGATTTAGGCGATTCAAAAATTAAACATGATCACCATTTGACGAAGATTTCAGAAATGCTACTGGGTTATGTTCAAATATGTTATTACTTAACTTTTATGTTTAACAGCACAGCCCAGTCAGTGTAGATACCATCTTATTGGAGATTAGAGCAATTATCGAACAACAGAGAGCTGGCCCTCCAACCTTAAATGCCAGAATGGAGTTAATCAGTCTTGTAAGATGTTGGCTACAGGGGTAAACTTCCCAACTTGTTGTTGGGCTATAGCACTGAACAAGTTGGGAGCAACGGCAAAACGCCGTAATGTTGCCGAGAGGTGTCGCGTTAACCTGTGAGGAAAATGAGAAACGACGCAGCGACGTCAGTGGTTCATTTGCAGAGTGAATGCCACTATATTGCAGTGCATCGTTCCCGTTTGTCCGAACTATGCAGCTGCGAGGAAAGTGGGTATATCTTTTTTACTTTCTCGATAGTCTGAAGTGGAAGTGGCTTGCGATAGTGAAGAATGAAAAGTACACTGTTAATAGCAAGTACACTGTATGAGGCTGTGAAAAATCTCCGAGTATGTGGCCTGCAGTTGTCGACAGTGAGTCTGACGAATGCCGGCTTACCAATTAAAGAACTGTCCATACGTTCTGTTGCCTGTGTATTTTGATTGTTCACGGCGCCTCTCTGGTAGTTCTTGATCACTTTATTCTGCTTCGAACTGATGGCCTGTGAAATTTAACGATCCACCTGCGATGTCTTCGTCGGATGAGCTATCGTCTAAGTCGGGATTGCAAGTTGCCATTGACGTTTATCATTCTGCGTTCTGGTTCAAAATGAATTATTCTCACCCTAACCAATGCTTATATGAAACTGAAACAAAGTCTGTCTCATTAGATACAATTTGTAATGCCTTTGATGTATTCGTGGGTGCAAATGTTTTGAGAAGCCAACAATGAATAAACCACTGCGTTACCGGCATCAGATGCAATAAAGTTAATTGACCAGGCACCGAGGCCGTGTGAGCTCATGCTGAAAAAATGCTGTTGTGAAGCAATAACTCGATTCTATATGCTATGGTCACATGTTAGGGAAATCTTTATTTAGATATACAAATACATTATTCATATCATTGTTACTGTACAACTTTTGCCCTGACTGTTCTGTAAAAGGGCAACTTGACTTCGCGGCCCCCGACAAGTAAGTAGATTTTCAGTTTCGTGGCTATTTCACTAAATTGATTACGTGTACATTATTTCTTTGGCGCACTAGTATAGCCATTTCCTGACTAGAGGTTTAGTTTCCAACTTAAGCTGGTTTGTGTTCGTGATGTCCAGTCCCAGCGGCCGCGGCGGGCATGATCGGGTTCGAGGCACAGGCTGGGATAACAACTGTTTCGTGTGTTTACAACTGAAAAAATTACACGTCTAAAGGCACAACTATCTTCCATGCCTGTATTCCCCGGAAGAATGATTCGAATTTATCACCAAACATATGCAAACCCCAGCGATCGATAAATTGGCCTACCGAACCTACCAGCCGATTTCATTAGGGTGGTTTAACAAAAAAGGTTTAAGACTTAACCCTGGTCTTCCTAATCCTGGTCTAATTTTAGACCTAACTTGCATTTCACCAACGTGCTTTAAAAGTGTGAAAGCCTGGTTATGTTAGACCGGGCAACCGGTTTAGTAAAACCAGGGCCCGGTCTCTAATCTTTGTACTCGAAACGAACTCGAAACTATTTTTGGCAATTTCTCTGCTCCTTTTGTGCTAACTTAAGATAATTGGTTATCAGACTGTGCTCGAATACATCATAGTTTATGCATAGGAGTTTCTAGTCCAAGTTTGCCCTTGAGTTGAAGACCCTTATATTCGTGCTACAAACTTGAGTAAAAACTCGAAATTTCGAGTTAAAACTCGAACTTATTGCTTTAATATTGGGTTTACAAACTGTGAACTAAGGGCAATAAATTATCTACGTAAGTTATTGTGTACTCGAGCATAGAATAATAGGCACTTATCTTGAGTTCTCCCAAAAGTTGAGTAGAAAATGCCAAACCTAATTTCGAGTTCCATTTCGAGTAAAAAGATTGGAGACAGGGCCCAGGTGTGAAGCATCTAAGCCACCCTGCTGTGTTGATCCGGATTAACACAACAAAGAAAGTATTGAAGTGCTTCAATGAAACCTTGATCACTTTGGTACACAAGGGCACACAGCAGCAGAATGAGTGCAGAAATTTGAGAAAAGGGATAAAAGCTTTTCTCACGAGGAAAAATGCTCCCTCCCATAACTGATCAGAGAAAAAGCCAATGTCATAGTCGAGAACAAGAAAATTGGTGCCAAATCAAGTCAACGTAAGCCGAAGGCTTGGAGAGATATGGCCCCAGAATAAACGCCAGAAACAAAACTTTATAAGTGAAAACTTGTGCTCAGAAAAATGGCGAGGGACCCAGTGGCATATCTAAGATATTAAGAGGAGATATTTTTCGCGTATACATATCAAAGTACTTGCTCACTATTAACCGCAACATAGTAAAAGTAAATGAATACATTTATTTCCGTATCAATTTACTTTTTTGCGGCCAAAGGGGGTGGCACAGGAGCAGATCCAGGATTTTGAGTTTTTGATGGGCCAGGGCAGAGTATTAACCAGGATTTTGCCCGTCAGACAATCGGATTCCCGAACTACTAAATGCAATCTGGGATAATTTTAGGGGGCATGCCCCCATTAAATCCGCCCCTGGGGCAGGACCTATGCCCGGTAACCTTAAATCGTGGACCAATTGAGATGGAACTAGGCCAGAATAATCATCAGATGATTTTTATTCGTGCGCATAGCGCTTGCGACGGTGACGCTCTGCTCGAACAGTCATATTCTGAGGTCAGCATGTTTACTACAGAAATATTATTATTAAACAAAACATCGTGTGAATACTGGAAGGGACATAGAAGTTGCTCATATTAAACAAAGCAAGTTGACACAGACAATTACTGTCTGAAGTCTGTTACTTAAATAGTACTATGCTACGTGCTACCTTAAAAGTAATTTTAAAATGAACATGGATTTCATGACAGCATTCAATAATGAATCAACTTTAAGTTAGTAACAACAACGATAATTTGAAAAACGTTATCCCTGGCAGCAACATAAGCTTAGTTGGTACTGAGCAGTGTTTCTCACCACCCGTGTAAGATTTGTCTGTTTTTTTAATATCTGATTTCGATTTCCTGGCAACAGTTTTGTAATTTTTTTTACATTTTTAATCGTGTTCTAGGGAGATTGAACCCCACGAAGCCCCCTCCCCCGTAGATCGGCCTCTGCAGTAGAACTTTTGTCTACAAGTCGTACTTGAATTCACTGTTATCTCTTGGACCTTCCTGGGTTCTGGTTTGATCTGTAGGTTTTGAATCCGACAGTTATTGTTTTCTTAAATAATTAGTTAATAATTTTTACACTCTACATGAAAACGCAGACAAGTTTTTTAGGATTACCTGTACCAGGTTACCCCGAAAATATTATTTTCAAAGTTTTACCCCCTGGAGTATACGCGAAACGCCAATAATTGTGTTCTTATGCCAAAGGGCTCGGAAGGCTCTAGCCTTGATGCGAAGGTGTTTACTAAATTAAATATACAAATTTGCGCCGTTGTGGGTAAAAACTGACCGAATAAAATCTTCCTAGAATAATCTAAATAATTGACCAGCGTTGCAAAATTTGGTTTTCTACAATTATTCTGCTGCTAAAATTAGGGTATAACCTTTTGCGTCGACTTTCGACGCAATGAAATATTGCGTCACCTATTAGTCAGTTTTTTTTTCCCAGATTCTTCAATCAAACGTTCTCCCTCGAGGTTGCGTAAACGTCAAGACAAATGATCAGAGTTGGTTTCACTTCATTATATGTTTTTGGAATTTTGATATCAGTGAACCAAATTTTGCTGAGATGTTGTCACCATATAATGGGAGATGTCGAAAACATTTTGAAAGTGGCGCGTGTCACGAATGAACTCTTCAAAACGACGACATACATGTACGTTTTTTCGTTAAAACGGCCGTAACGGGCAACTTGAATGCCAATTGGCTTCCAGAGTTTGCATGCAAACTCGCCGGTCTTGAGCTCATGTTGATACAAGCTTTTCGACGAGGTGACAAGCGTACATGTAAATATCCGGGCTGTGTGAAATTTCGAGGTCTGTTTGAGCTCAATACGCAGTGGCACCTTGCTGTATTTTGAAAATAGTCTTCACAGCTAGCTGGCTAGATAGGAAGGCTCTAGCTTCGAAAAAAGTTTTACTGCGAAAGTGACAACAAATTCAGAATGATGATGGATGATGGATTACACTATAAACCGATCACAGTCTTCCGTTTTCATGCGCCCATGATTTAATATCGGCGCTATGTTCAAACCATTGTTTATATTGTTCCTAAAATAAACTTGGGTTCTATTGCCGTACCAACATATTAAGAAATTATACAGAAATACAATGTAAACAATAATTATCTGTGGTAAAGCGCAATATACAGCGTGATGAAGTGATGATCAAGAGCAATAACGGATGAGCGTAAATGCGTGCTGCTTGTTGAGCAATCCGCGGCATGAAAACATTTGAGGTCGTAAAATATCCAGTGTTGTATTCTGATTTTCATGCAATTTTGCTGTAAATTTCAAATTTCGTGCTTGTTTTTATGCATAATGCACTGCATAAAAAGTCTGATATCTAAAGTTAGACATTATTTTTCCGCTATATCACTTAACGTTTGATTTTACCACGCCGTCATTAATTCAACATAAGGTTTTCGGCTTGTGTAATGCCACGCACTTCGTATTTGTAGGTTGATTCAATTTTACCTCCATTTAATAGTTGAACAAAATTTGATAAACCGATGTCAAGACCGGAGTTGCCACTGGTAAACGAACAGCGAACAGTTAAATGTTTGTGTGTCCAAAGTTCACCCGCTAAGTCAAAAAAATGGTAATTGCCGACCAAGGACACGCTTAATCTGAATTGGTCGTCTACGCTAGGCGACCAATTAGCCGACCCAAGTGCCGACCACAGAGGCGACTAAGCAGACGGCTCCTAGCCGACCGTTGTTGGTCGGCTGCTGGTCGGCTAGACGACCGGTCGACGGCCGGTCGTCGACCAATTTCCGACCGGTCGGCCAAAAATTCGTGATGTGTGCTGTATAAGCACAGCCTCACGATTGGCATTCGCATTAAATCACACCCTTGCACATATTCACTATTACGTCCAAGCTAAGAGGAGTAGGAGACACCTTTGTGCAATGCGCGATTAGCAGGCAGTGAAGCCAGGATTCGAACTGACAGTTTTTTGAATAATGAATAGGTAGACCTACAGTATTTACAATTGAATGTTTGGAACTAGGATAGGTTTTCAACTTTTCTGATGTTTGTTAAGTTCCCTTGTGATGTAATTTGATTTGTGGCATATGCCTGGTTCATTGTGATGGCAAGACATATAGGGTATATTTCTTTGAGCACTGTTAAATGTAACTGACAGTGACAATCTGCTTAATGTTCTAGTGGGCTCAACATTATTTTCAATTTAAAGAGCTCTTTCAGTTTTTGTTACATCCGTATAGTGTCGGTAACACTGAAAACTCAGGAAACCCAACTGGGAATCGAACCACAGGTCTCTAGATTGCCGGTCTAGTTCTCTCACCACTGAACTACCGAGGACCCGATATCTGAGCAATTACTGTTTACAGCCAACTGTTAAGTCATACATCCCATGAGCGGCGTTTCGCCTTTTTCACAAGGGATTTAGACAATTATTATGGTTCGATTCCCATTTGGGGTTCCTGGTTTGTCTGTGTTTATTTGATACATTTCATTACTGGCCAACCTCAGCGTCTATATATTTACTATATCTATCAACACATACTGGTAAATTGCTGATTGTATAATTGTCTAAATCCCGATCACGTGTTTCGCGTGTAACACGATGCAATATCTCACATGTTTTTTGTTAGTTTTCGCAAGGTTGCGTTAGCAGAACCGATCCAACATGTCAGAAGGACCATTATTATTATAATAATAATAAACGTTATTTAAAGAGGATAAAATACACAATAAATGTAAAACATTCTTTAGCCAAAGGCTAATATCCAGCATGGTCCTCTGCAGCAAGAAATTAAATAAATTAAATTAAGTTAGATAAACAGATTAAATTAAGGTAAAACAAGATACATTAAATAAACTAGTATTTACAAATTTGATAAACAAATTGAATTAAAGATAAATAAATAAATAAAAAAATGGTAAATATATTGGAAAGACAAGAAGGAGGGACATCTATGACGACCACAGGTACATGTAACTGATGAGGTGGTGTCCGAACTTATCATAACAATCAGCATCCTTAAGATTATTAGGCAAATTGTTCCACTGTTTGATGGTCTGAATAAAGAAGGACTTACAATAAAACGATGTTCTGTGTCTGGGCAAAACCAAATTGTTTGAGTCAGAAAATCTTGTCCTGATCTGGTGGCTATTTCAAACAAGTACGAGATTATGAGGTAGATAAGTCGGTACATTACCGTGAAAGCACCTATGCATTATACAAAGACGCCTATATATCAAATATTTGCCAATAGGGAGCCACCCCAGTCTATTAAACATATGAGTTGATGGAGTGTCAAAACGCACACCTAAAATAAGTCTGGCCGCCTGCTTTTGAGCCTTCAATAAAGAGGAAACTAATTTTGCATTGCATCCTGACCACACTGTTCTACAATAAACGAACAGAGGGAATACACAAGCGCCGAAATATTGCAGACGCTCTTTTGTGGGAAGAAATGGTGATATACGCCGGAGAAGACCAAGACGCTGCCTAATTTTGGACACAGTCCCATTTATGTGGCTAGACCAGCTGAGGGTCTTGTCTACAGTAACACCTAGTTACTTTTCACTGTCAACATATTTGAGGCGTACATTGGAAATAACAAGGTTAAGCTTAAGATTACTTCTATTATGCCGTTGCTCTGTGGCAATACTCGTATATTTTGTTTTTTCAGCATTTATTACCATTTTATTATCAGTACACCAGGTAGCAACCTTATCCAGAGCAGACTGGAGTCTGTCCTCTACAGCGATCAGCGAGTTTGCCGCAACAGACAAGGTAGTATCATCTGCATACATATCAACCGTGTTTTCGCAGACTAAAGAGAGATCATTTATGAAAAGTAAAAACAGCAGAGGTCCAAGGATGGATCCCTGGGGAACACAGTGTGTGATACCTCGGGACTCAGACAGATGTGCACCACGGGATACAACCTGGCACCTCTCTGAGAGATATGATTTAAACCAGTCTAGGAAGAACTTGCCTACCATGTAAATTAACAATTTGTGATCAACGAGATCAAAAGCTGTTTTAAAATCCAAAAATACTACACCAACGTTGTGACCACTATCTACACCCTGAGCCCAGCCGTTAACAATATTAATGAGGGAAGTTTCAGAGGAGTGGTCACTTCTGAAACCGGACTGAGATGCAACTACTAAATCATGCTCATTCAAAAATGAATAAAAAGTATGGTGAACATGCTTTTGCAACAATTTAGACAAGACCGGTAAAATTGATATTGGTCTGTTATTGTTTACATTGTCAGTAGCACGGGCTTTGTGTATAGGGGATACTTTTGCAAGTTTCCACAAACTAGGAAACTTGGAAGTTTTAATGCTATGGTTTAAAAGATAGGTGATGGATTATACCAGCTCTTCATGAGCTAGTTTCAAAACTTTGGGGCTGACATTATCCATTCCAGTGGCTTTATTAAGATTACGACCATTTAAGAACTTATTTACAAATTCCATATTTACCAGAGGAATACCATAACCAATGTTACTCTCAACTCTGGAACTAAAAAGTCAATAAAAGCTTTATGAGTGGCGTGTGTATCTTTAAGGTCACGAGTAAGTTTGCTAGCTATGTCAGTAAGAAATTTGTTAAAATTATTGGCAATCTAAAATTTATCATGAACACACTTCTTATCAATCTTTAACATGGCAGGTGAAGAGGATTATTCTTTAGGAGCAACCTGTCTGATGACTTTCCATAACACTTTGGAATTTTTGAGATTACTACTGATCAGTGAAGAGTAATAGTCACTCTTTGCCTTTTTAATCATTGTTACAAAACAATTTCTCTCTGATTTGTAGCCCTCATAATTTCCGCACTTAAGAAAACTATCCCTGAGCTTTATAGCTTCAAAAATGTCATCACTGAACCATTCAGGCTGACGTAATCTCTTCACACGTCTAGTTTTCCATGGAGCATGTTCGTCTAAAATACATGTACTGTTAAAGTCATCTCACGCGTTGTTAACCCTTATTACATGGTTAGGGGATGTTATAAGGATCCAAGAAGTACCCACCCCATAACTAATACACGATCCGTACTCGAAAAAAGTTTAAATGAACGCGCAACTCACGATTTGCACCCGAAGAACCACCGCCATTTTGAACTTGCCGCGAACCCGGAAGAACAATTCATTCAGGAACCCAGGCCGAGAAAACGCCGTCAGTGCGACTGGAGCAGTGCCTGTACTGTTACCAGCCAGCAAACGGGGATAAAATACTCGACAGCGTGCCTTAATTTTAACATCAAACTACGGACAATTTTATCGAATTTGCTGAAGAAATGTGGCGAATAAATTTTGACAGAAATTATTTTGCCTGACTCGGGACCGCAGCCTATCTGACCCGGTGCGGATCGAGACCAGACACTGGCGAACGGTAAATGCATGCGGTTGCAAGCTGTTTTGTCGAAGTAAAATGGTCAAATCATAAATGCTGCATATATTCAAGGGTAGTTTCAGACACTTGTATGAAATTACGGGCTGGTTAGTCCTGTGTCACACTGCCGCGGCACACCTTAGTTAGCCTCAGTCACCAGCTACCAGTGAAGACTATCGTCAAAATACAGCTTGTTAGTAGGCCTACATGTATACAGCTTTGCGCCAAGGCTACCCTTAGGCCTAACTGGTCGCTGGCAACAGCGCTCGCTCAAACGAGGTTTATTTAAAACTTGGGTACTTCTGGCGAACTGTGCAAAGTTGTTGGCTTTCAATAGAGATTTTTCCAGACTTTGTATGAGCGCACCAAGCCTAAAAGACTGGGGGGCTGAAATTTTTGGGAATGTCTATCTTTTACTAAAAGATTCAATGGGTATGTTCAGAGCTATGAATTGCAGACGCTAAATTTTGGTACTTCCTGTCTTCTAGTGGAATATTGTCTCATTTTCTACTTTTTCGGAATTCGTGCTTCTATGACTGAGGCAGACCTTTTTCCAGTTCTCCAAAAGGGGGTCGTTCGAGCTCATAAGAATGACAAGTCCAATACAAAATGTTATCATTTTTATTCATTAACCCAAAATGATTCAAGCTTTTAACTTAATAAGTAACTTAAAATGCACCATACTTTACAACATTTAGCTTAAAAAACACTATTCAACAGCAACAGTTTCCATGATACGAAAGTGGACATAGTGTTTCCTTACACCAGAATTTGACAAGCATCATTTAAAAAAAATATGAAGTTGCAAGGAACAAGAATTAGAGGCTTGAAGCTTCACAATCCAACAAAAGATAGCTTATTTCTAAAATTGACTTGATAACCTGATGACTTGAAAGCAATTGAGACTTAAAATTTAGAAAAATATGAATCATTTTGTGAAACCGAATCAAGTCTTGAACAGCAGTTGACAGTCAAACAAAAAATCATTTCAAAATTATTTCAACTGTTTTTTTAGCTTAGTGTCAGATCACCTGAATGGGAAATTTACAGTAAAATAATTCAAATATATCTTATATTTTTGCACAAAAAACAAGAAAATTGAACAAAGTTTCTTTTTTGTAGCAACATTTGTCAAAATGTATCAACGTTAAATCTTCACAAATTACAAAATAGCCGATTGAACATGCCTTTCAGTTCAGCAAAAGTCGCCATGTTGTCGGTGCAGCCAGAAATGAGACGAAGTCCAAAGGGAATTGTGAGCACATTTATCACTTAATGAGTAACAACTGCGAGGCTGAAATATGGTGAAAACAGTTCAATCTTGCAGAATAGTAAGACATGTCTACCTGAATTTCACCGAAATTTGTTGGCGAAAACAATTTACACAGAGTTTTAAACTCGTAACTTATCCTACTGTCCTCCAATATGGCCGACGCGATCCAAACAAAGTGACCCAAATTTCGCCACAAAACTTGCAATAACATTACACTGCTTGCCCCGATTTTGATACTTTTTCGATTTTTACTGAGTAGAATGCACTACCTTTCCGATGATAGCAAAGTACTTTTTCAAAACGAGAAAAAAAATAAAACCGAAAAAAATAGGTTCGACCCATATTGGTTCTTAGGTTCGACCAACCTACGTAAGGAACTAAAAACCAATGCTATTTTAACAAATTAAGTACGAGTAACATTCCAAAAAACATCAACGACCACTAACTACAAATTATAAATACACTACATATGCAAACGAAGCACGAAACAGTACTAACAAAACACAATAATGAAGACTTTTCGAGCAAGCACATTCAGTTACAAGGAAAAAATGCCGGCTTTCAGGACAAGTTCCTGAACTGATGAACCGGAAATGTGGGTACGGAAATAACCGATGGCAACCGGTAACCATACGCTCAGAGAGAAGGGTCAAATACTGTTCAAAAATCGCTTTTGGCGAGAAAGGCGAAAAGAATATAAAGAAAGGATGTCGAAAATAAGATTTTATGTAGTAAGTATTTTCGGATACTGGAACCACATGGGGTGTTTTAGAGAAGGACTTTAAATAACTTGTACCATGCATCAAGAGCATCATCAATGTCATAATAGGCTTTGATGACTGACCAGGGAGCAAGAGCAAGATCCGATTTGAAGGTCTGGTCATCAAAGTTTTTAAACGATCTATAGGTCACACACTCATGATGAAATTTGGCGCCTAAATGCCTTTCCCTGACTATGCATACAGGGTAGTGATCACTTTACCCATTTTTTACCACTTTTACTGATCTCACAAACTCCGGAGTAGAAACATAAACATGATCAATTAGTGAGGCAGAGTCTGACACACGGGTAGGCTCCCTTACCACCTGATGGAGATTCAAACCTTGAATCACATGTTTGAGGCGGGTTTTGAAACTTCACCGTTCCAATAAACATTAAGATCACCAGCTATAACCACCTCATAGCCACACGTGCTAACCACAGATTCAAAGCTTTCAAGCCAATTTGTCTGAGCAGGGGTCTGTAGAAATTGAGAACAATTAAAGGACTGACATCCTTAAAATTCAGTTGAACACACAGAAGGTCGAAATTGTTTAACTCTAAGTCGTGTCTTCTAATGTAGGCAAGGCTGCTTCTGACATGCGTGCATACGCCACCACAACGAGTACCGTTTTGTCTGTCTAGGCGTTCCACATTGTAACCACAAATTCCAATTTCTTCGTTTGCAATGTCGCAAGATAGCCAAGTCTCTTGGAGACAGATAACATCCAGGGACCAATTGTTTATATTAACAGCAACTTCCGGTAACTTAATATAAAGATTTCTAACATTCCACGAGCATTTCAGACCACTGGGTAGTCGAAGATTCAGGTTTGGGCCAGACATGAAGTACACGCCGGTCACGACTAATACAAGAAAAGACAGTGTTTCTTCAGAAGCCATTTAGTCATAAAACGGTCCCACAAGCACAGGCAGACGTCATATTGGATAAAATGGAGTGGGTGAGTATCCATTTGTTACATTTGGAGTAGGATTACTTCATTATCTAGAGGCGGCATTTGACTTTACAAAACCGGATGGTTTTTTGTCATAAATATTCGTTTGAAAGGCATAAGTTTGGAAATATTAGGCCTTAAGGCGGAATTTTAAAAATCATTTCTGCGTTTACAAAAACGTTACATGTAAACTGAAGTATAAAAACAACCTTCACACCCCTTTGGTATTCTTGTTTCATGCTAGCAAAGATGTTGAAACTCGAGTGAGTAGGTGGTTGCAGTGGTAGATCTACAATTTCAGTAAGGGGGGGTTTAGGATTCGAAAGAATCCGAGGCGCGTAGCGCCGAGGAGAAGGAAGGTCGCGAGAGGGTTTCCCTCCTCCCGTGTAAGATTTTTTGGGATTTTTAGTAGCTAATTTCGTTTTTCTGGCGATTTTTTTCCAGTTTTTATTTTTGATCCTGTCTCGAGGGGGGGTTTAAACCCCCTGAACCCCCCCCCCCTGTAGATCCGCCTCTGCGGTTGTTTCATAGACGCCAAATCGCCAATGAACTTGGCTAAGATGGTACAGAGATTTTTTGCGTCATACCTTCGACATTAGATACATGTAAGTACACTGTATGTAACCTGCTGTCGAATCGCGAGATAGATATTGAGTAGTCCAGTTGGTTATTTTTGAAGTATTAATGAGTTTTATATTGATGTTCAATGTTTCACCAGCGTTCAATTTATTTGTACACCTGTTTATAAATCGGCAAAATCGGCGACCTAAATCGCGACGAAATGTGCGCATTCTGCTGACACAGTAACCGCCTGATAAGGGCCAGCCAATTTGGATAATGTGGTTAATTCGCTCAATAGACTATGGCTGAAGTTCCTCGTAAGGACAGGATTTCATGAGTCATTACCTTTTGAAAAAATTGGTGGACATTATTCGTCAAAAACCCCATATAACGTTCATCAAAAAGGAGTAAAGAACAATGGATAACATCCATCGATGGTGTCATCAAAGTTTCTTGAACACATATATAAAGTCTTATTGTTGAAACAACTGCCATTAACGTTTACACAAGAAATAAGCTTTTTTCCCAAAGCCGATTATGGGGTATCCGGACGCTATGGCAACTAAGTCCTCTGCATTTCGCCTGTGGCCGCTCACCCGGCAACACAGCAGCCGACCATGATTAGTAGACGACGCATTTGATGGAAATATTAAGCATAATATATAATTTGGCCAGGTGTCGCCAGTGAAAAATGACGTAACGGCTTGTGTGGAGGATCACAGATTTCGTACATTGAAAATATACAGAGTTGGTGGTCCATGTACTATAGTTTATGGTAGCACGTGCAAATGCAATTGTTTTCCACGTGCATCATGCTCCAGACGTGAAGAAGGTAGTTGACCTATCGGCAGACTACCACATTTTGAATAAGGCTTTTCGACATGGTTCTAAAAGTAATATCGATGTTACTAATGCTAAGGTGTGCGGAAAGTGCAGGTAAGCTAAACTATATTAAACTGCATCGTTATCAGGTTGAGTAAAGTTTGCTTCGTTCTTGCTTTGATGTCTGAGACTTGTGATACTATATAGTCAATTGACCTAATTATCGGACGTTTTGGCACATTTTGCATTATATTTAATTGAAAATACTACGGACTGTTGTAAATTCTTTGCTGAAATAATGGCTTACCTTCACGGAATTGTTGTGTTACTATATCTTGTCACCTAAAGCCACGTTTATGTTCCGACTGATCTTTAAAAACACAACTAGCAAACCTTCGGAGAACCTACATGTACGTAAATATCGGACACCGTTTGTTTCCCTATACGCCACCCTGCGGAAAACTGACTAACCAAGTAATGGCCGCGGGCACCTTGTAGCCAAATTTCAGCTTGAGTGTTTTGACATATGCTGCTAAAACACAGCTCCATTCGCAACAAAATTTATCCTCAGCATGAAGTCTGATGACGGCGCCAAGTCGTTTTGATGAATTAGTGCAGACGACTAAAGCACGTGCAAACTCACTGCAGTTTTTAGTATCTCTTTGGCTTCTTGATAAGACACCCGCACGTGCGCGGTCGGGGTTTGACTTGAGTTTAAAAACAAATGAAAAATGGAACAGTGACAAATTGTCAGTTCAACGAGATGGTTTCGTTGTGGAAAAAGATTTTATTTTCAACTTTTATAACCGATTTATGCGATCGTCCATTTTAGGCCTACTTGGGGGTCTAAATTGCACCCTCTCTCGGTGAAATCAAAACGAGGCAACGCTGTAAAAAACGAGACGGTCCCGGACATTGAATGCATTACGACGGAACAAAAATTGGTGTCATTTAATTCTCAAATTATTCTTCAAGCAAGATTTTATGAAATGTCCGATATTTAGGTTTCGTCCGATAATTAGGTACACTATGTGTATAGACACCGTTGCCCTAAAGTCGTGAATACACAAGCATAAAAAGCTGCTGATTGTCATACTACCCAATGTCCGTTAGCAACTGCTCATGCGATGTCATGGACATATTTCAACCTTCACAAATATACGTGTTTTGCCAATCTTAAACCTTGTTTGTCTCCATAAGCAGAGTTTTGAAACACGTCTCGCTGATATCGCTGGCCATTTTGAATGAGGCCCTAAACGTGACCATAGACATCTTAATACATATACCGGGCGCGCGCCACTCAGATAAATGGAGCTCGTGTTGTCAATATGACGCCGTATTGCATTATTGGAGAGTGTTACCAAGGAGTGTACGAGTATAGGAGAGTTCACTCCGCCATTTTACCATTCGCCGCAACGGTTACTGGTCGAAACACTAGCGCTCCAAGCGGTGAATAATCAACACTAGTAGTTTGGCGCGCAGTCCGAATAATGTAAACGCTCATAAATTCATACTTTAATGACATTCAACGTGCAATAAAATTACTTTGTGATTGAAAATGGTTAGAATACATAAACTAACATCCACTTACAATAGAATGAGAAAGAAAATGTGTATTTTAATCAATATTAAAGTGTATTTGTTTTTATTCTCTCGAAGCTCCCTTCAAAATTCATCATGGTTTTGTTTCATGTTTGAGTTCTGACACGGCAATCATCGTTCCTTATAACAGTTCATACCTCCATGGACTACCTAATTTGAATGATTGCCCCTGAGGGTTCAGAAGGGAATTCCCTCCAGGTGCCAGCTAAGGGGGTACCAGACAAAAACCGGCAGGTGGGCGCCAAGTGGGTGTTGACCCCCTCCCAGGGGGGTTACATGGGAGGAGTGCTAAACAGGTAAAAACCAATGGGTATGTATGCCACATGGGTGTTGAGCCCCTCCCATCGTCACACATTTTGGATGCTCCCCTGACCATTGACAAACATGTTGTTCCCAGCTCACTGCTGGTTTCATCTCCACCCAACAATTTTGCATGTGTTCCCTATTCAATGCATGAGGCTACTGGCAATGCAGACAATTGTTTTGTGCAGTGAGTGTTACACAAGTGAGAAGAAGAAAGCAAGGCAATTCATCACTACAAAATCGTAATACAATTTTAGAACATTCCATTATTTCTTAGACATGCCAGTATAGGACTCAATCCCACTCTCCCACTCACCAACAGTTACAAGTCACTTGCTAATCTGTAGAATAGCTCACAAGTTACATGTACAAAATGAAGTAACATTGAGTATATCATCACTCATAACTAGTCAAAGTTCAAAATATCATGACAAAAAATTAAGAGGTACTAAACAGCAATCAAAATATTCACTACCCACATAACTTCATACAAAATTGAATTAAAGAGACTTGGATGATAAAACCAATATTTTATTTTATATACCCACTGTTCCTATTAGTAAATATTTCAGGTAAGTTAAAGCCAGACCAGAAGATCATATCTGATACCTAGCCACAACTGGGGCTTAAATCAATCACAATCTCCAAAAACGTACACATACACCAACCAATACAACAAGAAAATCTGACCAACCTTGTCACTCTCTATTAATTTACTAGCAAACAACTGCACTTTTCGCCAAAGAAATGCGTTATAAATAAACCTGAAAACTAATTTACTCACAGAGGTTTTTGTCATCGAGAAGCAAAATGATACGGATAGCTTTCAGCCCACCAGTCAGACTCTGATTGATCCATCAGCTTCACTTTGGCTCTCTCCAAGTCTCAGGCTGACCATTCATAAAATGGATCAATCTGATCAACCTTAGTAAAATACCAAAACCAGATTTTGCGGACTAATTGTCCTTTCTACACGTGATGTTCCAGTACTTGCTTTGTGAGACGATAATCAGAAATACAAAAAGCCTATTCCAGAGCTGTAATATAATTTCCGGAGAACTTTTTGACCCTGACATCTTCATTTTTGGTGGATTCGGGACATCAAATATTGTTCGGGCACTGCAGTCAATACCAGCTTGTTCTTCATTCATGAACATGGACTCCTCGAAGTGATGAGAGCATAATTTGCGGTTCTTGGACAAATAGGTTGCAACTCTATTCATAAGGTCAGCTCCCAGCACTTGCACCTGAACAGAAATCCAAGACTGACTCAGGAACAAACCTCAAACTCACTAGGTTCACAGAAGACTGGTAGCCTACACTAAAGTACACTACACTACAGAATTCCTGTCGTACTGTGATTGTGATAGAGACAAAAGCGTTTTGGTGTCAACTGAAAAAAACTCGAACTCAAATGTTGTTCCACGGATATTATAACAGGGCCGCGCCCCCGCATCATTGACACATAAAATTACGCACTGCTTAACTTAATTGGTCCAACTGGCACATTAAAATTATGTTCGGATTTTTCGCCTTTTCACCGAGACCCACAGATTCGCTAACTTGACTCATGACCGACTTAGTGGCCATGTGGCTGTAATTGTGCCATGGCTGTGTCACCAGTCATATTACTCCTGGCCATCATGGGCATGGGTATGTTTTCCTAAAATTGTCCCTGCGATCGTACGGGTGACATTTTGATTTGGAATTGATGGACTGCAAGTATGCAAAAAGCTCACGATCACATCGTACGTTCATCATAGTCCTTCCGCCGGCAGCCCGGTTGTACAGTAGGCCTAGCCTACACTGCAGACAACAGAACACTGGCAACGGGACTGTGATCGACTTGTCTAACAACAGTGAACACAACACACAAAATGAAAGCCAATGTATCATTTTATTGAATAACAGATAATCGTTACCTTTCTGGATCCCTAGCAAACCTAAAAAATGGCACGTCTGGGGTTTTCGTGGATGAATTCATGAAATTTATCGCTATGCAAAATGCGTCCTTCCCCATTGTTTTGGCGCTTCCTGGTTGACAGTTGCTTGTTCACCACTTGGCGGCGCTAGTAGTAGCGGTAACAGCGAACTCACAAGTGAACTCTCCTATACTACTACACTCCTTGGTGTTACCAAGGACTGTACTAGTACAGGTGAGTTCACTCCGCCATTATACCATTTGCCGCAATGATTACCGGTCGAAACACTAGCGCCCCAAGCGGTGAATAGTCAACATTTAGTTAGGAGCGCAGTCCGAACAATGTAGGCCTAAACACTAATAAAGTCATACAAGTCTGGCAATCACTGAAAACGTAGACGATACGACTAGACTCTGGCCAAAACGACATTGGTATCGCGGGTAGGCTTTTGTTTGATTTGGACGAGTTGCTTTCTTTTCTGCTTTTGGCTTCTAAACTTACCGAATCGACTCTCTTAATAGCAAAAAACATGAAACCCAGCGAATAGCCGAACTCGTTGGTCCTGTAATTAAACACTGTTCTATGTTCAAATAGAGTCGAACTTGTGTAGACTGGGTCGATGGGGTTACGGGCCGTGAGTCGAGCGTGCCGTGGTTTTGTGTCGAAGGGGTCGTAGCAGTAGCGGATCTAGGATACCATAGGGGGCCCAACATGTTGTCTCGGGGAATCGGGCAAAGTGCGATTGCATGTGCAGCACAGGTCCGAAGTTGCGGGAGTCTGGTATGTGAACCATCTGTTCAGAAAATCTACCGGCTGACCGGTTGACTAAAAACAAAAAACAGGAACGCCGCGAGGGGCACCACCTTCTCCGCGTCCTAGTTGCTTACTCAACATGTCCTCGAGCTGCACGCTGTTGCTGTTCCATTTTTGCTGACGGCAGCCAAAGGGGAGAGGCGGGCCCGCTGCCCCCCCCCCCTCCTAAATCCGCAGATGCGTAGGTTGTCGGGGATGAGGCTTCAAAGGGACTTTAGGGCTATTCGATTTTAAGTAGCAACTGCTCATAGAACTAATGGAATAAAAAAGTTCTACATGGCCACCGAAAATTTCAGCTGTGCATTCATTTCCACCTCAAACGACACCAAACACAATAACACACCCATTGACTTCTTCCTCTATTTCTGGTAAGCCACTGAGGGGTAACATGACTAATCCGTGTAAACTAGGGATTTTCATTCGATACTGTGAAGTATAATACCGGGATTTTCTGTAAATAAGTTCATAGGCATGTACTTGGAAAGTGAAAAATTCAGGCGCTTTTGTAACACCAAATAAACGACTGGACTTTTTTTCGGAAAACGGAGTGGTATACATGGAAAGTCATAGTTTTAGCAACGCAAACATCAGCATGAGCTTGATGAAGGCATTGGCATGGACTGAATACATGTAGGCCTAGAGAAAGAGTTTTCCTGACTTTGCTTTTTTACTCAAAAATGTTACACTATAACAGTTTTTATCGTGGATACCTCTTTTTTTGCACCGTGATACCGATACGGACTTTTGCGTCGTTGTAGTCAGCGTCTTCCTCGTCTTGCAGGATTCAAGGTCGACTATGGTTTCTTGCCTTATTAGTAGTACTTAGTCTGTCACTTGTACTAGAATGCATTTGTTGAGTGCTGCCGTACTGAATAAGCATTTGTTTTGATTTTAGTGAGAAAAGGTGCTATTATTCACACAAATCGACTTCAAGAAGGCTATCCCTTAGACGTTGTATCACGTATTACGGACACCGAGGCTGAGATGGAATGTAAACCAAGTATAGGAAACTCCTCGTAAGTGCACTTTGTTCTGCAACGATTCTGAGCACCAAGCGTCTTTATTAACTTGTACTGCTCATGTGCACGAGGATTGACACGTGGCACGCTGGGCTCTTAAAAATTTATCCTGTAAAACTGTAAGGCAGGAAGCTCCAGATGGTGAGAGGTCATTATGTTGTGAACCACTTTAAACTAGACTAATTTTATTTGCTGAAAAAAGAAAGAAGCATTTCTTCATTCCAGTTTGAGGAACTTTTTTCTGTCTCAACGTTGGACAAAAATTATCACGGCGTAATGAAACAATTTTTACTCAACGATTTTACGGTACAGTTACGATTAAAATTTTGTCAAAATATTTTTCAGCGCCGCCTTTTAAGTTTTACCAAGAACTTGTTTTTCAAAAAAGCTTAAGTGTTCACAAATAAACTTCAGTTTTAAGTGAAAACTTACGTCACAAAAACTTAAAGGCATATGGTCCGACTTCAGTCAAACAAAACCTCTTGACGCCATTTCAGCCGTTTTTTGTTTTGGTATGACATGATGCTCAAGCAGTTTTTATTTTTAACACGTGCAAAAATTGACAAATATTCCTTTTAATTGTATGTGTGAATGGAACTTTTAAAACTAACAAAAAGCATGGTCATCAGTGGCAGATTTAGAAGGGGGCCATGCCCCCCCCCAAAAAAAAATTCTCCCAGATTCCATTTGGCAGTTCGGGGGTGCGAATGCCTGACGTGCAAAATCCTGGCTAATACTCTAACCTGGCCCCCCTAACTCAAAATCCTAGATCCGCCCCTGGTCATTGAAATACAAAATATAGTACAACCCAGCGCAGCTAAAAACATCTACAGAAATACAAATGGCGGAAACTGGTAGTGTTTCGGTCGGAGACGAAACGCGGTCGTCCTGCTTTGCGAGACTCTAAAAAAGACGAGTTAGTCAGTGCAAAATAGGCATCACCGTCAAAACGTGTACCAAAGCGACTCGTTCGAAAGACGGAGAACAAGGGGGTCAAGAGTAAGTGTTTGAACTCATGAAGATTTTACAAGGCTTTGACTAGACATGTACATGTAAGTGTGCTGTTTGTAAAATGTTCAGTGACTCGTATAAACGCTTTGAGTATTCACTGGTTAACTGATCTCAGTAGGCATGCATTCCCCAGACCCCAATCATTTTGAAGAGAGAAGATTCAATAAGCTGTCCTGCGATTTCTTGTCCCAGGGTTACTACAGCTTATTTATTCACGCAGACCCAGTTTAAATAATTTACACTTGGGGGTGTTAGATCGAGTTTAACCAGATAAGCAGTGTAGCAGTTGATGTAAAGTATTGTCCTGGTGGGGACACGTTTGCAGAACGTGTTAAGGAAATCGATGCTTTTCACTCTCCCTCACCTGGCCATGCTGATAGCTATAATGAAAAGCTGATACCCTGTTGGTACTGGTGTTGAGGCTACATTGGGTGGTTTGTCTTCGTTAACATGGCTATATTTGAGAATATGTTTCCATTACAAGCACATTACATGAACCCACAACCTCAGATTATTAGCCAATCAAGTCGCATGACTGGAGTAAAATTATGCAAGTTTACCCATGTCGTGGATTTGCTCAATTTTCAAGATGTGTATATTTCCCATAGATAAGGTTATGGGCCCGAATGTAAATTTGATTGTTCGTCAACATTAATGTTACATTATAAGTCCTTTATGTTGCTGTAAGGCTGGAGTGTTCTTGGCTCAGCTATAAATTTTACCTACTGGAAAAAGTTGTTTTAATTGTAAAGGTATGACAATTAAATCTCATGATTCCCCCTTGTAAAATGAGTCATATTCTAGTGCTTAAATACATCTTCGTCATCTGTACTTTTAGCATAAGTGGTTTAGACGAACCCCTATACAAAATTCTTCTCCCCGCCCGGCCATAGAAGCAAATCGCCTGAAGAAACCTTGAGGTACATGTATTGTGCTGTTAAATTTCTTTAGTCTATATATCTCATTGGGTGACAATTCGAATTTTATTCAACTCACAACTCTAACCACACATAGGTTTCTATGTTCCGTTTAAAGTATTTAAACTTGCCTTGTTTGAAGCACATTCAATTTGTGATCAGGGCATCATCCGATCATTTCGAAAATAGTGTTTCCAATATTCCAATGTGTCCATCATTCCAACGACACACTGTTCCCAAAACCGTTCATCACCAACCCCAACGCACGGTGATTTTTTTACAAAAATGAGTAGACCAAGGCGTTTGCATCAGAGTTTACAAAATCTTCCATCCTGTAGTGAACTTTTTTACTAAAATGTGATTGTACAAAAACTTTTCTGTCTAAATTTATGTCAGCAGGTTACCAAATATCAATACTTTTAAGCAAATGATGCGTGTTTTTACATTTTGGCAACAGGTGTCAGTGCTATTCCTTATTAAAGCATTTAACTGCACATTGAACAGCTGCGTTTAGTTTGAGTTATTCATATGTTAACCCTTCTTCAACTATACCAGCGTGGTGTTGTGGTGGTTTTAATCTTACTTATAAGTGCTTTGCCGGAGTATGCCCTGTAAAAATCCAGAACCTTTGTAAACTAACGAATTTGCATTTGAAAATTTTCAACTTGCTAATAAAGTTTATTATAACTGAACATAGGGGCCAACTGGGATAGTTGCATGACCAAGAACAGACTTCACAAATAACTACTTTCGCTGCACATGCATGCCAAGTTCAAACGGCCTATTGTGTGTGCACATGACACCCAACATTTACAACCATCATCACCCATGATTAAGAACCATCAGCATAAGTGTACATTTATGTTAGCCATTACTTTGCCTATTTACGACTTCCAAGTCCAAAAGGGACCTGAAGTCAAGTTATAACATATTTCAACATAAACCAATAGCATTTCTGAAATCCACGTCCAATGGTGATCGTATTTAGTTTTCGAATCGCCAAAATCGCCAAACTACAACTGAAGTTACGACAATCTATTCTTGTTGAATCAAAATCAATTCGCTCTAGGTTTGACTGTGTTCACATGTGGTCTGTAATAAGCCTGATTGTTGTCATATTAGCAATTTGTTACAACAAGTGAGACAGTCCCTATACCGCAGGTTGATTTGTCACAGCAAGCCATTTCATTCGCCTGACATTGTCTAAATCATCATGAACGCAAGAGGTACCCACTCTTCCAAGGCTTTACTGCAAGCAGGTGGCGCTTTGCACAAATCACGTGGTGTGTTGCTTTATGGCTAGGAGTTGTCAGTGCTGTGCGGCGTGCATGCGTGAACTTGGAATCGAATTTTTGTTCAGTGTAAAGAATTTCGTAATTATTGACCTCATAATCACTCATTTTAACATCTTCCGTAACTTATGTTCAAGAATAGGTGGAAGATGTACATGATTTATTAAATCAATCGTTATTTGGTGAATAAGATCGTAAATAGTTGAAAACAGATTGGTTAAAATTTGTATCATTTTATTAACACGTAATTTGATTTAGTGCAGTGCAATTTTTTATCAAATTGAACGAGATTATGCCTACTTGAGTGAACTTGTCAAGTATCCTTGTGTACAAAAAACTTACAAACTATAATGAACACGAAG
Organism: Phoronis australis; assembly: GCA_002633005.1. Lineage (NCBI taxonomy): Eukaryota > Metazoa > Phoronida > Phoronidae > Phoronis > Phoronis australis. Next base: position 438,655 of record NMRA01000231.1, on the reverse strand, counting down.
TCTGAAATAGGCCTATACCGTTTTAACGTACTAGGAAAATACGAGTCTTATAAACTATTAATGAACACTACAATCTACATCACACTAAAACACTTAAAGGAACGAATGAATAATACGTAGTCCTGAAAAGGACTGTTGGGTTCAGTTAAATTATACAAAAAATTCACAAAAAATTGCAGCAAGGTCTATCAACGTCGAAGGCTTTCTGCTTGTTTGATTAGCCCACCCCCAATGTAAACAAATCACATGAATGTTTCAACCAACACTACCTGTTAGCGAAGCGGGATAATAAACTCAGCACGACCTGTTTGCGGTAAAGCCTTGGATGAGTGGGTACCTTTTTGCATCATGAACTGCCAGTTCTTTGATAGAACAAAAATGATTTCCCACCAGAACAAGGAAAAACCCGAGATCAATTTTAAAATGGTATTTAATAAAAAATGCACCAATGGACCAGGATTTTAGAGCCACAGTTAATTGTTCTTCTAACGACTAAATCGCCTGTGGATGTTGGATAGTTGTTGGTTAGTCCTACTGATACACAATCGTAGTATGAACCTTGTTTAAGTTTTATAAACCAGTTATTCGGTAGCTTTATATTCTTGCAAGGACTGCCGAGTTGCAATTGGGACAAAACCATGTTGTTTTGGGTTCAAGTTCCAGTCTTACAGCTATAGGATTCGTGTAAACAATAAACTATTTTGGAAATGCCGTCAAAAGTTACGATGCTATGAAGATTTATACCAAGAGCCAAATGACAATGTGTCAATGGAATGGGTATGGTTATCTCATCTAATCTTATGTCACACGCTGCACTGGTCCCAAGCTAGCAACGCCATTATTACTTGTACTAAACGGTGGTTGTCTGCACCGTATGCCTATCTTTGCTTTCAGTGCTCAATTATATCCTAACTTTTCACAGTCTTTTAATCATATAGGCTACACAGGTACTTCAGCAAGAAATCCAAGAACTATGCAGTCAAAGACTGTGTATGCTCCACAGCCACTGTCGTCCATAATTAGAAGCTTGAAAGAAGAACAAGGCGTTCACAAACTTGGCACCTTATATTCACAGGCCACCCAGTTCATTGCCTTGAGGTCAATAGTCTTTTATTGACAACAAATGTTAATTGATCTATCAAAATAAACTGTCACTGCTTGAGAAAAACTAACGCTATATTCAAAGCTAATTTTGGACTGTAACGTAATATGTATATAAGCTGTAGTCATTGCAACTGGACAAAACAATAGTTTTCCTCTTATTCGTTTTCTGGAGAGTACATGTACATAAATCAGACATTTGATTTTTATATGTTAAGTAAACCAACAAAACTTAATCACTGTTAGCCTACATTTGACCAACAAAACAATGATACAGTTCTTGCTTTGTAATTGATGTGGTCTTGCATTTTTGTTCATGTTGAGTTTATCAACCAGTATCACCTGCTTCTGTTGATCCGGTTGATGGTGGAAATTAAGATATACAATGTACGTGTCCATGACTTTAAGCATATTTCGATTTAGTACATGCCATGCAGTAAGTCTCGATTGCATTAACAGTTATGTTATTTTGAGAATTACTACAGTGAAGTACTACTGATCCTTTTCCGCCGCCCAGTGGTTGCGCAAGCATCCCAAAGAGCCGTATGGCGGCTCTAAGATTTGGCGACCTCAAATCCGAAATGGCGGACTGACATTATACCCAACTTTTGTCAACGCCAGTATTTACATCGACCCAGGGAAACATATTTCGATTTAATACATGTCATTAAACGTCTCTAGAGTGCATGCACATTTATATTATTTTGTGACTTATTGCAGTCTAATGTATTTGGTGTGGTCTAGGCTAAACTTTGACATTGAAAATCCATTGTGTTCCTTAATGGTGATAACGTCATTGCTGTCAAAGCTTCTATAAACTTGCCTTCCATCTAATAAAACAATTCTTGATACAAACCATGCATTGTCTTGGCACATTCCTTATTCAAAGTAGACTTGATTTCTGGAAATGGAAATAATTGAGTGTCAGTTCGTTTTAGCTGGAGCTTCAGCTTATCATTTGGCTTGAAAAAGCATGTCACTTTTTTCTAGGTCAATTGTTTCCAAGCCAGCAACCCAGCCTAACCTAGGTAACGAAACTTACTGAAAACAGGTTTGTTACAAAAATGGTGTAAATCAAAAGTTAGTTCATTATTAATCAAATGTGGGTTTGTAGCGGCTTTAATAATAATTCTGTTGCATCTCATTTAACTCATCACATTTTCAGAAGGAAACTAGGAAATGGTATTGGACAAAACTTTGTTTATTAGCACCATAAACAAATCGCATTCACCTGAGTACTAAGTAGGAGGCAAAATGAATGTATGTATGCATTAGACGCATAAAGTACTCAGCTTGAGTAAATAATGACATTTGTTTGATTCCAAGCAAAAATAGAAAAGAAGTGCTTGTATTGCGAAGCTACAGTGTATATTGGGTAGCGGGCTGATATACAGTTGTAGTCACTGCTTTTGTCAACGGCCACCACATCAACACAGTAGACTCTTGGAAATTCCTTGTTTGTGATGAAAAGCCAAAAGCCCTGAATCAAAAATAAAGGTAAAATTTTCTGTCACAGCCTAGTGTACTTCAATAGCTGAATACCCTATAAAATAAACTGTCAAGAATCCGTTGTCATGGCTGTATTGGTATTTATACACTTTAATTCCATGCCAACACTAATCGAAACTGTCAATTTATGACTGGGTTTTATTTCCGTGTTTTGTTTAGCTTGCCTCAAACCGGATCTTATTATGAACCCGCTAATAATCAATAGACAGTATTTAATGAATATTATGTAACGGGCATACTATCATGGGCGTAATATTGTTTTCATTTCAAAATTGCCAAGTAAACGTTTAGTCCTGGTATCATTAATACATACATAATAGCATGTAAATAATTTGCACACATTTTTTGAATAGATAACCATTATGAGTATATTATCAGACAATTTAATAATAATATGCAAAAATGGGTTTTAAATATAATTCTGAAACATTTATGTGGATTACGAGACGAAATCTCTGTTTTAAGTCACTTTTCATAAAACAGACGTCCCAGGGAAAATTGGTGTTTGACTCTCATGCAACTACATTCCGTCTACGCGGAAATAGGTCAGCCACAGAACGACACGCTACCCTTTCATGGATGTCAATTGTTGACTTACTTTTGGAGTAATAATACAAAGCCAGGGTTTTATTTTTAAATACAGAGCAAGACGGTTTTTATGGTGAATTTGCTATTATATAGAATGAGAGCTTGACTCACTTTTTACGCTGTGTGTCAATTTCAAGCCACAAGCATGTTTTCAATGCTCTGAGTGGCGATTGCGGCCTGATCTGTGAGTGCTTAATTGCAAATTCTCAGAAGTTGAGGGCTGACACTTAGTGCAGCAGTGGGTGCTTGCGCCACATTCACAATGTAGGAATTAGAGGCATTCGTGAGCATGCTCCTTCACCTGAATGTTTCTGGTACGGTAATAGGAAATTGAACGACTGAAAAAAGCAAGAAATGCTTTTATAAAACTATTTTTTCGAAAAAATTCCATCTAGAAGGTATCGGTACCACCTACATGGTATGTCTTTAGCTACCGGGAATAAGTTTGCTTTCAATTGCCTCGTTCAAGCTGGAACAATATTTTTCTATTCGAGACTGAAATTTACCACGTTCCATGCAAATCTTGTAAGCATGAAGCGGTAGCTGTTTTAGAATTAAAGTCAATTTCATAGAATGTAAAGCTGTTTTCCAGCTTTATGTTCTGTGGTGGATACAGTGTAATAATTATGACTGCAATGACTATAAAGCTCCTCTCCCATATCACGAGTCTTTACCTTTTCTTATTGCCCCCTCCCCTTCGAGTGATGGCATAATACGTGAGCATTCCATTAGGATCGACAATATTTTGTTTCAGATTATTGACAGGAAGCACTGTTGCTTTCTAAAATCTGTCGCCCTCTGAAAGCAATAATACAGAATGTGTGGGGGCAGGTTGACGACAAGTGAATGTTAAGGACCCATAAGGTTGCTGTCGGCATATAGTTTTGCCCAAGCGGCGGTATGTCTCGAGTGCAACACTATATGCCACAACAAACCTTAGACTCGATTTTATCGTCAGATCTCTTTTGCAGGGAAGTCATATGGTATTATCGAAAAACCCCTAAAGATATTCAATACAGAGTGAAAAGTGGTAATAGGGTATTCACGGTTCAAGGTCTGAAAATGACAATGGTCACCAGAAATGTCGCAACTGGTTATTACCAGTGCGTAGTGGGGGATGACCGGAGTAAAGACATATCTAGGCCAGCTCTCGCACTAATTGCAGGTAAGTAATGACAGTGCTTGACGCCAATAAATTGCAAGATCACAATATGCGACCCTAGCCAAAATTTCGTATTTTCAAAATTCAGCTTGCGTTCATAAGTTCCACGTCGCAAAAAATATCGCCATTTTTGTGTACCAAAATTGGCTTTTAAGGCCCCGAGAAAAATGTTTATACATTATGGTCTTACCCATTACGTTAAATGCAAGTTTGAAGTCGCAAGATTGAGTTTTTTCGTTGCCTGGTACCATTGCAAGTCGTAACTAATCTACTCAATCGCCATTAAAATGTTCTAGAGGCGCATGTTGCCATGCGAACGAAAGCTGCTCCAGCCGAGAATCCCAAGGGGTTTCGTAGATCCGTAGTTCGTGGCAGCCTACATCCATTCGCGGTTTCGAGTTCAAATAATTTGTCACGGCCAAGTGCCGATGTGAAAGTTAAATCAGCGCCCTCTACTTGTATTCGAGTAGCATAGTATGCAATGTGAAATATAAAACTGTTCTTTTTTTAAGATAACGCCACTTTTGTAAGACTAACCTGCTGTATGATTGGCATCAATGTTGTTGAAGCAGCAAAGATAGATAACTAACTGTATGTGCAAACTGCTTCAACTGCATTTTTTCGCAGTCCAAATTTTGGAAAGCGAACGAATGAAAAATTTCTTGTCGATAAAACTCAGGGAGACATTGCCCCAGCCAAGTCAAATATTAATCCACGGAAATACATGTAACTACTGCTAATTTCACATCAACAAACTTATGTGACTTTTGCTGTTTATTTATTTTAAAAAAATTTTTTGTAAAATGAAAAGAATAAAAAATTACCACTCCGTGAGGGTTTCCATTATCGGGTGATTTAGGTTTGCTACCATGCGATTGAATACATGTATGTGCCACGGGGAAAATTGGGTGAGCTAAACCGACAATTGAACCATCATGTACATTCTAGCACTAGTGAACGTGTACTTCTCCTTCGGAGACATCAAACAAAAGCCTGAACTTGGCCTTTTAAGTTGAGAAAAGACGGGATCTTTTCAAAAGTAGGTTTCAAGTTGCTAAGAATGAGCTTTTGACTAAATGTAGACTGCGAAATTTTCAACCCGCGCTGTCACTCTAATGCACTACTGGACACGCTTACAGAATACGAAGTCCCCCTTTGCGACTGAAAACGACACATTGTGCTTGGAAGTTCATCGGGTTTTAGTACTTAAAACTCACCTTGCAGTTTTGAAAGTCATCAAAGGAAAATGACGAATGAGTGCTAGTATGAGCTCTGGGCGCTTATTGAAAATGTCCAGATGTTAAGTGGTACATTTAGTAGAGCAATGGACACTTCAAAGTAGGGATAGGTTCAAACGTTAGCATGGTCGTTAACTCGAATGCATACAGTTCAAAAATCTATAATTGAACATGGTGTGTTCTCTCTCCCGACGGTTGTCCACGCTTTACATGGTGATCTATTCAAGAACTCCTTTACACAAACATGGCCAAAAAATCACGAGCAAAGAAGCAGCAGATAATACCACCATTCTGTAGGTAGAATATCACACACTCCGCTTAAATATTATGGAGTCGCTTGAGCTGCCATGGAAAACCTGTGCTGAATGAGCCGCACACAGATTTGCTCTGTTCCATTAGACTTGTGGGCTCCCTACCTTGTGATGAATTTACACTCCCTGTTTGCCTGCTGTTTTACACTGTTTATATCTGTGTAAATTTTAGTTCCATGTTTATATCGCTTACTGCTTCATGATGAGACATGTGGTCCCAAATAAAGCACCTATTTGACTGATTTAGTCCGTTATAAAATATCGACAACCCATACATAAAGCAATTCGTTGGGTTAAGAGAACAACGACAAGGCATATTTGCTGGGTTACCAATTCTTTGATTGTGTAATATTCTAAAAGAAAAGGATAAACCAAACAAAATCATTTGCCAGATGTTGTCTCTGTTTTCTTCTTGAGAACTTCTGATATACATGTATTAACGTCGATAAATTCAGATATGGAGAAAAATATTTCGTAATAGAAAGTGCTAATACACAGGAAAGTTTCATCACAGCCCACATTGTAATTAAATTAATTAATATTTAAAACTACTGCAAAGCAAGTAATTGATGAAAATGAGGCTGCAGAGCTTAAGACTACTGTTTTGGTGTTAGAAATGAGATACAGAAATTAATTTGATTACTAGAATCGATGAAAAACAAAACAGCATCTCACCCATATTAGTCTCGTTAGTGTCGCTTTCGCCATCACCGTCGACGTTTGCATTTTCTCCAGCAACTAAAATTCTAAAGTTCCCTCACATTAATATTTATTTTGAGTAAGAAATTAGAAAAGCTATTTGGATGTTTAGTTGTGACTTAACACTTACGTCACATTTTGAAAAAATAGCAAGTCTTGGATTAGTTTAAAATTCAAGGGGTCAATTTAGCACTTTATTTTAAAAAATAGGGTTTGTATTAATCTGTATGTTCCTACAGCGGTTGCACCCATTCCATGCTCCTTAGGAGTTTAGAAGGATTACGATTGACATATATCTGGTCTAATTATTATTGTTTTAATTTCGGCAATTTAATTTGATTGGGACATGCTTGACAAGAAAATGAGTTTTGGTAGAAGCGTTAATGATACTTAAATTAATACAGTAGCTCTCAAAATGCTCTGGGCAACGTTGAAATACAATTTTTAGGCAAATGAAACACAATGAAGTGGCAGCTGTCGCTCCACGCACTTTTTCAAAATCACGAATAGACAATTAGCAATTAGGTATATTAAACTTTGATTAAAGTTCAACAAAAATGTTAATTTGATGGGACAAATGCTCGAATTAACTTCAAAATAATACACGCCAGAATGACTTTACATGAAAGTAATGTTTGAAGTCTTATTGTGTCTGTAAAGTTATTGACGGCCTTGTCGAGAAGTGTATTCATTGAATATCTAGAAAACCATGTGCAACTTACGACGAAACTATCATTTTCCGGACATACATGTACGTAGAAGAATTTTATATTGTAACTTTTTGACCAATCTGTTATTTATTGGATCATGTGATCCAATCTTTTTATAAAAACTAACAAAAAAGGTTGCAAAACAACCATATCAATAACATTATTAATTTCCATTTAAAGTAAGCGTTCAAGGTAAGGTATAAAAAGTGCTGTTACAGTTTTCTAAAATATCACTTCGTTCTCGCTTTATCCAACTTTCAAAATGATCCATGTAAATCACAAAGGTCCTACTTTTTAGCCCTCGTGCAAAAGAGAAACTTTTAAAAATAACTCATAAGAGCGTTTTTGAGAATTGGCATCATGCGAATCCGATCTGAGATTTAATGTTGAATTGGTCCTACAGAGCCCTAAAAGCCTAGTACGGTGCCAAAATGACTATTTTTACATCTAAAATACATTTATTGATGAAAAACATCAAATTATTGAGTCGCAGTAGCCCTATCACGAAAGCAATTTATCGCCAAAAAAACTTGAGATGGCGCTTCACTAATCGAAGTCTTTGACATCATCGTTGCAACGAATTGGCTTTCACCGTGACTCCACAGTATTGGGATCTGCGTTGACTGGCCATTTAATTTAGTGCAAAAAACGCGGAAAATCAAGGAAATACATTAAATTTTCATTTCATGTCAGTTAATATTAAAATTGATCAAAATCATTCTACCTTAAGAATTTTTTATTAAATTACTTAGCACACATTCTAATACGGGCCGTATGGGAAACTCCGGAAGTGGGATTGGGGCCTTCCCGAAATCTATCTCACAATTCAACAGCAGGTTTCATGACATGAAATGAGAACAGGAACAACAGAGGGTTGTGAAGGTTGCTTTTATTCTTCAATGTTATTTTTGTAAGCGGATAAATGATTTTTAAATTTCCGCCTTAAGTCCTAACAATTTAAGCCTTTCAAACGAACGGTTATGACGAAAACAAAATTCTCCAACATTTTTTGTAAAATGCTATGCCACCTCTAGGGTACACAGTGAACCAAACCCACTCCTAAAGTAACAAAAGAGCCCCGTGCGTAAATGATACTAAGTATTGTGCTTCTGAAATATTACCGTATTTGCCCTAATAAGCGGCCAGGGTGCTTAGAAAAATCCGCTTCAGGAAGGGGGCGCTTGTTATAGACCAAAAGTGGCTGAAACCCGGTCTCCGAAACAGGTGAAATCGTAAGCTAGAATTCATCAAATTTGCCCTCTATGACGCATCTGTAACCTATGACAGAGTTTTTACAAAATTGCATTGCTATCAAACTTTGTTGTTAACTAACGAGCATTTTTCAGAAAATCCCACTGCCAAAAAATTGTCGTGAATAAGCTCCTCAGCTCGATTTAACTATATATTAATAAACCATAAAAATGGTTCCAAGTGATCAGTGCAATGGGCCCAAATGCGCTGCCTGCGCACGTCTGGTAAAACGTGTGTCAGACCGCCTGCAATTATTTTTATGCAGCTCCTGATTTAATCAAAGGTTTCGTTTGTTTAGTTTTGGTCCGGTACAAATAACGCCACAGACCTGGAAGTCCAGCGAAATACTTCTACCTTACAAATGCGACAATCCCTAGTCTCAGAAAAATTTGAGCACCCGGCAAAAAATACTAATGATGAAATTCCGGTAATGATAATCACCCACTTTGTTCATTTACTTCACTTGGTAAAATGAAGCCCATTTGAGTAACCACCACGTGTGTCCCTATGCCAACTCAATATATGGTAGAACCCAACAAGCTCAAGTTGCGGTCAAATCAGGATGGGCATAAATAAGGAAATTTACTGTATCAACAGATTGGCCAATTAAGAATAAGATACACAGTGTTGGTACTATAAAAATCATAGCATGAAGATGTCTATGGTTGGTACAGTGCACACGTGCACGATACTTGGTCTATCATTTTCCGCCGTAAGTGCATGAACCAAAGTTTTCGAAAACAGCTAGGGAGTCGTGTTAATGTTCAATTTATTTTCAAATCTTTATTGTGTTACATTTAATTTATTTTCTGTTCAACTCAATGAGGCCACTCAATATGAATGCATTCAACACGAGTAATGCATTATAAAAAAACAAAAGTTATGCTCATTAGACAAAATCAGTACACCCCTTTCATAAAAATGGTTAAAAGTTAGAAACAAAGGACACAAATTCCCATCACTTGTAACGTCGATTTTCGACATTCATGTTGGGGCGGAACATCAGTCTGGCGACAGCAACACGGAATCGTACGAAGGCGATGATTTTCGCAATTTGATTCGTTTTTGGTCTTTCTTCCTTACGGTTCAGGATTACTTGGGAATCCAGGAACAAGAACTGTTCAAGAGGCAGGTTTCGTGATAACATTGGTGAACGGTAACATTTATATAAGGTGTTACAACTGCCATCGATATTGTCATCTTCTCTGTTTTCATCCAACCTTCCCTGATGAAAACTTGAATAAAGAGGACTTTCAGTACTTGAGGAGCACGGTATACTTTGGGCTTTATGTTGAATTATTCAACGGTTCTTTTAAGAACCATTTCATGCTATACCTAAGACTCATGCACAGTGCAATCAACCGCACTTTTAACGGCCACTTAACACTTCCCAGAAGAACTGCTCACTTGAGAATGTTGAATTATAAACATGCAAAGGTTAGACCAGTGAAATCGTTGCAGAGGCGAATTTTTTAATCCGAACAACATTAAAATTTTCTAAAACAATCACGTTTTATAAGTATCTTTTGCATTCACAGGTACTCCTTAGAATTTCTGCTCAAATATGTTTTCGTAATTTTCTCAGTATATGAACCATGAATCACAAACTGTCCGATAATTATGCTGCTATTGTGCAAGCAGACAACATAATCAGTCGGCACTGAAGTTTAAATTTTGTAATTAATTACCAGTAGTATTGAAAAATGTACTAACAATTCCAACAGTTCTACTATTGGAAGACTTTAAACAGCGTGTCAATGCAGAATTTTTTTTCGTAGTACAGAACAGTAAAGTAGACGCGAGAATTTTCCGTCAAAATACACTAACCGGAATTCGCACCAGATAAATTAGGAGAGTGGCGCCTCCTCTTGGATAGCACGGAAGAAAATGTCGGAGTTGCGAATCTGTTGTCTATAATCTATGTTGCAACAAAGAAATTCTGTCGTCGTTTTGAAAACAGTAGCCTACCTTGGGACACGCGCACGCGCCGTACTAAAACTTTGCGACTTCTTTTGGGAAATGATGACAGCTTCGCAGCAGTAAAGTTTGTTTTAAATTCGGTTTGTTGGTCTTAAAAATGCGAATAACTTGTAATGAAATGGAAGCTGTTCCAACAAGTTGTTGTGACAGTACGCCGCCTCGTGGCAGCAAAAAAGAGTTGATAGAAGAATAAACCGGGAGAAAAGAAACTGTTCAGGTCAGGTGACGTAATCGCAGAACGCCGACTCACAAGAGAGCAGTAGATGAGCGGTAGAACGATAATTCTTCCAACGCCAGTAAATAATTTGCTTTACTCAAACAGCGGTCCAGCTTTTAATGCCACTACTACTGAGTCAAATATCATTTACTCATCTTTACCCACATCGGTGTATACAGCTTTGCATCTTGTCTAGAACAGATCTTGCAGATCGGGAAAGTGTGTAGCCCGAGTCATTGTCGTGGACACGAATCTATTCCATGCACGGAACACGACGTGATCGGTGGGGTAGTTATGCAAATGTATCACAAAGTCGCTGAAATGGCTACACCCGCACACCACGCAGAGGCATTTTAGCCCAGAGATCGTCAAGTACAGAACGTCCACGAAATGGAACTCAGCTGTTACGCAGAGTGGCTTGCCAGAAAATTCGTGGCCACTTTACGCTGATTGGTTGAGATTTTTTCTGGGGTGCTCGAAGGGGTACAAATTATGAGCGGTGTAATTTGCGTTGCATCTAATTACTTTCGGTGGTAAGTAAGAAGCAAAAACAATATTTTTATGAATAAAACATACAATTCTAGAGTCAAAAAAGTGTTTTAGCCGCTGGATGCTGCCTTTAAATCTTCAGATAAGCTACGTTATCGTGGAATTTATCACCAAGCGTGCATCGCAAAATAAATCAAATATGTAGTACCAGTAATATAATCATTACGCGGCAAATTGTCAATAAAGTATGAATTGGTAAGTGTTAACAGGTTTCGGAGTGGGCCGCTAAATTAGTGTTGCTTATTCGCCGCTACGGGCGCTAGTTTTTTCGACCAATAACATTACGGCGAATGGGAAGATGGAGGAGTGATCTCTCCTATTCTTCGCACACTCCTTGATTGCACAAAAGGGAAATTATCATTGAACAACCGTTCGTGTCTTGGGTCTGGCGAATACTGACAATGACATTACATAAAGTGAATATTCCAGTTTGGGCTGATTACCAAGCTGACGTTAGTTTGTTACATTGTACTTATTTTGGACGGTGTGCGGATGTGTTCGTGTTGGGATATATCTATGCTGGCAACATTGACACATAAGTTGCAATTTCTATATATATTATACTTTCTTGATTTTCCAGATTTTGGAAAATATATCAAAATGCATGCATATGCTGATCCGGAAGGAAAGTTGCACTTGCGGCATGAAAGGTTTGACATCTTCAACTTCCCAGAGTTCAAAACTCATTACTCACTTAAAATACAGGGAGAAACTGTGTTTACAGTTACAGAAAGTAAGTGATTCATATTTATTGCGGTTTGCATTGTTGATGTTAACTTCGACATGTACATGTGCTTATTGAATATGGATCTCTAAAATCGTGACTGGTGTAATTATGACGCGTGGAAAAAGGGAATGTTTTTTTATTTCTTCTGCTCCCACATAATATGCATGCTTAGGTGCATATTGTTATCGCCATTACCGGTTTTTGGGTCCGTTGGTCGTATAGTTGTCCGCTCAGTGTCTTGAAATATTGTCGGAATCTCATCAAATTTGACTTAACGGTATTGGACATTAGTATACGGTGCTGCACCCCGGGAGAAAATTTCCTGATGATACTTTGTCTACACAAACACCTTTCATTGATACTTGACGATGATACCTTTGGCTGCGTTTGAAAGGTGACAAACAACACGTTGTCGGGTAAAGCTTGTTGGTGTCAACAGCTTAAGAAATGGTGCGATCGGAAGTGCGAAACGGTGTTGCCATAGCTTGTGGAATTCCAATAGCTGTTATGCAGCTCGAGGAAAATATGTCGTCCCTTTTTGGCATTCTGTAGGGCAAAAAGGTGTTAACGTAAGACGGCCACACAAGCAACTGGTCTTGGCAATGTTACTTCATTACTCGAAGGTTAAACAAAAATATATTTGTTCGTGTGTTTTTTAGTTTGGTGACTGCAGTGTAGACTTATCAGATTTTGACTCCAGAATTTTACTCGTCTGGCCACCTCTTTCGCGGCAACTGCTGGATGCCAGCACTAGCCCTGCCCTTAGCGGAAATCTCCAGAGATTCTTGTTTTTAAGGGAAATTTTTATATATCAAAAATTTCGTAAGAATGGACATTGTTTTGTTTCGCTGCGAAAGTAACGTATATTTTTGTTATTTATATGCCCAAAGGCCGGTGTTCAACACAGCTTCTCTCCACTAAAAATTAGCAGATACGATCAACACAGGAGGGACAGTGGATTACTGAACTCAAAACCTTGTGCGAGGTGTTGTCGCGAAAAACAAACTGTGTCATTAGTTTTGTTGAGAAACTCTAGTTAACTCTTCACGTATAGAGTTAAAGAGAGCTCATATTGTAGTTGTTCGAACTTGAAACTTGGTTTTATGAAGCTTTAAATGAGAATTATAATTATTTTGTACCACTTTTCTTGCTACACTAGACTTGTCACCTTGTGTAACCATACCACAGGTTAGTGATCACGCTACGCTTTCAATTAACTAAAAAGTACCTTTATACAATGGAAATACAAAAATGTGACGTTGATCAGAAGGTAAGAATACCTTAAATAAATGGTGCAATTATGCTCAATTCCGTGCATCAAATTGACTTGGACAAAGTCATAGACCTGCTTCAGCTAAAAGTTTGTCTAAGACAAGACGTGCGTCGAATTGATCTATAAACCTGATTTTTCAATCAAAATATTTCGTGCAAAGATCAGAAAAGCATACACACTGCTATGGACTCGAGGATTCCCATCTTTCGACCTATTTTTCACTGAATTTGGCATAAGTTAGCAAACAGCAGAACAAAATATCGGTAAATCTTCATTGACTGTATTCAAAATACCCTGACATCTATGTTTCATACCCAGCTTTACATGATCATATTCCATGAGTGGCTTTGCCATTTATCAAGTGAAGGTGAACCCTTTGGGTCGTCTTTGGATTTTGCTGGCTCCGAAATACTTTTCCTCGAACAGTTATTTTTTCATCGTCTCCTTCAGAAATTCTCTCATAATGAACGTACATGTACGATTCTCTGATGAAAAGCATTGCATGATGTCCCTGTCGAAGCGTTTTCGGAAAGTTCAAAAAACTGTCATCGATTCCATCAGCAGGGCCGTAGGAAGCGGGGGGAGGGCCAGCGAACACGGGCCCCAAAAAATATTCAGGCGCCAGGGTTAAAGCGTGGAAACCGACATAGGCGTGGGGTCGGGGACAGTCCAGAAAAAAGACTGTGAAATACGGATAAGAGAGGAAATTCAATAGAAAACATAACAAATCTGTATCAGTGCATGGTTTCCCTTTTGAGGACTGTGGCCAGGACATAGTTAGGGCCTCCGCTTTTGCAATACATATCGTCTAAACATACTTCAAAACGTGCACGAAATCAATCATACATGTATTTCGAAGAAATGGAGAGAATTCGCAAAGCAAAGCTTTTGAAGAGTAAACTAATTTACTGTTTTTTTAAATTCAATAATTGTATTTTGCAAATGCAAAACTATAATTTTCCAGATGCTCCTCTAGCAAGGAATAACGGGTACAACTTTCGCTTATGTTTTTCTAGGAACTGTATATTACTTGAGAAAAAATGATGATCTGACAGATAGCATCAATTGCTGCTCATTTTTTGATATTGGAAAATAAAGATATTTTCATAGTTAAGGGATCCGCCCTTGAAAGAGACCACTGAAAACATTCCATTCGAGTGGCCATTTATTTCAAGAATATGAAGACCTCTATTTTAGTGATGAGAAATAATATTAGTCGTTAGAAGGTCCGCACTGTTTCTAGATGTAATGTTGTTTCTGAGTTTACTTGTCCCGAATGTTTTCTTACAAAATGGCTTTATAAAAGATCATTTTAAATATGTTCATGGGCGCAAGATAACTCGTAAGAAGGTTGTTAACAATACAGTCATTCGATACATTTCAAATGATGTAAACATGTTATGAACATTAGAATCGCATCTAATATTGTTTGAAAAACCTAATTTGATTCACAGGTGCCTGAGATTATCTGTCTCTCGATAGCAAATGACGTCACTCCATACTAAGAAAACATGAAGGTTGGACACTCAAAATCTGTTTGGCCAGAATTTTCTATACAAATGTGCATGGAACTCCGCGAAACTAGCATTGAACAAATCTTTGAATACCTTCTTTCATTTGATCTCTTCAAATTTCCTTCGAATGGTGATTTACCGACAAAAATACCAAAAAACGCCAGAAGTACAAATTCAAGGACGTTATTTTGTGACGTAAGATGTAAGCAAACTACTGTTGAGCCTCCGGGTTCTTGGCGGACGCTCTCGACGCAATTCCGGGGCTCTGTTTCCGCGCGCCAGCAAATGTTATTTGAGTGCCCTCCACATAAATTAATATCAGTTTGATTGTAACTAAACTCTGATTATGCAAACCAACATTGTTTATAACTGTGGTACCACGGTTGCTGGCTTCTAACTCAGGCTTACTGCGAAGTCTGCATTTTAGCGATGATGATTTATTGCAACTAAACGTGTGGTCAGGCATCGGAAATGTCTGCCAAAAACCGTCTCATCGTCGTGCTTCAACAAAGAGTAGCACATATGGTCAAGATGAAACAAAAGATACACCGGTTCTTCCCATTAAAATCTAGGTAAAGGGTTAAAATGAGCTATAAGAAGAAAGAAATTACACTTAAGTGGAAGATTAATTTTAATAACCTCAATCATTGAAATTGAGGTTAAATTTCTTGACTTTGACATAGGAAAATTTTATCTTCGACAGGCCTACAAGTTGAAGCGCAACTGGATTCTGCCATATTAATTATTTTAGGTCCTTAAATTCAGAGTTTTGAGCTTGTTTTGAAAATTTCGTCGCTAATTTACCACTCACATGGATAATTTATTTAAAAAGGGAAAAAGAATTCAGAGGTTTAAGCAATACCACTCCAAGAAAGATGCACGGAGATTTTGTTTCGATTTGGGACAGTTGAAGTTGGTACTCTCGGCTCGGCAAAGTCATCAGGAAGTTCGATCGCCTGTGGTTTGAATGAGCAGCTATCTAGAACTCAAAGGACTCCATCATTATTTAGCTGATCTGTGCATTATTATGCACAGCAACGCGTGTATATTTGTGTGTTTTTATCATCGTAGTTTCGCATGCCAACTTCACTTCTTATATTTTATCCCATACGCTTTGAATCTGTCGAAGGAAAAACGGTCATGTAATGTTTTCCGAATTTATCTCCCGCACTACTTCAACAGTGACCTCTGACAGTGAAGGTTCAAAAGGGAGGTCAATGTCATCTCGACGTCGTTAGCAGGTTAGATCATCAAAATTTCGGAAAATAACATAAAGTAATACAATTTTAGCAGCAACTTGCAACCAGGTCTCAATCGTAACATCTGGAACAGGACAGTTAATTATATGACAGTTCTGACTCAGTTTTCAATTCTTATATATATTATATCGTCTGCAACTCAAGCACCGATCCCTCGCCTATATCAAACATTATTGTCACTGACCATGACAACACCTGATACTATCGGCGACAGTATTACACGAGCAGCAACGACGACCGTCCCTGCAACACGTGAATTTATCCATGCTACAGAATCCGTATCTAGCCAGATAGCTGTATGAAGAAAAGACTGTCGTATATTT
The DNA here is from genome assembly GCA_002633005.1 of Phoronis australis. Classification (NCBI taxonomy): domain Eukaryota; kingdom Metazoa; phylum Phoronida; family Phoronidae; genus Phoronis; species Phoronis australis. The sequence continues at coordinate 422,244 of NMRA01000231.1, read as the reverse complement.
AGCACAAAGCTTAGTACCAAGGCTAAAGTATCCGTAGAAATGCGACAACGTACCTGCAACAACGCTAAAACAAGCATATTCGCCAAAGCTGTCATCAACGGTGGCACTTTTAACATCTTCTTGAAAACAGACGACGTGTAGGCTACGCGCTCCGGTCAATGGCCTAGTTTCATGAATGAGTGTAGCTATCCTATGAGGATTTTAGAAGGTTATAAATATTCTTCTTATTTATTTATTTACGAAATATGATACACTTTCAATGTACCATAACTTTCGTTTTCACACTTTTTATCAATGTCAAGTAATAAACAGTTACATTTAAAAAAATTTCTTTTACTATAGTAAGTTATTAACATAACGCGCACTTACATACACAACAGGCTGTGATTCGCCACGTAAACAGTTAGGGTGAAGACATTATTCGGATTAATGTCTCGTGGCATTTTATGTACACCACTCGAGGGACGTTTTGTGTATACATTTGTCATTTCTGATATGCGTTTCACTGTGAACTAGTTGTAAAGAGTAGCGTGAAGATGAGATACGTGTCTCGAAATAATATGTTTTAATATCATTTTATTTTCTTATCTTGTACAGTTTTTGTAGTAGTTTTTAACCTTACCAGTTAATGTTTGTATTTTGTAATGATGTTCAACTTCTGAGATAAGTCGATTAGTGTGTTTATCAAGAATTGATTATGTGTAACATTTATTTATTAGAAGCTACTTTACACGATGAACTTCACTAATAAACAATTTCCACTCTGATGAATTAGTGTGAGCTCTCTTTAAGAGATTGGCCAGAACAGCTATCTTATAACGCTTAGGACGGTCGCTGTCAGCATTGAGACATATAACCTTGTCAGTAGACCTATGATAAACTGATGTGCTGAATCTTTTGCCTGAGTTACATGAGATCATTTAGAAAGGTATCTTATCATTCAAAGATGTGTCATGAGTGAATTTTAACACTGAATGGATCTCAAGCACAGTCTTCAGCAAAAGCATTTCGTCAATATTACAACAGACAAAAATATCATCAACATATCGAAAATGTAATGCAATGTGGTCAATAGTCTTTTAACTTGTTCTTCAATTTCAGACATATATAATTCAGCAAACGTTGCACCTAATGGGGAGCCCATGCTAACAAGGTCTTTCTGCGAAAATAGTTTGCCACTCTCATCACGAAATGGTACATTCGTAAAGCAAATTAATAATAGACTTACGGAGGTACCATTTATGACATGCGTTTCAATGTGAACTAAATGTAAATGCAATCCTGAAGATGAGATATGTGTCGCCAAATACTAGTCTGTAAATTATGTTGCCTACTGATTTCAATAGGATTTTACTTGCAGTGTTGTGATAAAACACATGATCTCTATAGAGAGAGTTTGAAACAACTGAAATTAAACTCGTAAAAACAGAACGTCTTCAATGAAATAGTACGAGAAAGATCACTGCGAATTACAGTGATACAAAAATGTATTCGTACATGTGTACATATGCACACACACGCACACACATATACTTCTATTTTAAGGTCATATATATATATATATATATATATATATATATATATATTTATACTACTCTTAATAAGTTTACTTGCATGAACTGAAATTAACAATGGAATACTGTAGAAAAGAAAACAAACACAAACACATTCACTCTCCCATCACTTCCTGCTCTGCTTGAATTTATACTGAATGTATAAGGGTTTCAAAAAATCCCAAGTCAGGGATTCATTCTCTAGATTTCGTACCTTTCCATGTCTTGACAGAGTCAAATAAAAGTTGGTGAAGTCTCTGAAGTACAGTAATGCATGAAGACTTCGAACAAGTACAGTTGTATATATAAATTACTGAGATAACGTTAATAGCTGATTAATTTCGTAGCCATGATCTCCAAAGTATGCAAATAGCAGGACACGCTTTTCAACAAGTAACAGGTTATCTCCAACGACGTTTGAAATCCAAGTGGGTAATTTATTTCAAAAAGAAAGTACATGCTCACATTCCAAAAACAAGTGATCAAAAGTTTCTGCGAGTCCGAAAAATGAGCATTAGTCGTTTTAAACTGTTTTCATTTTCTTTAAAAAATATTTTGAGTAAACTTTTTTATGAATGATAATACTTAAAAACTTTCAAATGAGTTTGGAGCAACAGTTTAAAAGGCATAATATTTTAGTTTGCTGGTCTGCAAATAATTCTAATAAACTGTGTTCTACATCAGGAACTGATGTCTCTCTGGAGAGTAATACATATTTTGTTCATCGCTTATCAATCCTTTCCGGTGCAAAGTCGTGCATGCTGCTGGCTCTATCATTAATCAGACTATATTAAATTTTCATTGCCTTGTCCAGAGCAATGTACTTTACCCAATTGCTTAAGTTGTATCTTTCCTTTAAAACCTCCCAGGATAATAATTTATTTTCGAAATCAAATAAGTCTTGAACAAAAACATTTTCAGCATTGTATTACACTGTAATTGAAGTAGAACACAGTTTTTCCATATATATCACCTTAAAAATAAAACTTTCAAATGAACATAGAAAGTTTTCATACTCGTGATCTCGAATAATTGTAGGCTATGATATTCCAGTTTTGCCACCGACCAAATGGTTTGATGTAGAGTAAATGACTGATCTATTTTAGACTTTCCCATTTCACCAAACCAGAAGATGTGGGGCGACATATTTCTCTCATATGTTAACGATACGTATGAGGATCTATGCATTGCCATTCATGTACAAAGATCTGGAGAAATTCATAAAAAGGTGTGCTACGACATCCATCTCAATGGTAAGACATTTCGTTTGACACAATTGGAGGACGGTCCACTTGCATGTTTGCATATGCTGTATACAAACATGTAAATAAGTGATTGTTCTCTCACGGTATTTGTTTTCACAAGTTGTGCTATTCCAGAACGGCAAAACGCATTAAGGGGGCGCTGTTTGTCATTGATCTGTGGGAACATTATTCGGTGCCATAAGTGTACTGGAGAGTAGTTATTTCATTATAATTTCGTCCAGATGTATGCATTGTACTCAAAGATGCTGTTGACAATTAACAGCTCCGGGGCATCTTGTACAAGTAGGATCTCCAGCTCAGTGTCCCAATCTGCGGTAGATTTTTTCAGCTAGAACATTTGAATAAGAGCGGTAACTTCCCCTGTCCTATTTTCGCCACTTCAGACCTATCCTCCGAAAAACGTGATCATATTCCAAAGTGCTTGCAGTTATGCTTACCTTCCTGAAGAAAAGGCCTTGTAAAGATTTTGTAAATTATTCTTTGACAGCGCGTTTCACTACAAGAGAACGTTGTTCCCTCGTAACCATGTTTATCTCCCTCTATTTTCAAGTGGCCAAACAGCCCAGGTCTAATGAGCGATGCATTGTTCTAATCGTTGCAGGGGAGGAACGTAGAGACAAATCTGTAGTTTTGTGGTGAATTGACTACGTAAAATTCTGCCAGGATAATTTTTTATGAGCATAAACGCACAAGTGGAGTCTATAATTATTTTAGTTTCTCCTTGGCCACCATTGTACATCAAACTGATATTAAGATTGCTGATGCACTCACGACAGACGATGTTCGAGTTGAACTACGCGGCCTTCTCCGAAGAGATGTTTGAAACAGAGCCTTGCGCTTGTGTGCAATAGCATTATCCTTCCTCAAAGTGTTTGCTCTTGGATATTTGAGACTGAGTCCGTCAATTCATTCTGGATTTGTTGATGATGTTACATGTCATGGAGAACGCTGATGCCTTTATTTTGCGAACCATGTCGTGCTTATCTTCGCATCTGTCTCACTAACGAGTAACACTGGGGTGATACGTTTGGGTAGATTGACCGGGTGAATATCTCAGTCACAAAAAGGCGTCGAGAATGAATGCATTGTTCATAGAAAATCCAACTGGAATCGTATACAACTTAGTTTGAAGCAATGTCGGTCACACCGAAAGGGTTGGATTCATTGTGACCGAGTGATCGAAGCAGGTCAACACAGGGACGATTGCTGCTTCTTTGTTCAGTATTTTGTCACCGAGATCAGCACAGACTTATAACTTCTTATGAATATTACTCATGTTTCCAGTCTCTTCCAAACTGTAATCACGCCTGTGTATCCAAAGTTCACTTTATGCTTTCTCGGTCTTCATGCGGTGATAACTATTGAGCTGCTGCCTTTTACGATGACTTGCAACGACATGTTGGACTTTGGGGCTTTGCCTCTTGAAGACAAGTAGAAAATATATCTCATAATTCACGATCAATCACGGCATGGCTAATAATTGTGATTGTCTTGCGCCATGTGTAATTTGTAGAGTTCCTTTTGAAAACACCTGGTCGATACTTCGGCAAGCACGGACGTGCTGGAGACATACGGTCAATGTTTCCTTGACATCGGGACTGGATTATAGTAAATGTTTCTTACGTGAAAAACACGGAGGATCGTATTTCTATTTGTATGGTCTTGGAAGAGTCTGGAATGCACGATGTTTGATTCGTGGTTATGTAAATACAGTTTCAGTCAATAATAACATAAACATTTCATTGTACAATTAACCATACAAACTAGCTAGACGGCTTTGCTACTTCGTTGCAGTCACCAACTGACGCCATCGTCGTGTACCTTTTTTCGCCCTCATGGTTAATTCATTGTCTTCTTGTCAAAAAATGTTGCAAAAACAATTATTAAGTTTTGCCGGGTCTCAACATCTGAAGTAAATCAAAATTCGTTTGGCTGGTTCACAGTCATGTACAGTTGCAAGCTCAAATTTATGCGTAAACACGATTACAATTGTAGGTCCCCGTGTGATTTCTGCTTGGCGTCCAGTAGTTTTTCAAGTAAAGTATATGAATCCGTGGCAAAGCAAAATCGTGGCAATTGCTACCTGCATCTTTTAAGTACCAGAGACCCACAGGGATGTTTCTAAGCCCCGACGTCATACGCATGTGCTACCAATTATACCTCCGATCTGTAACAACCTCTCCTCCTGGCTCACAGATGTGTCTGCGGACCACCGTCTCCCTGATCTCGTCACGACACCTGCCTCCCCCACCTTCTAATCTCTAGACTCGCGTAATGTGAGTACCAGCCAGTACTTTCCTACTTTAAACTCCTCCGTAATTGACGCTAGAGGCAGTTGTAGCTCTTTAGTTCTGTTGTAAAGACCAATCTCTGTTAATCTTCTTTGGACTCCTGAACACTTTCTTAGCCACTTGCCTACTGTTCTCTCAAGGCACTCTACTGCAGGCAGAAATTGGGAAGTCGTACCGCATGAGTCCCCAGGTTGCACGAAATAAAAGACCGTGCTGATAAATACACGTCTTGTCCTTGCCAGGAAGACCGCTTTTCTCTATTCCCTTCAACCACTCTAAAACCTGGGTCTCCATCTGCTTGATATTGTTCTTGTCGCACAGGAGATTATCGTACCATTTACCTTGACACTTGATGGGTTGTTAACATCTGATGGATTTTTTCGCCTTGAATGATTATGGTGAATCTGTTGACCATTTTCCCACCTCTCAGCTTCAGGAGTCTTGACTTCCTGGGCTTGAACTTCATACGAGCCCATGTTGCAACGGCATCTAGTGCTGCCAACACGCACCGAGCTTGCACATGGGTCAGCGTAGTTATTGTCAAGTCGTATGTAAAAGCTCATATTGCAGGTACCAATATATCAAGCTGTAGCCTCGGATCCCTAGATTCTCTTTCTCCGGCCTTTATCAGAAAAGGCATCCAAATGAAGAACAGAGTAGGAGAGATGGTACATCCAGTTATTATCCCTCTTTGCAGCTTGATCCAGTTTGTAGTGATGGCACATGCAGTAAACCCAAACTGAATTCCTCGAACGTAATCTGTTAACATGCGACTGATACCCTCCGGTACGTGATAGTACGCCAATGATCAGCTGGTGGGGGATGGAACCACAGGCATTGGCTAAGTCCAGCCACACACATGTCATGTCTTTCCTCTTAGCATTGGCCGCCCAAATCAGCTGACTCAAGACACTCGTATGCTCAACACACCCTGAGAAACCAGGAATTCCTCCCTTCTGGACGGATGTGCCTGTGTACTTGTTGTCTACGGAATAGGATGTCATCCTCTTAGTAAGGATCGTAAAGAAAATCTCGCCTTCTTCACTCAGCAGTGATACAGTTCTAAACTGGTCAAGCACAGCAGAATCCTTCTCCTTGGGCACAAAGCACCCCTCTGCAACCTTCCAACCAGTCGGTATCTTGCCCTGCCTCCACACTGTTCTTAGAATCAGCCACAGCTGCCTCAGCAGCAAGGGACACTTCTTGTAGGCCTTGCACGGGATGCCACTTGGACCTGGGACCCGATCGAGCTTACTTCACCACCTGTAGCAATTCCTTCCACGTAGGTTCATTCATTTCTGGTTTACTCTCTGGCCTATTTGCAGCCTCCACTCTCGAACACACGCCAATAGGCACATCGCGTCTGTCGTCTCCATGAGTTGCTTTAAGATGTTGCTCTATCTCCTCCTTGCATAACTGCAACTCGCCTGATCTCTCTTCCCCCAGTAAGTTCTTTGTAAATCTGAAGGAGTTCTTGATAAACTGAGAGGTTGCGATTAGCTATTGCCTTCTTGGCTCGACGTAACCTCTCTGCCTTCCGCATGCACCTCATCTCATACCGCAAGTCATCTCTAAGCCACTGCAGCCCGACTTTCTCACGGTCATGGGCTCTGCGAATAGCCTTCCCAAGTGATCTTAATTCAGCTCGTATCTACTTGATACGCGTTTCCCGTCTGTTGCCTCTCGGGAGTTCCTGCCGTGGTGATCTTGTTCGCTCTTCCTGTGCATGAAACCGCTCTACAGCCAAGCTGTATGTGTGTGTGATTGTCGTGAAACTCTTAGTCAGTCTTCTTCTCTATGCTGCCCATCAAAGTTGTCCTCGTGATGTTGTGCACATCCTCATTAAAAGCCTTCCGTGCTGCTTCTTCCGCCATCTTTGGCCATTACACTATTTTCCTTCTTGGGCGTGGTGGAGGTCTATTTTGCCCTGACGTGTAGTCTTCCAGGAACACAGGGTCGTTGTGTGAGTGCTGATCGGCATGGAGACTCCCAGCACTGTGGAGTTCACCCTGCTTGGTAGAACTGGATTACTGGTTAAATTTCACAAAGTGTAAGAAATCTTAGTCCTTTAAAACTTGTAAATCAAATTAAATTCATTGCTCATTAGCTTGGAAAGGTTGTCTTTGAACTTCCTTGACTTTCTTGGTTTTCAGTATTATTGAGCAATGAATGAGTGTTCTTCAAAACTAAATCGTTTGCTCGGAGCACGTCATGACTGACGCAACCACCTTAAAAATATTGTGCAACCATGCTGTACACTCATGCAGAAGCTTAGTGTTAATGGAAACTGAATTTGAACTCCAGACGTTGAAGTGTGAATATTTTTGGGACACACCTTGTATCGTTTTCCTCCAGCCACCAGAAAATGAACTACCGGCCCTGTTTCAACAATGGACTTTGAAACATTGCCAAAGGCACTATACCAGGGACCTCACCTATTCAAAATATTCCTACAAAGAATGACCATGATAAAGTTATCTTTTCCGAAAAAGGATCATCAGAAACGAATCATAACCTTAGAGCCAGTGCAGACAGATAGGTAAGAGGTACGAGCTAAGCTTCCCGTCTCGACTGAATCATAGCTGAGCTGACCAGCGACTAGCTTTAGTTCATCGAATTTTGTATTTTCACATTGTTAGATATCAGCTAAGATTTCTTGAGGCGGCACCCGTCTGCCCCTCACTGCGCTGGCCCTAGGTTCATTATCTGTGAAACCTTGTTGGTTCCTTGTGGCTGCATCCTCGAGACGTGAGGGTTTAGTTCAAATATGACGTCATCCGGAGAACAGGAGGTGGTCTTTCTAATGACTGTATGCACTGGGGTGAATGAGAACCTGAGTGTAATGCAAAAGCAATTTCTGTTTACACAATACCATCGGGCGTATTTGAAAATACTTATCACGTTTCATGTAGCGAACAAGGAGAAGCATGAGCTATTTTAAGTACAAACTGGCTTTGAAATAAAAACCACGGTAACACTTTTTTCGAGAATTTAAGGCGCAGCATGGTAACATGTTTTCACATTCAATATTTCATGTCAGCTTTCAAGACTAACATTAAGGATGACAGGGTGAAGTGAATTGTATAACTTCTTATATTTCTCTACAGATAAAAGAACACCTGCAGGCGTCGAAGTCTTTTTTCCCCCGAAATCAGTAAAAGAGCTTCACGTCTTCTTTAGTCATACCTTCGAACTTTTCGCATTGTTCACCACAAGGTAGGTCTTTCCAATTCTAAACCAAAACATGTAGAAGGGCAATGCTATCCGCCATATTGAATGAAATATGGAGAAAAAAAATAAGAATCACCAAGTAGACTAGTGCACGTAAACGAATTCCCTGGCCTGCTTGCAACCTGAAATAAAAGGCAACGCAAGTTAAACACAAGTTGCGGTTACTCGATGAAAGACTGACAAGTCTGCCATTGTACGTGCTTAAGCTGCTGTCGGTTGAATTAAATCTTACCAAATAATAACGCTTTTGGAAGTTTGTACATGTATGTACGTAACATGCCGATTTGTATATTACACTACGAAAACCCGACAGTATATGCATATATCTCTAAAATAAGAAATTAATGACAAACACGGAACATGATGATACACTGATGTCAGGAGTATAGGAAAATTGCTGGGTTTTGTGACACATAGTTCTTCACGTTATTTGTGCTTTAATTTATCTTTCACCTGGACCTTGATATTGGACACCATGTTTATAGTTTATAAACTTGGTGATGCGACCATATTTTTACTAAAGTTTCAAGTATGCAACACATGTTTATAGCAAAAGGAAAATCATGTAGCAATATTTTCCCATACGCGTTGAATCAGTCGAATGCAGTATGACCATGTGATAGTTTTTTCCTGCACTACTTCACCAATAACCTCTGACACGGAAAGTTCAAAAGGTACATGTAGGTCACCATCGACCCGACGTTGTTAGTCGGTTCAATCATCAATCTTTCCGAAAATAGTTTCATCTACTACAATTGCAACAGTTCAAATAACACTCAACATGCAATCAGGTCCCAAACGTAATTTCTGGAACAAAACTGTTAATTCTAAGACTCTTCTGTCTAAGTTTTCAATAGCTAAATTCTATATCGTCAGAAACTCAGGCCCCGATTCCTTGTAACAACAATATCAACTATTGTCATTTAACTATTTTAATGAAATGTTACAAGTTCAATGCACGTTGTTTTCATCTTTGTTATCTCTTTTCAAATAATAAACAATTGTATTCAAAACTGTTTCCTTTACTAGAGAAAACTTTGCAACCTAACGCCCATGTAAATACATATAGGATGTGATCAGCCTCGTAAAGTATTTAAAAGTCTGCCGAAAATGAAAGAACATTAGGAATTCCAAGCGTATGGAATAAATGCAAAGTGCACCTCGATTGGCGTAGATAAAGTAATATCCCACAAGACATTACTTTGCGTCGATGCGCTGAATAATGTCGAGTGTGATATTACTGTTCTTCATCAACGCCACTCGCGGCATGTGTTTATGTATATACCTACATGTACCTTAAGAGTGTAGAACAAGAAAAAAACAAGAGTTCGTAATAATGTTATTTTAGCCTTCGGATTAATGGTCTTGACATCTTTGTGTTGAAACTAATAGCTCTGGACAAAGGTAGACGCACGAACTATTAGAGAATAACACCAATTTTCCAAATTTACGCAAGTTATACAGGGACAAGATGCGAACAACCTATTTCTCGAACGAATAGAGAGGTATGCCGAATTTTGTACTATTAGATTGTCCTAACTAATAGAGAAATGGCCGTAGACAAAGAACTGTAGGTTCAGAGGAAGGTCGCCATGCGTTGTGTGTTGCGTCCTTATTCCAACGAATAGTTACTCCAAAAATATAACTTCGGAGTAACAGCTCTTCGAAGTAAGAGCTTTCTGGAGTTCTAATGAATGTCCCATAAACATGGCTCTGCATTTGTCCGCCCCTTGCATTGTAAATACTCTGCACAGTTGATCTAATGGTAAGCTTGTGTTCATACTGAGCAAACATGAACTCTTGGCGAACTCTTTACCAATTTCAAGGTGTTCACCTTACTTAGATTGTTTTCAAGTGAAATCACACTACTCAGAAATATCTTCCGGGCTGAATAGTTGTGCTTCATATGTTTGTTCAGGAGCCCGAGGCAGAAAGTGAAGACAGGCTGTATCAGTTCCTCAGTGGAAAAAACATTAATGACGAGCACCTCAGCAAAATCAATGACGAATGTTTAACAAAATACGCACTTACATGATTATTACTTTATCACATTCAAAAACTCTACTGGTAGATTTCAAGGCACAAATCACAGTGACAAAATTTGTCAAATAGTCATGCAGAAGGTGCATCATGTCATGGATAATACTGATCAAATTTTGATAGGCAATAACTTACATGTAAGCCCCAGTACGTCTGCACAGACGATTAAAGTACTTTTGGAAAGCTAATCATTTTCGATTCAAGTTCTAGTCGACGTTTAGCCCGCGTCTTTAAAGAAGAATGCCACCCCAAAACAACCTATTTTGTATTTAATTTAGATCGAGTAGTTCTACTAGACAACGACACATTTGGTTGCGTTAAATAGCTGACGCCTGACGGAAGACGGGTGTGTTGAAATTATCCAATGACGTAATTGACCCTTAAAAATAGATCGAGTTCTTGTAAAAACGTGTTGTTTATTTCGCTGTTACGGATTTTCTGGTATTTGGACACACCGTAAACTATAAAGTTCGGCAGGCCAATATACCAAAGTCCGTGGCACTGAGGAAATTGGGGTCTGCTCGGAGATAAATTCGAATTATTCTTCCCTGAAAAACAGACAGGAGAACCTAGATCTGTGTTGTTATACTTTTGATTTTTGAATCCTAAACACACAAAACGCTTGGTATCCCGGTCAATGGCTCGGAATCAGATCAGGCCCGTCGCGGTCGCCGGGAGTGGCACGAACATAAACCAGCTTGAGTTTGAAACTAAACCTTCAGTCACGAAAAGACTATAATAGTGAGCCAAAGAAATAAGTAAGTATTTATGTGAATTAGCCACGAAACTGAAAATCTACGTAATTGTTGGGGGCCGCGATGTCGGGTTACCCTTCCACAGACCGTCAGGGCAAAGGTTGTACAGTAACAATGATTTGTTTAATGTATTTGCATTTCTAAATAAATATTACCCTAATATGTGACCATAGCATATAAAATCGAGTAATTGTTTCACAACAGCTTTCTGTCAGCAAACACTGAATTAGCATGCGCTCACCCGCCCTCGGTGCCCGATCAATTACCTTTGTTGCCGGGATCAAAAGCCGGTAACACAGTGGTTTATTCATTGCTGGCTTCTCAAAACATTTGCACTCACAAGCACTCCAAGGCATTACAAATTGTATCTAATGAGGCAGACTTTGTTTCAGTCTCATATACAGTACATGTAAGCATTGGTTAGGATGAGAATAATTCATTTTGAAACTGAACGCAGAATAATAAACATCTACTAATAAACGGCAACTCGACCAGCGCCAATCCCAATTTAGTCAAGAGGTCAGGCGACGAAGACTTCACGGGTCGGATTGTTAGGTTTCACAGGATATCATTTTGAACCGGAATACACTGATCAAGAAATACTAGAGAGAAGCCGTGAACATGCACAGACAACGGAACTTTGGATATTTCTGTGGTAAGCCGGAATTCGTCGTAGACGAATTCCGGCCACAGACACGGAGATGTTTCACGGCTTCATACTTGCTATTAACAGCGCACCTTTCATTCTTCACAACTGGGAGCCACTTCCTAAACATTTCGGGCTCTCGCGGAGGTCGAAAAAACGATATTCCCGCTTTCTTCGCAGCTTCATAGTTCGGACAAGCTGCATCGTTTCTCATCTTCCTAACAAGTTAAAGCGACCTCTCGGCAAAGTGAGGTCGACGGTATAAGAGGCAATGTGGATATAGACCGATGAAAAGGCAAAAAAGGCTAATTGAATCGGGTGGCAATCTCCTTTAAAATGAGTAATTTTAAAAACGCAGTTATCGGTGGCGTGTGTTCCCAACGCGTGAGCTGTTGATGGCTTAATTTCAGTATGCCCTGTTCGCTGGTTCCCTGCTTCCGGCTCAGCCCAGCCAGCATGCAGGTATCACGCAGTGGCACGCGCTTTAGCATTGGTCGATGTAACCTCGGCAGTCATTGGTTAGCTTTACAACACCGTGAAAAAATGGCGGACTGTGAACGATTTTTAGCCTTGTCATGCAAGTGGCGTCGCAGCAACTATTTCGTTTCTGCAGTGATGTTTAATAGCCGCGTGCTTGAAGCACATACATGTACAATAAACACATATCTGGCCGATTTAACCGGTGTGTTATTCATACTGTATGAATACAGGACACTATCGTAAACAAAAGTCATCGACAGTAGAAAGATGCATTCCGTAAAGGCGCAATCACAATTTCTAGGCTTCACATTTCCTGAACATAAATTTTAAGCACCGATTTCTCTGAACAACAGACCACATTTACACTTCAGTCCATCAGTCATGCCAGTTTATTTGCGTAAAGCGCTGCCTGTTGAGAATTCGACTAGCCAATCAGAAACGCCGGTGTAAAAAATTTACCGAGGAAAATTAAGTGATACCTGCGTGCTGGTACCGACCCACCTAGCGGCACGCAGGGAACCAGCGAGTATGTCGTGGTGGAGCAGATTTGATGATGAAAGGACAGAACAATTTTGAGCAAAACGGGCTGAGTGTGGTGCGTAAATTCAGTGTGGCATTCTGCGCAAGCTTTTCAATGGAGGTAGTGGGCCCGAGTTATGCCTATCACTCGAAATACACGCTGGGAAAATGGCCCAGGGCCAATAAATTTTCACATATGGGACCTATGTGGGTGTGGTCTCATATGCAGGTAGGTGGCCCGCAGGCCAGCAGATTTATTTGCTGAAGCTGGAACACTGGTAATAGCCGTTCAAAATTTGGCAGCATTCCTTGCACAGGTATAGTGCAACTTACCTTTGGCTATATGTCGTGTATAGTTCAGAGATTGACCTTGCATTCGTCTGGAGTCGAAGGCATTCACCACGTTGCGTGATTTTATATTTGATGGGAACGAAATTAAACTATATACTAACAGCTAAAACGAAGGTTAGGTCTACTTAGGAGAGCCTTTTGACAGCGACCCGCTATCTTGACCGCTTCGCTCATCGATCCTAGGTGATGTGCGCAGCGCAGCGCCCCATGGATGCGTGTGCTTGTGTAAGCACAACTGGAATTTGCTGGTAACTACGGTAAAAATATCTCACCAATCTCTGTTGAGGATGGAACTGTGTATCGGATTGTTAAAGAAGAATGGCACACCAAACTGCCCCCATATACATGTAGTCAGCATTATGATCGTCGTTACCTTTGCTTGTCTTGCTGATTGTCTCAAAAATGCTTCACGTATGAATATATCTTGCGAGGATGCGCAACCACCCGCCGATATTCAGTCGAATTAGGCTACCTTTTCAAGCCACGTTGGCCCTTATCATTTTCGTCAAGAACTTCCTTGATTGTCAGTTGTCGGCATAACAAACGATATTTTGACCACATTTGACAAATAATGTGTGGTAGGATTGCTCGACCGTTTCAACCAACCTAGCATCCCATTTCGGTTTTACCTTTCAAAGGATATTTCCTTTTTGTGAACTTTTGTCTGTAGCTCTCGGTTTTTGACAAAACACCTTCGGAAGTTCATGGTAGAAACGCGCAAGCACCAGGTGATTCTGTACTGATTCATCTACCATGTCATCCCTTTGCTGAATTAGTTTTGAAAAGAAATTCCCTGTTCGCTTTGTTGAATTACATGTACATGTGAAATTAATGAGCAATCTTGGGTAGCATCCTGTTTGTGATATACTCGTGGACACATAGCAATACTTTGTGTTGCTCTTGCATGATTTTTATTTGTATCAAAAATACTGTGGGTACAGTACATATGAAAAGGCGTGCAAATAAACTGTTTATCATTGCATATGACGTCATTTCTATTGTTCGTGGTTATCGGCTGTTCCTGCCTCGCCATGCCCGTAGCAGTTCTAGTGCAGTCTCTAGGTACGGGGTAAGTGGTGGCCTCACCAGTTCATATCGCTTTTGCAGTTTTAGTAGTTCCCGCCTCCACGTTACCCTGGGAAGTGCTCATGGGGACTAATAAGGAAGGGTCTTTGGTGAGAATTGCGCAGTTCTAGTCCCGGTTACTGTAGTCATTCACCCAGTTTTTTTCCTGTTGGGTGACTGTTACTTGTAGCTCACCAGAACTGCCCTGGCAACACGGTAAAAATCACTTTAGAGGCAATTAAAACCGCTTGAAGCCCAAGAGCCATGCTCATAGAACCATCCTGGACACCACAAGAACTGGAACTAGTGTGAATATATATTCAACAATGACACAACAAAGGAAAACAATGATAAGACTGATGCGCGATATACATGCAACGAGTTGCCATGAACAGTGATGGAGTTTATCTTGTCACTGGAACGTTTTTAGAGAGCTGCAAACCCGTTTTTTTCGCCAGGAACTTTTTTGTGGCCTTTTGTTTTGTTAGTATGAAAAATTTTGATCATTTCACAAACTTATTATTCGTTCGATATTACAATGGATTCATAAACATTTGATCAACAGAAAATCTGACTTGAATATGTGTGAAGAAATACCCATTAGGAAATTGCAAGTCATAACAACTGTAAACCAAAAAACCCACATTTGTTAAGTTAACATCTAACCCTGTTCACTGGGGAGGACATAATCGGCTTTTTACAAAAATGGAGCCATGTTTGGTATCTAGGAGTACAATAGTTCTAGGTAGTAATTAGTAGAGCATTCAAGACATTCCGGAGGAACAAAATCGTTGCAAAATATCGAACATCATTAAGGACAATCTGATTTACATGCTCCCGCAAAGATCTCAGATACTTCAAAATTTTTCATTTTAGTACATTTGAGGTGACAAAATGTTTTACTCATAAAGTGGCTGACAAAGTTTTAATTTTGTGAAATGAAAGTAACATGTTTTGTCAACATTTTGGCTAAGTTTTATTCCCATAGCAGTGTGGGCAGTTTTACTATAGCAGTGTATTGAACATAAACTCAAAATGACATAACGGGGGGCAGCCAGTACTAAATGAGGGTGGTAAATCGGAATCTTTTTTTTTCATGACATCTGTGCAAAAATCTACAGGCACCACTTAACATATCCAATAGTGAATAATAGTTCAATAGATTTCGTTCAAGGAAAAATATAAACAATTGGATTTGGACATTTGCAACGTGAAAACATGGCGTGAAGCCGTAAAATGTGTTTGAGCGTATAACTTTCATAGAATGTAATATTTTGAGGAAATATTTTACCAATGTTTATAGATCCCATAGGATTACCTATGTGTCAAATTTAGTGAAAAGCGGCTGACCCCCGCCTCACCACTGGGTGNGCAGGTTAAGCAACATCTTGCCACTTGTGACTGGCCTGAAAAGTGGTCTTGGAGTTTTCTCCCCTGCTGGAAATTTAATTGTACCTATGAGTTGCAAATTTCATTTTCTTACTAACCTTACATGAGTCTTTATGACCATCAATGTCAAACTTTGTCACCAGTTTTCCAAGTCTGATTTTTTGCCGTTCAAAAAATGCAGTTTTACTGACATGAAAAAATGCAAAATATGACTTTATAGCCAAATAGGTCATATCTCGGTAACCAAAGGTCATTGAGTGCAAATATTGCAGCAGTGCACTTTGGGCCAGCATCCCAACACATGCACAAAGTATTAGTTCTGTATGAATTTTTGAGTATATAGTGATTTTTCATTTTCATATGGTTTTTATATGGAATCATTCTTAACAAGTATTGCCCACACAATACCAAACTTGCAAATTCATTAAATGCTCCTTGTTATAATCAAAACATCGAATAGCGTACAGGCCAAAGTTAAACACTACCAGCAATATTATCTGCTTTTGGCTTGAAGGCGAACTGAACATGTTTACATGTTGACCATACAAGATATTTTTCCGTCAGTCATGAGTCTGACGAATTTTGTAACGCTGGGATTTTTGAAGCTCCGTGCAGGCAGATACATGTACTATTTCATAATGTCATTATAGAATGGACATTCGGTAACAAAATGATATTCTGAATCGACGTATGACCTAATACAGACAGGGTATGATCTTTCTGGACTGGTAAGAGTCAAGTGTCTACCCTTTTCAACCATTAGTGCATGTGCACTGAATATCTTAATCTTACCATATCAGGTCGAATTTTTATATTGTCAATTGCATCTAAATAATTTTCAAAATACCATGCTTAACTGAAATTTCTGTAAATTTCTAACTTATTCAAATTGTTCACAATTTCTTGCCATTTTTGCTGATCAACATCTTTGCATCTCTATTTAAAAAGTGATATGAAGCTTGTCTCGGTACCTACACCCTGAATGTACCATGCTTCCCCAGAACCAAGCTGAAATATCAATTTTTTATCATCTTTAACTATTTTCCGTCATTCATAGCAATGATATTGAATTTTTGAGGCATCAGTTTTTACTGTTTTAACCTATATTTCACAATAGCGAATGTGCAAATCCGCCATATTTGAATTTGCCGCCGCAGTTGCATAACGGGAAATGAATGCCTCTATAGCTCGACTACCGATTGTGTACAGTGTTGCCGGGTGTCGTTGTAACGAATGTTCAGCACAGAACGGGTCAATAAACTCATTTTATTTTATTTCTTATCAAAAAATTAATATTTAACAAATACCTAGTACAGGAAGCATGCAACTGCATTTTATTATAGAAATGTTTTGGAAATGAATAAAGTCACCGTTGACGCACCCCACCTCCGTCGACTGTGACTCCGGGGTCCGGTCTTATATCTCCGTACTCAAGCTCATATTCATACTCGAGATTTCATACCCAAAATTGTCCTTACTGGAGTCGTACTAGAAAAAGCGTATTTAATTTTCGAGTAGACTGCAAACGTACTCAAATCTGAGATTCGTACTCGCGTTGCTATGGAACTCTTCAGCTATGATGTGAAATGCAAAACCACGAAAAGTCGTGCTGTTTCAGCGCTCCCTATATTCGCATCGACTACCCTAGCAACTATGTTATCGTCTTTTTACGAATGCGTGTTCACCGGACCTGTGTGACTGCGTCCAAGGCAAGGGCAAGACACCGGGCTCATCTTGGAATTCTATAGAAACACAGTAAACTGTGCAAACACATTTCAATTCTAGTAGCTCGCATGCCAAGCCTGAAGTGATGATGCTGGTTGAAATATCTAAAGTCAACTTACTTCCACTGGAACTCAACATTGTCAATGCACGTGTTCGTTCCTGTTGGATCTGGTGAGAACTTCTACTTCTTTGTTTGAATTGAAGTTATCACATGATTGTAGCATTTTGGCAGTAATAGTCAGTTTTATGGATACCTGATTTGAGAACCAGTTAGCACCACTAGAAACAACAGTTGTTATTCTATTACATTACCCTGCAGTGCAAGTTACTGGTTCTCCTTTCAGGAAATTCATAATTTGGGTGACCATGCATGTATCAAAAAATGTAACGACAATACTTTTTTGAACAGTACAGACAGAGCTTTTTATTGTGCTCAATGTTCAAATTCAGTTGTCCTACATGTATGCCTGCATCACTAAACAATTGGTGAACAGTCTTGAGTTCCTAAGTCCCTGTTGCTTGAGTCTACAGTATGCTAGCCAAAACCTATTGAGTCCACTTACTAGTAGTGTCCTGTGTTTGTTGTAAGTTCCAGTCCGAGATTATGTGCATCTAGTGGCCACGTGTTGCAAGCCTAAAATGCAATATCTCATTGACATTCACTTTTCAAGAACTATTACTGTTGTTACATGTATGTGTCTTCGTTTTTGTTCATTACATGAAGTATTTTTCATACACATATTTTGAGGAATGCTGTACTCATAGCATTCTAAATTCCAATTTTAACTGACAACTTTCATGCTACAATTTCTTTTCACGTCGGCTGTCAGTGAATTATGTACATGTAGTTCTCCGGCAAAATCATAGTGTGTTGCTATGTCAACATCTAGGACCTGGATATGATATCCTCTTGATGCCCAAAGAAATCCGGTCAAACTGGCAAAAATAAATCAAGTGCCCACAGATTTTTTTCTGGTTGTGCTTAGGGATGTTTTACATATTACACGCCATGGGTCAAATAAATTATCTCAGCTAAAGTCATTGGGTCACTTAGCGGCAGTCACACCTGTGTAGTGGCTGGACTTTGCGAAGTTCTTCAAAAAGTCTATAATTCGAGAGTGTTTAATACCTGTCAATTTTCAGAAAGGAGAACAACAAAGCAGACGCCGTAAGAACTGCACAGGCTATGAAGACGGATATGCAGTTTACGGAGGAAGGCTGACTGACACCACCGCAGGATAAACGTTTCTATTTTACGCTAGACTGCCTTGATCAGGGCTGTAAATGGTCAAATTAGGGAGATAATGAAGTTGACACTCACTGATGTCCAGCAATATTCCGGATTTTATCTTCATCCGAACATTGCACTGTCTTTTGGGTTGTCAGAGTGATTTAACCAGATGGTATTGATGTCATATTGTAGAAATTGAGGCAAATGCAAAATGCAATGTAGCAAGAATTGTAGTCAGTGATTTTGTTAATAAAACTTATGATATTTTGTCAGTGTTCTGGTGGAAACTTCGCTGGTATTTCAGTTTCCATCTTCCAAATCCATATTACACTCAACCTCACTAAGCTAAAAAGCGAGGCCTTATGTACAAGCTTAAGCAAAGGTGGGGACTCATGCAGACTGTCGAGTTTCAGGTAGCATATGTGATGACAAGTTAAGGGATGGGTCCTGTATTTTGAAAGGTTAACTTTGGGAATGTCAAACTTGAACCAACTCACGCGCATTTAGATCAAAGAACACATTTAGATATCTCGTTTTCCCATGGCACTTTGTATCACTTAACTGGATGACCAGTGTGAACCAGATTGGAGTCACAATAAATATCTTTTTTTACTTTATTTTGTTCCATCATTGTTTTTGCAGTATATGCGTTATTTGTATGGTATGTGATTTTTAGTTAAGGGAGGTGCCAAGATCGTCTGCATCTTGGATTGTTAACATCATGAGTGTCATGCTTGAGCCAATGCACAGCCATTTAGATCTTTTAACACATTTAGATATCTCGCGTTCTCAATTCTACTTTGGATAAATTATCTGGCCGATGAATGTTAAATCATATTGTAGCTGCATTAAATATCACTTTTTACTTTAAAGTGGTCCAGCATTCGATATGCAGACTGAAAAGTTACTTGTACAGTATGGGATGAGGAGGTACGTGTAAGCGAGATCACCTGTATTTTGAACAGTTAACATAGGTGTGTCATACATGTATGTGAGCCAGTCCGTTAGATCAGTTACCACATTTAGATATCTCTGTTGTGATTTTGCTTAAGAAAATTTGGTAGTCGTGCTATTAAAGCACCACAAAAACCCGTTATGCATTAAGCTATAATTTGAACTCCAGACTGTTTCAAAGTTTATATGCAGTATATTGTTTGTCTGCTTAGAAGTCATGGGAAAATATGAGTTAGAATACAGTAGTTGTCGTGTTCCTATGGACTTCACACAGAAAATAGCCTTTATCATCTTCACCTCTTTCACGTGACATAATTTCACATATATACACTTCTCAAAACTAGTTTCCCAGTTGCACCATTACCAAAATGTAGTATAGTATCTTTGCAACTGCCTACAGTATGTATTAATGTGGTATTTTTGGTTGTCGTTAAAACATGTTTCCCACATTTTTATTGAATGTGTGACGGAAGTGTACATTGCATAATATTCACATAAGACAATGATTCTTATATGTGAGCTCAGGCCTTAGTGGCTGTCACTGATATAATTTTTTTTTCTGACTGTTGTGTTTCTCAGAACGTTGATTTTGTGGACAACTCCATACCAAATTGTCTGTCAGGATAAATTTACGTCACTGATTTTGTGTGGCATTTCTGTTCGGTCATGTTATTGACACCTCTCACTCACTATAATTTTTTTTTTAATTTCTAGGCAATTGTTCTGTTCTCTGGCAGTCAGGTGCAGAATCTACAACTACATGTGATTTTTGTTGTGGGTTTCAGAATGATTCCCCATATCATTAATTAGTTATTACTGTTTTAACTTGCCCGTGAAAAAATCACGTTGAGCACTGTCTGTCACCATAANAAAACTAGTCACACGTACTTAATCAAGTCAACTGTGTTCCTCTGCGCCTTCCGCTGCACAGACGAAGTATCTCCTGGAAACTACCACCGGTAACAGGTAGCGAAACCCCAATGATTCATGAATATTTCGTGTTAGTAACAACACATTCCATACAGACAGCGCAATGATAATACTAGCCATTCCACTTCAAAGGGTGAGTTATTCGGCCACTGACAACTACATTGTATATCACCTGCATGGAACTCTGGCTACCAATTGTTTTGCTTTCCGTATGATTGCTAATGAATCTGCCTTTGCTCTGTGCTTCCAACCCCCAGAGTTAAAATCTCTTTCAGATTCCACAAAAAATAACGTTTGTTGAGACCCACTCCATAGCTAAATCATAGTAATTAACTTCTTTCGTAATGGGGCAATCACAGATCAAACCATGAATATATGATATTCTTCATATGACACTGTAAGATAAAGAAAGTCACCAGAGGGTAGGGGCAACCACAATTTTTGAACCAAAGTATGAACAAGGCTTATCGGTTGATCTGTTTGGTTTTTTCTTTTGCCCAGGTAATTAGAATAAGTCAGATTTGTAAAATCAAGCGACATTCGATATCGACCATCACAAAGGGAGTCTTGCCATAACTACTGCCATCTTTTGAGTAAGTTCACGTATCCTTAGTCCATGATTACAAGTACCTCTCAGAAGTAAAAATAGTTCCTTTGGGGCCTAGAAATTGCGAAGTTTTTGATAATTGCTGAAACTGGTTCGCAGTTTGCATTGCCGCCCGGTAACAAATATTCACTTTTTTTGAAGTTCGTCGGCATTACTCATGTTGGTGAAATGGCGTAACCTCCAGTCATTTTCGACTTCAAGTGACATGAAACTTGTTACCACCAGACGATTTTTTGTCTTACTTTGTACTTGTAAAGTAGGTCAACAGATTGGTTGGTACTAGATTGTTTTGAAATTGGCGCCAGCTGAGATATGGGAAGACGAATTTATTCAATTTTGACAGTTTCAAAAATCATTAAAGGGTGCTCATCTTCCGCGGCTCTAAAAATAGACAAAGAATTGTCGAACTGTGTCAAGTTTGCAATGGTTAAAGTAGTCGAAGGGCACGCCTGGTAAGTTTCACGAGTGCAGTGTTTCAACGTTACTTAGAGTGCTTAAGTTAGGTCTTTACATTTTGTTAAAACTCAACTGCCTCCAGGCATAAAACTGGCTAGAAACACTGTATTCATATAAACCAAAAGGGGCGTTTTAAAAATAAAGCTGGTTTGGAGTCAGTGGGGCCAGGGTCATCAGACAGAGAAAATATGAACGGATCTGTGACATGACGTTGATAACGCTCTGCTTGGTCCATCTGTGAATACATGTATGCTTTTAAAACAGATCTAAGCATTTAAAGCAACGTTGGTGAAATGAAAACGCACATGCAGACCAGGTAGATGTATTAGCTGGAGTTCAAACAGGCATTCGTTTAGTAATGCTTGGGCCTACCGAAATTCTAGTCAATGACACGTGTTCTTGCGCAGCGTTATCTCACGAAATCTCCCAAAATCTTGCATATTAACGATGTCCTAGCTGTACTGAACGGGAGGCAGACTATACTAAATTACGGACAGGCGAATTATCCCTTAACCTGGGCACGGTCTTCAATCTGTGTACTCATACTCATACTAGAGATTCCATGCTCAAAATTGTGCTCACTGGAGTCGTAATCAAAAAAGAGTATTAGATGTCGCATTTCGAGAATGTGAGAATGGTACTGATATGAATTGCAAAACCACGCACAGTTGCTCTGATTCAGCTCCCCTAGCTTGCCGTCTGCTGTCGAGTATAATGTGGAAAGATGAGTGTTCTGAGCTGTTATTCATTAATTGTTTTTTCTATTTACCATATGAAATTCTTCTTCCAAAAATATAGACTTCTTAATACATTTTTCAATTAAGCTTACTTCTTCTTTTCCTTATCTCACAAATATGTCTTAAGAAATTTGTAAAAGGTCATCAAATCAAAGTCATATCCGGGGCAGCTACATTCTTAGTGGCTGATTTATCCTGGGAGTAAAACGGTTCATTCTCCGCCAGGCGTCAGGCACCATATCACAGGCCCGCAACCAAGTTTTTTTTTCTTTGAGGGGATGTTGAGTTTTAAAAGTTTGGACCTTAATTAGAAGCGGTGGCGTTTTTCCCTAGTTTGTCGGTTGCTCACAGCCAATTCGACCGTCAACGTTTAGTTCCTGGTCAATCCACGTATTTGCCACTGCTTTTGCCTATTAGTCTTGATATAGAACCCGCTCCTGCGTAGGCCTATTCTGATGTCAAAACTTGATATCATATCTGCGTTTTACCGGGATGTATTAAGTTATTTGACATTTGGTACGTGATTTAAAAACACAACCAGCCGATTTCATAACGTTGGTTTAACAAAACCAGGTTTAAAACTCAAGCCTGGTCTTCCTAAACCTGGTCTAATTTCAGACCTACTGTAACTTGCATTTCACCAACGAGGTTTAAAAGTCTGAAAGCCTGGTTTAGTTAGACCAGGGCACGGGTTTATTAAAGCAGGTTTAAAGTATCTAAGCCAACCTGCCCTGTCGATCTGGTTTAACCCAACAAAAAATATTGAAAGCCATCAATGAAACCTTGATCACGTGGGTATGCAATGGCGCACCCTAGTAGAATCGGAGAAAATATATTGTCTATGCCCAGCACGCGTACAGTACTGACATTACAGTACATGCTCACGATTAGCCGCAACATGATTAATGTCCAAATTTATTTCCGTGCCATTTTAGTGTTTATAGGGGGATGACGCCTTCGTGGCAATATTAAATCAGAGACCAATGGAGATGGAACTTAGCAAAATCAGAAGATATTGTCTTCAGTCAAACCCATATCGCTTACTACGATGTCGCCCTCCTCGACCAGTCGTATTCTAAGAAATCCGCAGGACACCATCGAGCACGTACTGGTCTACGCATAGGCGGTTCCAAGGGGGCCAGGGGGTCCGGACACCCTTTTCCATTGATTTAAGTGATATCAAGTTTATAATTTTCAAATTGTTGACTTCGTACCCCCTTTCAAAAAGACCTTCACCGGATTACATCTCTTAAAATTATGAATCCGCCCATGCTACTATGTTTGATCTTGTGTCGTCGTGAAACTAAATATAGAAAATGGTTATCTTTCGTGCTAAAATTGCGTCTTAGATGCACACTACGGCATCATTCAGTTGCACCTATATCATGTAAGTCTGTAATATGTAACAGTTAAACCTGGGTTTTACCAAGTCTAAAGTTAAACCTGGTTTAGGATATTAATAAATAATAAAGACCTCGTTGGTGTAATGAAAACTGACTTAGACCATGTCTAAACTGGAGTTCAACCAGATTTCACTGAACCACTGGTCTAAAAGTCAAGCCGTGTTTATGAAATGCTGATTATCTTTAAGCTGGTCTAATTCGAGTTTAAACCAGGTTGACTTTAAATCGACTGTACGTGTACGGGCACTCAGTGTTCATCAGGGAACAGGGCGAGACGTCTCCTGAGAAATCGTCAAACAATATCTGGAAAAGGACTACCATTCGGGGATTGAGGAATTATCGATGACTAAAACTTTGATATGAAATGGGAAAAAGTGTGGTTTAACTTTCCCCGCCTCCTTGACTTTGGGAAACCGTACAGACGTTGTACACCTAACTGCAATCGTAGCAGCCAAAACTTCACACACGGCTTTCGCCAATGCTGCATCTTATACTTGTAATGACTAGTCGACAAGGGGTTTGAAAGCGTCAGTTGCCAGGAATCGTGGAGTAAGGAGTTTATGAATTCGCGGCAATGAAGTGCGGTAATGCGGCGGGTTAAGATGAAGAAGATTTAAAGTGAAAACTGTTGTCTCTGGACTGAAACTGAAGCGCTGAACTATGTTATAAACACTTAACATTTTCATTGACTTACTGTGTCTCTCAGGGGTCTTTCGACATTTTCTTCTTTCGCTCGTGTAATAATTTGTTTGTGTCTCACACCCTCCGTATTTTGTTTCGTATACCATTTCAAGCACACTCTCAAACGACATTGGCAGCATATACTCGGAATTTTCGTCAAAATCGTACTTGAAATATATATGAAATTTACTTCACTTCGAGTATACTCACAAAATCAGTACAAATGTACGTCCTCGAAATTTTGAGTACAGATTTTTTAGTATGACATTCAAAACATCAAAGCTGAGACTGTAGTAGAGTTAAATGTGAAGTGTGAGTTTGAGTCTGAGTCGATTCTGAGTACTGAGGTTGGAGACTGAGTCCTGGTCTCAGTCCAAGTTAAATCAGGTTCAACTTTAAACCACCTTTATCAAATCGGTTGCTTGAGTTTGCATTACCGTTTACTTTTGAAGTTACCACAAGTTACACGTAGTTACAGAACGATTAGGATTCTCAGCCTTACTCAATTTTTCAGAGCGCCTCCAGACTTCGATTACAAATGGACATTTCCAAATACAAACGTGAAACCCGACGAAGACTATTTCATGTACAAGAATAAAAGGACGGGAAATTATGTGATGTTCAATAAAGCTGGGACTGAGCACAACGGAAAATATAAGTGCTGTGCTTTCCTCAAAGATGTTCAACAAGCGTGTGCTGAATTCACAATCCTCATTGTCTGTGAGTATCATGCTCGTATATATTTGTAAAGAAATAAAATGTATTTGGAACATTAAGGGCGTTCAGTGATGATGACTAAGTTACTATTATGGCGGCGATTTGAACCATGAAATAGCAATAAAAATGAATAATCACATCAAATTCGGAAAAAATCCCAAGTCCTGGATTTTGCCATTCACGCAACCAGTGTGCCTTTTAGCAATTGGATGACGACCATGTGTTTTGGGTTAAGCGTTGGTCGGCGTCAACGTCATGTATTGCCCCTGCGGTCTTCTGAAGGATTGAGATTGACTTGGTCCAAAGCCACGGAGTAATCGTGCCTATCAATTGAAGGTGCTACGTAAATATGGCCCAATAATTATTGACGGTTTAGTTTTATTTGAACGGGTCAGTCATCGTCAAAATGACGCCATATTTGAAAATCGAATGAGCCACTAGATTCATCAATAGATCGCATGTACAAATGTATAGGCCTATTCCCAAACAGTCTAACAACGTCCGATGTACATTGAACTGATTAGTCACCCACGGATTGCATGTGTTTATTTGTAGGCTGCTTTGCAATTGAGTTGCATTGAACTACTTAAAAATCAGCTCCTTGTTTAACAGCTCTCTCCTAATTATTACATTGACAAAGAAAAATGCACAAACTCCTTTCAATGCACGCAACAACTGTTGTCTTATCTTTATACCCGCTGAGAAATTTCATTTAGCGCAGAACATTTGAATCTTTGTATCGTTAATTTTCTGTGAATTGTAAAGAGTTGCCGTTTAAGTTGAAAAGACGATTTCGTGGAATGTTTCCGGATCATAACTAGAATATTTTGTATCTTCTAACATTTTTTGTCAGACAATTCGGTGTAAGTTGAGTGAGTATGACGGACGCAAGTGGTGGCCATGTGTTCTCAGTTTCAAATATAGACAGCTATCTGAAGTTTCGATACCATTTCGGAATAATTAAACCTTTAGTTGTATTGTACATTTGTGTGCAAGCGTGCATGCATTCGTACTTGCGTAAACACATATTCATTTTTAAATCGAAACCTTTGGCCTTTTGCATGAATGCATTACCAATAGTGTAGTCAGTTGTTTAGGTGCCATGTTTAAGTAGGACCTCTGTCGACGGTCATACACTAAAGGTGAAAGGTCAATGGTCAAATATGCTGAGTGCAACTGGAAGGGACGTCACCCGCCTACCGTAAAGAAGTGGAAATGACATCATAACTCATTTCGTAATAGTGTTAATTAGACCTTTTAGAGAGAGACCTGGAGGTCAGGGTCATGCACGTAACCGCAAAACTGCAAATCTCTCCATACCAAGAAGATAACTCTACTATACTTGGAAACGAAATACTAAACCGCGTCTTAGAGCAGCCTGGACTGGGTCGATTCTTCGTTCAGTTGCAGTTATAATGCTTTGTTCGAAGATTGGTTGTGTTTCACGACTACATGTATTAGGAACCGTAGACGAATTTCCTTTTATACAACCTGTCTCATTAAAACTCTTCGCTTTCGGCAGTCAAGAAAATTTACAATCTAAAAGGTCCTCGAGCTTGGCCAGCTAATAAAGTGCAGAACATGGAATGGAATTTCGAGGTCAAGCTACAGTGGAAAAAACATTAAGGATATTCGCACCGTGGTACTATTTTACTTACGAACTCTATATTTGTTTTCGTAGACAAGCCGGAATTTTCAACTGCACCAGATAACGTCTCCGTAGCTGTTGGGAAAGATGCCGTGTTTACAGCACAAGCAAAAAACAGGCCACCGAAGCCATATCTTGTTTGGTATATAAACGGAGAGCCATTTTGTAAGTGTTATATTTCATGCAAATCAGCATTCCATGAAGTTTTAGTCATTCCGAGGGGTGGCATTTGAATAGAGCCCGTCTAGTGTCTGCACTTTAAGAGTGAAGTACGGTTCACAGCAGGCAAAAATGCCCAAGAGAGGAGTGATAACCCCAATGTCACGGATTTGAACCATACTATGCATTTTAATAACCTTCGGGATGACAAAAAAAAAACAGTGAAGTCCAATCTCACTTTAACATGTTTAAGATGGAGAAATCAGGCAGTCTCTACTTTGATAGTAAACCATGCAGTTGTGGCGTGTATGCAATGTATAGTAAAAAAATTCGCCGGTGCACAAGATAATTATTTGTTTGTGATTTTTTAATATAACAAGTCTTTGACTTCATCAAGATGTTAAGCAATACTCATAACTCTGCCGCTAAGTTCAATATATCAGGCTTAAAGTATAGGGGGTTTGGAGGTTAACAAACCATTGCAATTTCCCCACATTTTGAGCCCGTAAATCTCAGCTCGCACGGCACTGATCAACGCCAGACTTTACACAAGGCGTTTCTGTCTTAGTGAAGTTGATTGGTACAATGAAATCGTCTGGCGGAGAGTATTTCCCTTCAGGAATCGTAAGCTTGTGACATCCACATAAGTGGAAATTACCTTCAATACCGATACCTGTTTGGAACACTATAACATCAATTTCATCTGGTGTTATAGATCATAATTTTGATTCAAAAGTTCTCTTATTTATATTTAGCTTAGCTTCATTAAGTAAGGCGCATTTGTTTCAGTTATTTTTCCCATTTTCACTAAAATTCCGCGTTGTTTGGGAACCCAGTGTCCAACAACAGGTGTCACTCTAGTGGTGGCAAAATGGTTGACAATCCTGACTTGCAGTGTTGACTGTTGTGATGAAGTGTGTGGGACCTCAAAAGAATATCCTCTGAACAACTTGGTGCAGCATTAAGTTAGTACGGGTCACCACACCTACAAAGTAAATATCAATTGATTTTGAAGAGAGTTGGACAATTTAAATACATGTTCACCAGACTTGTGTGTAACTGTGTCCAAGGCAAGGGCAAGACAATGGGCTCGCCTCGGAATTCCGTGGAAACCAAGTAGACTGTGCAAATACCGTTTTCATCAGTAGAAGCTTGGGTGCCAAGCTTGAAGTGGGATGCTGTTTGAAATGTCTGAAGTCGACTTACTGCCACTGGAACACAACAATGCGTGTGTTCTTTCCTAGGATCTGGTGAGTAGCCTATTACTTTGTAGTTTGTTTGAATTTGAAGTTATAACATGATGGTAGCATTTTGGCGGTAATACAACTGTAGTCAGTTTTATAGATACCTGATTTGAGAACCATTTAGTACCACTAAAATCAACAGTTACTATTCTAATACCCTATAGTGGAAGTAACTGGTTCTCCTTTCAGGAAATTCACAAACTGAGTGATCATCAATGTAACTTAAAAATGTAACTACAGCACTTGTTTTTAAACAGTATAGATACGGAGCTTTTTATTATACCCACTGGTTAAATTAAATATGCCAACATCACTGTAAGCCCCTAATGAACAGTCTTGAGTTCTTAAGTCAAATGGTATACCTACCCTGTCGCCGTTGTTGGATTCTAGGCTAGCATAGAGCTATCCAATACACTTACTAGTAGCGTCCGAGATTATGCGCATCTAGTGGCTACGTGTTGCAAGCAGAAAATGCGATATCTGATTGACTTTGACTTTTGAATAACCATTATTGTTTGCATCTTCTTTTTAGTCCATTACACATGGGTGGCGCACCATAGGGGGCTTTTTGAGTGGTACGCCGCACATGGTATACATCTGTATAGGCGATGAACCACGGGGGCCTGAGGGGGCTTTAGTCCGCCCACTTTTTTCAGTGCTGTGCCGCCCATGTTACAGGAAATGTTTTTCATATGCATACGGTGATGAATACTGAACTCATAGCATTCTACATTTCAATTTTAACTGACAACATGCATGCCACAATTTCTTTTCACATGGCTGTCAGTGAATTATGTTGGAAGTCCCATTATGTCAACATTTACATTGTAGGATCTGGATATGATATGTCTATAGCAATCCGGTAAAACTGACAAAAACAAATCAAGTACCCACAGTGTTTTTGGGTTGGATTTACTGTACTTAGGGTCGTTTTACATAACACACGCCATGGGTCAAATGAACTATCTCAGCTAAAATCAATGGATCACTCAGAGGCAGTCACACCTTTGTAGTGGGTGGGCTTTGTTATTTTCTGACAAAAGTATATAATTCTCTCTGAGAGTGTTACAAAATCCCTGTCTTTTTTCAGGAAGTAGAACAGCAAAGCAGACCCTACAAGAACTGCACAGCCGATGAAGAAGGGATAAATATTTCTTTTCACGTTTGGCTGCCTTGAACCGAAAATAATCAAATTTGGGAGATGGGGAAGTTGACAATCAGTGATGTCCAGGAGTACTCCTGATTTCATCTTCACTCAAACATTGTGCAATTTTTCAGTTGCCTCAGTGATTTAACCAATTGTTATTGATGTGATATTATATAATATGAGGCAAATGCAAAATGTAATATAGCAACACTTGTTTTGATTTTGTCAGTAAAATCAGGATATTTAGTCGCTGTCCAGTTTAATAAAAGATGCTGGTGTTTTAGTTTTTGCCTTTCAAATACATATTACACTCATTCGCACTTAACTAAAAGGCGTGGCGTTGAGTGTTGACAGGGAGCATTCCGGTAGTCAAGTAACGGCTGATCACATGGAACAGGATACCATTGCTCTCTTGAGGACTGGACAGTAATTTCACTTATTAAAAGTTCTCACATCTAGTCATACACACTTAGTCAGCTATGTTCCTCTGTGCCTCCCACTGCGCAAATGAAGCATCTTCTCACTGGCATCCTGTTCCACGTGGTAAGCCCCCACTGCTACTTCAAAGTCTCCCACTTTTCACTCGACTGTGTCAGTCAGAACAAACTGTATACAGATATCGATATTATAATACAAGCCAACCATACTTCTCCAAAAGATGAAGTCATTGGGACACTGGCGGCTATATAACGTCCACGGAAATCTGGTCACCAGAGGTTTTGCCTTTCCCTGTAATTGTCATTGAATCACCCTCACACTGTCCTCCGCTTCCAACACCCTGCGTCAAAACCATTTGAAGATTCCACAAAAATAACGTTTGTTCAGACACACTCCAAAGCCAACTCGCAGTAAGCAACTTTGTTAACAACCAACAAAACCAAAAATAAATGATGTAGTTCATACAACACCGTAAGATTTTAAAAGCCGCATGAGGGGAGGGTAAATCACGATTTTTTAAGGAAAATGTCATGAAAGTGGCTTATCGGCAGCGTTTTGTTGTTTTAGCCCTGGGAATAAGAATGACAACTTCACAAATCCAGTGAGATTTGAAATTCGATCCTCGCAAAAGGAGTCTTGCCAAGACTACTGTTTTTGTCTATTAAGTGCATGTGTCCTACTTCCATGACTACAAGCACTTTTAGGAAATAAAGTTGGGTCTTCTTGGGGCCTAGAAAATACGATTCTTGATAAGTGATAACTTGATTCGCAGTTAGCGGGCCAACTTATAGCGATTGTTTACTTTTTGTTTACATTTGTCAGTATTACTCATTGTGGTGAAATGGCGTAAACACCAGTCGCTTTCGACTTCAAATGACATAAAATCCGTTAGCGCCAGAAGATTTTTTGTATTTTGTTGTATATCTAAGGTAGCTCAACACATTGGTTGGTACTAAATTGTTCTGAAACTTGTGCCAGCTGATATATCGGGATACGAATCTCGAAAATTTTGACCGTTTCAAAATTCACTAAACGTACTCATAATATGCGGCTCTAAAAACAGACAAATCTTTCAAATTTGCATGAATAAAGTAATTGAAGGTTACACCTGATCAGTAACACAAGTTCAATATTTCAACGTTACTTCCATTGTGTAACGTTCATATTGAAATTTTACCAAAACTCAACTGCAGCCAAGCTCAACATTTGCCTGAAACATTCATGGAAACCAAATGTAGTCATTTTAAAAAATAAAGGTAGTCTGGAGTCAGTGGGGCCAGTGTCATCACACAGACAAAATATAAATATAACATAGCGTTTATCACCGTCTGCCTGGTCCACTCGTAAACATGCTCTTAAAACCCCTATACATGTACATTATCTTCCCCACTTATTCTTGGGCACATGCTGTCGACAGGTTTGTGCGCTCGCCTCTATACAGTGTCCCCTGATGCGTCCGGTAATCCCAAGTATCGTGTATCAAAAAGTTAAGAGCACTTTTATCTTCTTACAGAAAGCACAATACGTCATGAGCATGTACAAAAATGAGGCTCTACGAAGAGAAGCGGAAATTTCAAAAAAAAAACACAGTCACCACCAGCTTTGGTCAGTTTTCGCCCAAAACAATACTGCACATCTTCAGCCGATTTCATGAAGGTGGTTTAATAAAACCAGGTTTAGGACTTAAACCTTGTTTTCCTAAACCTGATCTTATTTAAGACCTAACGTGCATTTCACCAACGTGAGAGCCTGGTTTTGTTAGACCAATCAACTGCTTTAGAAAAACCAGGTTGAAGTATCCAAGCTACCTTACTGTGTTGATCCGGATTATTTCAAAGAAAAAATTATTGAAGTGCTTCAATTAAACAATTATCACGTGGGTATAGAATGGAACACTAGTAGAATGAGTGCAGACATTTGCGAGAAGGTCTAAAAGCTTTACTCGTAAGGAAAATGTAATATTTGTGGCCAACACACGTACACACATTGAAGCACATGTTCACGATTAGCTGCGTGATTTTATTGTATATTTTTGCTGCCAAAGAGAGGCAACACCCCTTCACGCCAACATTAAATCCGGGACCAGAGGAGGTGGAACTCACTCAGAAGAGCCAGAAGATGCTATTGGCGATGACGCCCTGCTCGACCATTCGTAATCTGAGGAATCCAAAGGACACCCTACAGCACGTACTAGTCTACACGTACATGTACATGTATATGTAGGCGGGTCCAAAAGGGTCAAGTGCCGGGTTGCATGAAACTGTCCCAAACAAGGACTCAATTAAGCTTCCTAAGTCTTTTTGCTCATTTATGTCTTTGTTTACCCACAGGTGTGACCTCCTTCTTTCAATTCATATTTTTATGAGCTCCTCAGTCCTTGACTGATGATATTTTCTAGCAGTATAAGTAAGCCCTGGATTGAATAAAGATAAATAGGACCTTAGCCTTCAAGTTGGGAGCCTTGCATGAAAAGATCCTATACACTTTCTATAATATTGAGAATTCAACGTCCACGTCAATCTTGATTTCTATCAAAACCTAAAGCTGACTTAAAACTAAAACAGCAGCACAGTTGGTGTTTTCCCAAGCCCACAAATACGCAGTAGAATGAGGGAACTAAGTTGAGTCTCTATTTGGGACAGTTTCACGCAACCTGGCTCAAGGGTCCTGTTCACCTTTTTCCCTTGATTTTAGTGATATCAAATGTATAATTTTCAAATTGTTGACTTGGTTCCCATTTTAAAAAATTCTTGGCCGACCCC
>NMRA01000231.1:323574-389734 GCA_002633005.1 Phoronis australis | reverse complement strand
CCAGGTCTAAACTGGAGTTAAAATTAGTTTTACTAGACCAATGGTCTAAAAGTTAATGCAACTTAATGACATTATGGCGCTTTCCCGTTGCTCCCAACTTGTTCAATTCTATTGCCCAGGAACAAATTAGGAAGATGACCCCTGTTGCCAATATCTTACACGACAGATTAACTCCATTCTGGCATTTATGGTTGGAGGGCCAGCTCTCATTTGCTCGATGATTGCTCTAGTCTCCAATAAGATCGTATCTAACCTGACTTGGCTGTGTTGTTAAAAATAAAAGTTTTTATTTAAGTTATAACATATTTGAACATAAACCAATAGCATTTCTGAAATTCTTGTCAAATGGTCATCATGTTTAGTTTTTCAATTGCCAAAATCGACCAACTACATCCGAAGTTACGACAATCTATTCTTTCAGAACGCACCAATTTTGCTCTGGGTTTCACTGTGTTCACACGTGGTCTGTTGTAAGCTGGTAGATAATTGGCCTGCGTGTTGTCATACCAGACAAAAGACAGTGCTTGTCAGTTGATAAAGAATCTAAATGTTATCCCACGCTCACCACCCTCTACGTCTGGTAAAGTCACTGAACGGGAAAACGCCGTCATGAAATGCAAATTATCTTTAAACCTGGTCCAAGTCCAGTTTAAACCAGGTTTAACTTCCAAACACCTTTACGAAACCGGCTACTTGAGTATTAAAGGAAACTACGTATACAAGTGCCATGTCTATCAGGCGAGTGTACAAACACAAATTATAAACAACAAACTTTGCTTTAATGCAATACAGTTGAAAATTTTCATTCCGCCCTTGTAACGAACATGCCCACCAAACTAAGAAATTTACAGAATTTAAACCAGCCACTTAAAAATGAAGCTTTCCTTGGAAAAGCGCGTGGTGTAATCGACTGACAACTTGTCGACAACTTAATCATTCTGCAGTTTAGTGGAACCTCATGAAATGTACCGCCAAACGTATTTTCGTGAATTCGTGTCTGGAATGTTTTAAGATATGCATTGCCTTCAGCCTTGTGGCATGTCGTATTTTAAGTTACAGTTCGTGTTTGTTGTGTCGTGGGGTTCTGTCTTCTTGTTCGTAGGCTACTCCGGAGACGATTTTCTATCAAGCAAATACACACCTGTTGTAAGAATATTGTCTCCACACGCTATATTTTGGTTTAGATGGACCAGATCGAGGTCGCGAGGCAACTGAAAACACGCTCACCTTCAAGAATGTAAAAAGACCCCAAGATATTGTTAATGTTCAATGCCGTATAGTTAACAGATACGGAGAGGCATGGAAGTCTGTAATCTTATATGTGTTTGGTAAGTGTGCTTATCCAATCGCCATTCCCCTAACCCAATTGGTTTTTCGTAATATTTTTCCGAAACAAATGACCAAGGTCCACGCTCATTGCCTGATTAATAAGATTTTGCTGCCTAAACTTGATATTCAGGCAGAGCTCGAAATAGTCCAGCAACTCACCAGTGCTAAACAAGATCTCTCGGCATCCGCATCTTTTCATGGGAACAAGTTCCGTGGCACAACATTTTACTTATAGAAAATTAATTTGTGTTTATCCCCGTGGAATAGAGAAAACCCTCAGTCTTTTAGGAGAATTTCACAGACCGCTTCATTGGTCCCGTGGCCCAAGCTAAAACTGAAATAAATCATCTAAACGAGGCTAAACTTTCGATTAATTTATGATCTCAGTTCCACGTCAAAATGAAAACGATCAGGAGAGCAAACCGATAAGGTCCAACCAAGTCACGAACCGAAAAACAGTGTTTGAGGGTTTTAATATGCACATGGTAACCTACCATGCAATCACAATCCAGAGCAAACCATGCGTAGGACAAAACTTCATGTGTTAATAAAGTTGGACTTCAGGGTAAACAGGTAACGTATTTTGTAACTTATTATTTCAAGTTTTATGACAATCTGAGGACTATAATGACCAGATGATGAAACTGTTGTCAACTGCGATAAACTACAATTCCCATCAGGGCAGGCAGATTTTCCTTATTTGCGTTGAATAAGTTGGTTCAATTAAATCGGAGTTTTGCAAGTTTTACTGTGCGCAACACTAGTTAACATGATGACTGGTGACCTATTCCGGGAGGTATTCCATTTAGGATACTACTAGCGATATGTCCTTCCGTATTCATAAATCTGCCTCTCCTGACAAACTTGAGCCATCGGTAAAAATAGGCAGTCAAAACCAAATGACAAAAAATTATTCAGATCAATTCCATAGTTACATTGGTGATTCCAACTTTTGAAAACAAGGAAAGTGAAACGTTAAAACTGTTGACCGAGACAATTGAAAAATTTTTAAAAGAAAATACTTCGAATTTCGAAGTTATTTACTCTCCTATCTCAACACTACTATTTATATTTTCAATTTGTTCGCAATCAGGCGTTGTGGTGTCGGGTATACTGACGTTCCATGTGTCGCCAATCTAGAAATTCACGAACCTATGAAAGTGGTAAATAATTGTGTGAGCCCAAGAGTCGTCACTTCTTGTCATGTCTGCATTTCGGACTTTAGGACCCTCAGGCTAACCATGCTTTGCGCAATCGAACGTTCCAGCTACGAGTGTATTACTTGTTGACTGAATTTGGATTATCGACCCAACCTACAATTAATTTTTGCTTCGTGTGTGTGTTAAGTAGTACTCCTCGATGTCGAAGAAATGTTTTGAGCCTGAGATCATCCAGCAAGTTTGTTCAATAATATTTCGTCTGTCATATTAATCGATGCACAGGTGAGGTTCAGGTACTCCGGCATAACGCTAAGTCAGAGAGGTCTAGACTTACTTTGGTCAGCAATAGACATTCAAATTGTGCTAACTGTTAACGCTCGACTAGCAAACATAGGTGGCTATTGTACAATAAAATATTTTTCTTTGTTCACGCATATCTAATCATCAAACTTGGCCCAGTTCCCTCTAGCGGCTTACACATAAACTAATATGCCGGACAGCTGTCTAGACTTCATTCATGTTTATTGGATGAAATCACCGGATCTTTCAATATGGTCGTTGTTTTGCTCTCGCAGCCCATATATATATTTCTTTTCACTATGCGCATTGTAGTTAGAGTTTAAAAACATTGTGTGTCAGTAGAAACTCAACGACTGTGTTAGTTTTTATTCTGCTCCCGATCACCTTGCTGTTGCTACCTTGTTAGCCAACAACCTATTTGCCATTCATTCAAGAACCGTGTAATCCAATAGTTCTTTTGCGAGTTTATAAAAATAACGCGAGATTATGTGAGACTCAACTGTGACGTCACGGGAAGTGGGGCAATAGCTTTTCGTCAACAGGCGTGATTTCACGTAACTTCCTCAAAATGGCGCCCCGTGAGAAAGCGAGCGAACCGCGAGATTTTCATGGATATGTTTAAGTTTAGTATTTGTAGACTAAATTGTATCCAGAGTCAGAGTATACGTGTTAATTATAACTCCATGTGCTCATATGCATGTTTCATTTGATTTTATTTGCTGTATTTTGAAGTGAGTAACCTTTTTATGGGGATACACTATCGCCCCTGTATGGCCTGCGGCATTCAGGCCTAGACCGGGTTGAGTTCCAATTTCAGCCCGTTCACACCTTCGCACAACATAACAAGTTCACATTTTCTTCGTCCATTCACAGTTATTCTACGATCCATCTACCATCTCTAAAGTTGTGTTAACGTTTTAAGCGTAAAATTCACCATAAGAACTCCAATAAGATTTAGCGTGTGTAGCAAAGACTCGGGGCAAAACAAGAGCAATATGGCGGGTTTTGCCCCTCTTCCGGTGACGTCACATTGACTAACGAGAAACTCGCAAGTGAGCTATTATACTACCACAACTATCCCCGACCAAACAACATGACCCCCTATGTTAATAACATGTCCTTTAATATATTAGCGTGTTACATGTGTGTCTACTTTCGAAATACGGTCTTATTATGTAATAGTCTATGTCGTTGTGTATTTAAGTAAAGAGTCACCACCGTTGTGTTCGCAGCTAATTTTACTATGACCTAATACTTGTATATGTCATAAAACATCTACGGCAATTATCACAAAACAATGAACTCCACGCTATCCTAATCGTAGCTGCACGATTTCTGAAGTCACAAAACGCTGTGCGTTCTTCCACGCACACGTGGTTTGTCAGTTTGTGTTCAGTACGGCAACTTACATGGACATAATACAATTTATAGAGCTCATCAGAAAGTAACATCGGGTGCCTAAATTAGACAGTGTACTCGAACTTTTGCCAATTACTCAGAGAGTTTTTCACCACGTTTTGAGATTGTATGCCATTCCGTTATGGATTAGACTCTCTAATAGTTTTCATTCATTTAATCACAATGCAAGGTTTTAGTTTTCAGATCCACGATCTTGTCAAATATAACACGACTGAATGAACAATGTCTAAAAATTCGCTGCCATTTACGAACCACAGTTGAGCCCCTATTGAGAATATTTCATGCAACCGTCAACTAGTCTGTCTCGCAATATGATTTCAGAACCACTAAAAAGGTTAAGTGGCCCTGGTGCCTTGAAATTCTCAAAAGACAAGAACGAAGTAGAATGCGGTTTTGAAAGGGATCCATACGACAAAGTGGTTGTCAGTTGGTTCATCGAAGACAACAAGATATCGCCAAGGTAATGTATTTACATGCTGTTTTCTAACACTACCATCTTTGTAAAAGTGTATTGGATCATAAAGTGACACGCATACATGTAACTCTCTCACGGTGATACTGTACATGTATCGTGTGCATAGCTGTAATTTACCACTTAACAATAGCATGCGGTTCAAGAAAGTGTGCAAATATCAACTCCTTAGTCAAATTATTTCTCGACTAGTACACGGCCAGGTCCTAACTACACCAGATACCAAGAGTGTCGCTTTTGCTCGGGTCTACATTGTAACACCTACTCTTAGGCTTGAAAAAGCCAGAAGGCACTTGCGACTCGTTGCTCTTTAAGTTCAGTAGCTACTCGTAATTATACTCGTATTGAATGAGTCGTAACATATAGCGATTTCTCTACATTGTACTATAATGTTTAGACAATTTCCTCTTATTCCTCTTGATCAGAAGAGGTGATTCTGAGAAAAATCCTTGCTAAAAATGCCTGTTTTGCCTTGAGGGATATAGTTGGAATCGAAAGCAAGTTAACACAGCGCTTAACGTTTTATGAAAGTCGCCGACTGGTACACCGCTGTACACGTACAGTATGCCACCTTTTCCAGTTCAAATGTCACCTTAGTTTGGTTCTTAGTTGGAAGTTGTTTTTCGTAAAATCAACAATACGCCTGTGATCTATTAGAAATTAAATTATAAGGACATAGTTAAATTGATACTTTTTTGAAAAGTGGATGTTTTTTGAAACACCTCATATATAATCAAAAATACGACAGTGCAGTGACTTTTTGTTCGACAGCTTGATTTATACTTCCTCATACTCTCTGTACAATTTCCAATCTTCTGACATCCCGTTGAAAAAAAAATCACTATAAGATATTACGAATAATTACAGATTACATCATGGCGAAGTGGATATCCCCGGTAATCTAGAGGCCGAGTGGATTTTGAATAATTCTCTAAAATTTACGAGCGTTCTATATAGGGGGGTAACGACTGAGAACATATAAGGAAATATTTATACCACACATTGCCTTTCTCGTATAGCCTCGGCTTTCTAATTTAAAGGTTCGAGGTCGGAGGTCATGACCTTTTAAGAAACGTAAAGTCACTAGAAATTGAAACAAAATAGAAATAAGGTGAATCTATAAATAAGTCTTAATCAAATAAGCTAATTCACTACAATGCTAAGCTTCCACTGTTAAAGTGTCGTCTGCTAAAGTAAGTTGCCACTGGTTACTGAGCATAACGTCCATGACAAAGATTTATGACAATATGTAACCCACATTAAAACTTGAGGTCGTGGATTTACAAGACAGAAAAAATGACGAATAAATTTTATGTGTCGTTTTCCAAAAAAACTTTGTATAAGACCATTGTACATACTTCTTTTACGAGAGACATATTTTAAATCCCGGTGGTTCAAGACATTCACCAATCAAAATTCACTGATACTATTGTTAATAGCCATAATACACTACAAGACCCAAAGAAGATTCAACCAACATACATTCCTTTGAAATATTTTTCATTCTGCAATTTTGTGATAAACTTTTTACGTTTTGTGAATAGAAAAGTGCCATACAGGTGTATCCAAAGAGTATTCAGATTTCCGATAGGATCAATTGAATCTATTTTAAGGTCAAAGGTCAATGGGTGCAAACTGATTTTGAGTTACAATTTTCCAATTCACATATTAGTTTGGTATACTAATGAAAACTTTGATTACCTAATGAACAGACCTTCTTAGAGTAATGACCAGGTGCGGTCCTGAAACGGGTCGTATTTGTATCCACTAAACTGAAACATACGTGTAATACTACTCTTTCACTTGCTTTACAAAACGCGAAATATGGCTTTGTCAGAAATAACCCCTTATGTCCAGCTTTTAGTAACATATAAAACATTGGCCATATTTTCTAAGTCATTTTTATTTTAGGTGTTCTCAAAACGCATGTTTTGGCCTATACAGGTGTGAACATTTTCGTAGTAATGCAACAAAGAGTTTGCTATTGACCAGTTGCCGATTCAAAGCGACTATAACAAATTCACCTGGTGCTGACTTGATATATCCTTCACCTTCACAGTGACACGAGATTCCGCTACAAAGGGGTAGATAAAGAGATCTTGGTAATGAAAGCGATTGGAGAGCCAAAAGATCATAACAAGTACTCATGTGATGTGAAATCGATAGAGAAGTGGGAGATGGTTCCTGAGGAGGAAACGAAAGGCGTATCTGGTATGGGGCATGACCACCATCATTATAACCCTTGATCACTGTTAGTGGACTGCATGCATGAGTTATTTTGAAAAAACACACTACTTGATGAATTACATGTGTTAACTACAGTTCCCAAACACTCCACTGAAAAGTACTATATGACAAAGAAAAACTGGCAGTGTAAGGGCCAGCCAAGTATGCACATGCACATTTATTTGCATATGCTGTGACTTTAAATCGGTGCTCTTATAACGAGAACTTCTGGGGACATACAAGTTACGTGCCGGAAACTTTAGTAAACTGGTGTTTTCCATTAGAAACGCAACAACGATGAAAACGGATTTCGCAAGCAATTTAAATACATAACCCTACCTCTTTTCTGTTGAAGTATTATCGTCTATGGGTTTTATGTGTTTAGAAAGGGGACGTTATCACTGGTAAAATGCATTCCGTTATCACTGTACCGTACACAAATTGGGACCGGACCGGAATACTTTTTCTTATTTATTCACTTTGCCAGTGTCGTAGCTGGTGCAAGATCCAACACCAGGCCATTTCCACCCGGGTACTGTTTCTGTACATTCCAGAAGCTGCCAGATCTGTACCGGTGCACAAGCACAATAACCATCTGGTACCAGTTTGGTCCAAAACCATGGCCGAACAGTTGATATCAGACCGGTTCTAGGTTGGTACTAGACAGAAACTGGGCCGGTGCTGAACTGGCGCACAACTAGTACTGATACCATGCACGCTATTGATATCCAGCCACTACTGGTTGCGGTGCCAAACTGCCACCTGACCGTTTTCAGACGGGGCAGTATATGAGCAAAGTTTAAAACTGGTTCTGCAAAAGCACTTGGCAGGCGCCCAGCTAGCATTAAGCCTGGTTGATACACACTTGTAAAACTCAAAAATATAAACATTCTGGAATGAAAGGTAGAGATCGAAAAGTTAGCTGTCAACCAGCTTATCATAGTTTTGCCAGGAATTCTGTTATTGGTAATGGGCAAATGTCATTTTCTGTTTTATGGCATTAAACACATGCTAAGGTGGAAAATTTATTACAGCAGGACATAACCTTTTCTTGCCAGGAAGTCATGTGATTGTCCTCTATATAACAATGACAATCTGGTGGGTGTGAGTACTCATTGTGTTCAAGTATATAATGACTTCTGTTGTAAAGGGTGGAAGATATAACATAAAATCAATTTCAGTGACACTATGATATGACTGTCGTTGGCGAGATATGTTTAAACACTTACCACTTGGGTAAAGCCCCAAACTAAAGTTTTTCAAACGTGTACCTCAATTAACGCGTATTTTGCTTAATTAGTGCGTATTTTAGCTTAATCAACGCATGATTTTGCTTAATCAGTGTGTAGATTTGCTCATTCAACGCGTACGTATAGTTGCCTTGTAAACGATTACTAGCTGCAACCCGTGCTTTCGCGGGTAGCAGCTAGTGGGAAACGCCGAGGGGAAGTAGATACACCTGAGAGTCAACCGATCGAGTGTTCATCGAAATAGACAGGAATACTTCTTGAAGAGACCGTGTTCAAAGCTTCAAGCAGAATTTCTGTCACCTGTCAGATTTTAGTATGCAATTAAGGTGTGCGGCTGTGGGACTCTTCCCCTAGTTCTTTCCAGAGCATTTGACCCTGCCGTGACACAAAGTACGGTAATCAGATATTCTTCAATTTAAAGTGAAAACCAAGAATGCATTAAAAATATTGTATAGTACACAAAGTATATAGAGGTCAGTGGCGGATTTAGAAGGGGGACAAGGGGGTCATGGCCCACCATAAAATTCGCTCAGCTTCCATTTGGCAGTTCGGGGGTGCGAATGTCTCAGTGAAGGGCAAAACTCTGGCTAATATTCTATTTGCTATGCCCCCCCTCCAACTCAAAATCTTGGATATATTTACATAAGTTGTATCATAAATGTACATGCTGAGGTAGAAAGCCAGCTAGCTGTATGAAGACTATCATCAACATGCAGCTACATGTAGGTAGCCGTGTGTAGAGCTCAGTTAGACAGCTCCTCACTTCGTCTTGAAACTTAAAGCTAACAACCTGCCTTAGTGCAGGAGTGCATGCAGCATCTGGGAATGAATTGACATTCACAGTGCCCGTTACAGCCGTTTATAGAAGTAAACAAAATCTAATAAACGTTATTTTTCGCAATTCTGCGCCCTTTGTAACAAAGGAAAATTCTATCTGCCGTCGTTTTGAAAACAGTGCAATCACTTGACACCCGCACGTAGGCGCTGTTTCCGAAAAACGTTGCGATATCTCTCGAGAGTATTTTCTGAAATTGTTTTTTTGGTATTAAAATATTAAAATGAAACCATTTCCGATTGTTACGTACGCAACCTCCACAGTTGATTGAAGAACATGCAAATTGGCTCGATAAGCGACGCCATGGCGCCCAAAGAGCGCATCGCAATTTTAGCAGCAGAATAACTGAAGAACGTCAGTTTTCCAACATCCTGGTAAATAATTAAGAGGCAGTCCATATAAAAACCAGTAGATTTTCAAAAATCAGTCTATACGTCAAAATTTAAAACAACTTCATTTTTTGTACATGGGTAGGTATCCTAACAAAAACCCAAATGCCAAATTTTGCGCACTCAATGACCCCTAATTTCGCCGCTGGAGCATGATAACACAAATTGGCACAATTGGGCATATTAGCCGTCTCAAAAATCGCATGTTTTCAGCAACAAAAATGAGTAACATACAAAATAGATCAAAAGCTATATTTTGGTGGCTGAAATAACCAACGTATACTGTGCATAATTCTGTGCCATTTATTAAAATCTAACAGTTTTATGCTAGACAGGGGAGATAATCCACAGACCACTTTTTGGGGCTAATTTTAGTGGCCATTTTTGTGACCTTCTTACTGCCATAAAACACCTTGTAGCCTTATGTGACGTTTTGAACATACAGTTAAAGAGTTAGTCTTGATGACTGAGCAATAAAAAATCTTGCCTCAACTTTGCACTTTAGTGAAAATTGTCTTGCAAAACTGTCTATTTTCATAGTTTGGAAATGACGAGCAGAGTTTACAAACCATTTGAACAAACTTTTAGGCAAGAAGTCTGCTTTAAATAGTTATAGAAACCAAGTCTAAAGTCTTTCAAATGAAAACAAGATGTTTTCTGGGTTTATTACGCGGCTAGTATCAAAACTGAACCCGATGACCTTTGCCCACTGAGGAAGTCAGTTGAGGTTTAAAGCTTGAGGATTTATAAAAAATGTACGTGTAATCCTCTCGTATTCTTTCATTTCTTTTACATAATCAGGTTAATTTAAACACTCTGTACAACTTTTGAATGGAAATAAATGCCTTTAAGATTAAACGAGTAAGAATTGATATTTGTAATGTCTGGTTTTGAGAGAAGCAAGTGCATTTTAAAAAGACAAAATGGCGGACGATGTCGATGGGCCTTCATGTTCCTTTAGAGTTTATTCTTCAAAAAATCACAAAAGCTGTGTGCTTTAGTGAGTCATGTCAAAGACACCACTGAACATTTGAGATACAAGAAACTACTTCACAAAGCAAGGCCTGTTCCAGAGTACGGACTCGTACTACCCAGAGTCGGTGAATTTCTGACTGAACAGGACCAGTCATGGAAGAGTCAGGTAATGCTGGATGTTACCACTCTGCTCCTCTCCTCCTGAACGTAGCACCCTTGTCAAATTCTACCGGCATTTCTGTTTCGAGATATGACTTTAGTGAAAGTCAGAATGGAAAGGATCTCTGTGATCGCAAGATCGCTCCACTCAAACAACATGCAAAGTACTTTGTAGCCGAAAGTAATAATATCATAAACTTTCTGGATTTGAAAGAAGCACTACTTTCCAGTGGCCGTGTGAAGGGATGTTATGTGTATGCATTTTCAGTCAATGCAACAAAGTCTTTTCCAAAATACTCAGTTCCTGGTATAAGGACATTCCCAAATTCCCACTATTCCATCCAAGGAATTCACGTGTGGAAATCATTCCATGTAGATGACGGTAAGTTCTTACAAATACTGAGAAAATGGGAAACCTATTTCTCTAAATTACACTAACATCTCTAGACATGGCGGATTTTCAACACCAAGACTTAAGGTTGGAATTGTATCTAGTGAAGAGCCTCAACAAAAGTTCCCTTGTACCCAGCAAGGTTACTCGAAATTTTTTGCTACAGACGCAGAACTAGGTCGGCATTTGGATGTGGGTAACCACACTGAACACGTATGACCACATCGCACGACAGTCGTCAGAAATGCTTTTAGATGCAAGAACCCGGAGCGTCATTTGAGGCAGCCTCAGAGTACAATGTGGATGAGACGAATGCTGAAGCAATAGGTTAGGCATTGAAAAAAGGTAAAAGGTCAACAAGATTTTCATCAAAGGTTAAGAACTTTCTGACGAACATATTCGATGAAGGAGAAAGTCAGGTAAAAACTTTCACCCTCGGAAGTGCCAAAATGCCGGGAGAAAACATTACGCCGAGAACCCACTGTGAAAGTGTAAATTTACCTGTGATGTTAAGTGAATCGCAGATTGGTGGATTTTTTCGAGGTTGTCTGCAGCAATGTTTATGACGATGCTATTTCTGCTGAAGATGCTGTTATATTTACTGAATGAAGTGATAAATGAGCTCAACGTTTAGCCTAGTTTTGTAGCATACCAGTCAAAGATGTGTGATATATGAAGTCGAGACCGTTACTTCTGTTTACTTCATGTCTGTCATGAAGTAGTCATTAATAAAATTGTCTTTCGCGAATTATTTTCTATTAACTGTGAATGTGTACCTTTTTATACCACTGATGATCACACTGGCAGAAATATTCAGCGTTAGGGTGCCCGGTGTGTGTGGGGGGAACACCAGATTTCTGTCGACTGGTGGCGACTAAAATTTGTAGCAACCAGCAGGGACA
This sequence comes from Phoronis australis, assembly GCA_002633005.1. Taxonomy (NCBI): domain Eukaryota; kingdom Metazoa; phylum Phoronida; family Phoronidae; genus Phoronis; species Phoronis australis. The sequence goes on along the minus strand of NMRA01000231.1, from coordinate 377,927 downwards.
TTACAATATGAACCCAAAGTTACAATGACTATTGACAAGTTGAAGGATTTTTTGCACTGAACACTAGGGGCCGGGGCATATCCACCTTGGGGGGCTTCCTTTGCCTGTGGCACGAACAAGGCAGATAGAAAACAAGGCAGGGGTGAGTTCAGTAACACTAGAACCTCTCTAAAATTTATCCAAAACCACGTGTTCTCATTTAAAATACACGGCAACATCTCGCGAAGTCTTGAATTATAGCAAGGTCCTCGTGTTACTGCTCTTATTCTAGATGCGTCTTCAGTCTCCACGTAAACAAAAGCAGCGCCATCTATCATTTAGAAGCACGCATGCCAGTTGATTTACGTACACATTTTTGTAATAAGTATTAATCATCAATGCCGTTTTCATAGAATGGTAATTAATAATGCTGTCTGCCTTTTCTCCAAAATACAAAGTTTTTATTTCGTGTTTCGCAAGCTTATTATATGTTCCAAGAGCCCCCTATTGGCAGCAGAGGCAACTGAGAACATGCAAAAGGACGAAGTGCAGTTCGTATAATGCTTCGTACGCAAAAACTACATTAGAGGCAAGATTTTTTATTTTAGATTATAAACAGGTTAGGAATGACCTAAAAAATTATTATAAAGTCAATTTCAGGAAAGGTGCGTTATGGCTGCTACAGAGTGTCAAATGTGGCCGAAAATGGCTTCAGTGAAAACCTGAAAAATAACCGTTTTTGCCTCACAAATTCAAAACGTATAAATTTAGAAATGGATTTTGAAAGTTATGCCATTACATTATTCAGCCATTGCCCTTTCAATTCGTATTATTCATTTGTTTTAACCGTTTCATACATACTAGTAAAATGCATTCAAACATGCCTACTTCGACGCCCAATTTTGTTGCAAAATGGAGGTACAGGTCATAAAAAGAATAATAATGAATGAAAATTCTGAAAAAGTGAGGTTTTTCTACTTCTCAACAAATCAAACTTATGTGCTAAGTTTCAAAAAAATCGGTGATTTTGGGTATAGACTCTACCTGTTGGTTTTTACATGGAGTCACTCTTAAGTTTCCTCAAGGAAGAGTAAAAAAAATTACTGAGGCATCATTAATTTTGGCGGCGACAGGCCCGATGAATTATATACGCGACAGAAGCCGGAGGGAATGAAATTAAGCCGACGGAGTGACGTCACCCAGGCCTGTTGAGAAGACCGACTGAGGTCACCAAGGCCAGTACGAAACTGTCCACCCTCCCTCCGCGTCCGCGAGAAATAATAGAACACCTCGAATCCAAATAGGAGGCGGTACAACACCTGGGACCAAGGTGGTGCTGAAACGCGCGCAACGAAGGTCTGTATTGGAGCGGGGGAGACGGAGTTTGGGCAAAAGACGCATTCTATATTATAGATGTTCTGTTGTTATTCAACGCGTACTTTTGCTTAATCAACGCTTAATTTTACTTTTTTGTTATGTCTTATTATAGAGTATAATACATGGACCGCCAACTCTGTATATTTTCATGGACAGAATGTGTGATCTTACGCATAAGCCGAAACGTTGCTATTCACTATCGACACGTGGGCTCGCGGTCTCTAATCTTTTTACTCGAAATTACTGTACATGTATGTATGGCATTTTCAACTCTACTTTTGTGGGAACGCAAGATATGTGTCTATTAGATGCTCATAGTGACGTGCGTTGATAGTTTTTTAGTCCTAGTTTGCAGTTGATAAACCCAACAATAAGGCTAAATGTTCGAGTTGAAACTCAAATTTTGAGTCTTTACTCGAGTTTGAAGCACGAATATACTGGTCTTCAAGCGCAAACTTTGACTGGAAACTCATATGCATTAACTATATACTGGAGCACAGTCTGATAACCACTTATCTTGAGTTCGAACAAAAGGAGCAGAGAAATTGCTAGAAATAATTTCGAGTCCGTTCCGAGTGCAAAGATTTGAAACTAGACCCTGGCAAACATAACCCGCTTTACTTCCAGCAATTACGTCATCTGCTAAACTAAAGCGTAAATAGATGCAAGAATTTCCTGTCAATATGTACTAACCGGAAGCTGAGTTCACTATATTTAGAGGGTGCTGCCTCCTGATACTTCTACAGAAAATGTCGGAGTTGCGAATCTGTTGTCTATAACCTAATCGATGGTCTAATAAGAGATAGGTTTATGAATATGATTACTGTAGTTTGAAACATACCTGGGACTTTGAAGTTTGAGAGCACAGGCGTGATTGGACGATGTGAATATGACTAAAGTACGCGTTGATTAAGTAAAACTAAGCTTTAATTAAGCAAAACGGCGCGTTCAATAAGAGCAGAACTAAAAGTACGCGTTGATTAAGAAAAACTAAGCGCTGATTGAGTGAAATAGCGCGTTGAATAATAGCAGAACGATGATCGCTTGGGAACTAAATAAACGCGTTGATAAACCAAAACTACGCATTGATTTTCCTTTCTGCTGCTATGAAAGTCGATTTTGAGTTCCTTTCTTGGTCTTGCAGAGTAAAAATAATGTTTCGGACTGTTTTTGATTCTTGTATAAGTGAAAATTCTGCTTTTGTTGTATTTCCATAATTTTTGGTAATACAGAGTAAAAATGATGTCCGTTTTGCCTGTTTTAAATCTTTCATAGAACATATGTGTCCTGGATTCTATTCGTTTTGGTTTTACGTATTGATGATGATGGTGGTGGTGGTGATGATGATGACGATGATGATGATGATGATGATGATTATGGTGGTGGTGATGGTTGGTGGTGATGATGATGATGATAATGATGGTGGTGGTGGTGGTGATGGTGGTGGTGGAGATGATGATGATGATGGTGGTGGTGGAGATGATGATGATGATGATGATGATGGTAAAGTTTATAGAATATAAAACACAATATATTTTTATAAACATGCTCTAGCCAAAGATTCAAAGATAAGTGTAGATCATGATCACGAGGATGCTGAGAAGGAACACACTAGCTCATTTGATGGCAGTCTGCCACTAGGCGGGTTGCTTTCTGAAAGTATTCAATTTTTGAAAAAATGAGTTATTTGGCTGAAATACATTTTCGACGATAAAGGTTTCCTGTTTAGCTGGACAAAAAGGGAAAAATAGTCTCTTGCTCTTAAAAGCCGCCCCGTAATATTTCTTGGTGGCAGAATTCTATCCCGTTATAAACAAGAATATAAAAAAACCATTTCGAAAACCACTTCGTGGTTTATTGAGGTTGGTCAATCCTAAATTGCAAATTAAAAAAGATGTATGTACCTATTGCCTTTCAGTCAAGTTGGTCACAGAAAGAATACCCAAAACCGATTCATTGCGAGTGAAGTCCGAGTTCAATTTTTGTTTTTCGCCACCTGATAGTGAAATGCAACTTTGCATGTATTTTTGAAGATGTAGATCTATGAAGAATGTCGATCCTTTTACCACGTGATCATGACCAACGTTGAAAGTCGCATTTCCGGTAGACAGTTAATCATTGACCTACTGTATATCGAATTCCTTTGTAGGCGAGTTGTCAAGTGACCAACCAGGAGTAGCCTCAGCGGGAATTATCGTTGGCCCGATAGTTGGGATCTTGCTGCTACTTGTTGGGGCTATGATTGTAAGGCGTAAGATGGGTGGTGAGGACCTGAACTTGGACATTGAAGGCGAGTTACAGTGATTGCCTATTAACCTGATGGAAACTCGTGTTATTGCATATAGCATTCAACGAGTTGTTCTTCTAGTCACTGTGTACATTACAGGGCAATACTCCGTCCGTTCACTACAAACGTTCACCAGTAGTCCAGTCCTTCTACGAATGACACGGAAAATTGCTTAAGATGGATTTTTTTTGCATAAATCATATCCTCTCACTGCCCTTAGTTTGAGAAAAAAGTCTAGCGGAATCGGAGAGGCTGAAATTGGTATTTTAAAAAGATGACGGACTAAATGGCAGCCACATTTGCAAATAACCATTATAACTGGAGAGTGGAATGTGATAGAATAAAAATTCAAAAAGTTTACCTATCTTTTGTGAGATGCCAATCCAATGGAAATAGTTTTGCATGGCTGTGGTGATTCCGTCCAGCATTTTCCAAGATAGCTGCCATAACTACTTCAAGTCGCAAAACTTCGCACGAACAAGTTAGTGTACGGTCTTGATTTAAACATTGCACCATACATGTAGGTTGCCTGGGTCGACTAATCCATTGAGACTCATTGCGTTTGGATCTAATGATTACTTCTACCATTTTTCTAAGATGGCCACGAAATAGTTGCTTCGTGTACGAACTTCATATTCCAGAAACACGCCATTTTCACATAGTTCATAGCCTGATTTTTTTCGGTCAACACGTCCATTTAAATAACTTTTGTCTGGCTGTATTGATTACGACTACCATTTTCAAGATTGTTAACGAAAAAGAACTTATTTGGGTGAAAAACACCAGGTTCGTTTTAACTGAAAGGTTATTCTCCTCCTGAAAAAATGTATTGTATCGTAATTAATTCTCTGTGATTAGTTTATGTATTGGAGAGCGTTGCCAATACCGAACAGCTGTGATATTGTACTGAAGTCACCTATCGCTTGCGCAAGTAGCAAAACCAAGCAAGTTTCGGCGCCAAGAGACAATTTGTATTTTTTTCTTTTGATGTCCCAGGCTCTCCTCTTGCTTTGGTGCCTCCTGTCAGATCTCATGAACATTGGAAATTGATGTGAAGTTGCATGGTGAAACAAAAGAACCAACAAGTCTGTATCGTCTGCAATAAGGGTAGTAGGACCTTGTGCTGCATTCTCTACTGCCGTGTCTACTATTACAACATCTGCATCACCTTGGGCTTGTACCATCGTGCAACCAGCATTTCTTAGCAAACAAGTAATGAATGAATATTTGTTTGTGTTTGCTCTTTGCCAAAAAGTGACCTTTCTTTGACATGATCACCAAGTCACGATTGAAATGAACTTAAGTTCCAACCAATCCACCCAGTCTTTGAAGATGGGAGACATCTTTAGTTGATGGGCTACCTCCATAAACATCAAAAACAACAGTAGGATAGAAGTACTTGCTGTCGTGAACCACGTAAGCTCTACCAACTGGCTGAAACGCTGCACCTCTAGGCCGTGCAATACGGTGAAGAACAAAACCGCCATAAATTACATGTATCATCGTGTTTTCTGGAACTTGGTTATCCTCAGGTAATCGCCCACTGGACCAGAATGCATCAGCTAATATTGATTTATGAGCGCCTCTGGGAAGACCAAATGTATTAAAAAGAGCGGGGGAAGCAACACACAGCTCAAACTTCATAAGGCTTGATGAACTTTCACTGTTATCTATTGGAGCTGTCCTTAATCGCTGAAATAGCAGTTGTGAATCCACTTGTGTAAAATCACTATTGGCAACATGAATTGATGGAATTGATGTTATTGCCATAACCTTGTCTTTCTTTCTGAATGTGAAGTCTTTCACACTCGACACCTCTATAGACAAGAGAATCGCGTTCTCCACTTCTCTGGCATTCTCGGCATTGTGGAGTGTGTGCCTGCCGTATCACCAGTGATGATGTTCTGTAATGTTTCCCTTTCAAATGGGTTGCTGTAGTGGAGGAATTTAGCAAGGCTGAGGATGTCTTGCCTGGGTACATCCTTTATGCTGCTCACTTGTTTCACAACTCAAGTTGTCTCACTCTTCATTGCGGAAAGGAAAACAGCCACTGTGCACGCTGCGTATCTCTCATTCTTCAACCTCTAGTTAAACCTACTCATAACTTTTTTCATGAGCGTTTGTTCAATTACAAGGTCAAATGACAAGCCTGCCCAGTATTTGCGACTTCGTCTTATGGCATGGTGGTCGTTAGCAAAGGTGCTGTAGACGTCTGGATGGGTGTCTGAGTTGATGCATCTGCTGCAAGTATGTGTATGTGTAGATTTTGCATATCAACTGTGACCACCAGCTGCAGGCAGCATTTTAAAAACTGGTTTTAAGTGACGTTATTTCTGCTTTTAAAACAAGTCAAATGATGTCAACCATCTTCATATACCGTAGCCAAAGACTGTTGGTCCGACTTTGCCCGGACAAATCTAATTTTTGTACGCACACTATGTTTGAGGTTGTTTCAAAATCACTTGTGTTCCACTGGTAGCCGGTCAGAGGATGCACAGGTGTCCTAAAAATATTCTCTTCCATCAGTACGACGTTGGGAGTTCAATTTTAGATGCCGTAAATCAGATTTAGCGCGGACCCTACTGTATGTTTTGTTTTTAAAACGGGTACTTGAGTCATAACGTCTCTATATGTACGAGATTGGCATCCAAACGATTTAATTTTGTGCACTGCTACAAGGAAATAAGAAAGTTCAACGAAGTACAAAGAATATTTATCTTTCCAAGTTAATCGATGAGTAATGCAGTTCAATCGATTTAGAGACTTTATCCCTTTTTATCCCAGGTATGGTAGTTTAAACCACGAATCTTGTTCCTAAGTCAAGTACCAACAAAGTTTTTGAGAATATTAAGTAAAGATCTCTTTTTGAACCTAATAAAAGTACCTTGATGTGGTGTACAGCCGTTTCGTCCATATTTCACGGACTTGGTTCACCATCCGGTGCGACCTCTGCCGTTGAAGAGTAAAACAATAGAACACTTTCGGGGATTCCCTAATGTCAGGGGAGTCCCGCAACAGATTCGAATACACTGCAGGTAGATCAAGTCCAGAATCTCTGTCGGGATTTAGTCTGTGGACTTGGATGTCAATAACTTCTCGTACCCTGTTCTTCCATTTCTCTAAGTGTAGACTTACTAAACTGAAGTTGTCATCAGAAGTCTGTCATGCAGATCTATATACATCCTGTTGGAGAGCAGTAATACATTTACATGTAGGTCTAAGGTTGGGATTACGATAATCCTTAACCCTGGTCGACAACTGGCGACCCGTCTCTTCGATTTAGCTGTCACACACATGTATTCGTAGATCACAACTCACATGTCGAGGAGGGTGACATATCTTTCACTGATGGGAGGATGGACAGAATAGTGTTGAATGGTTTGTAAAACGACTTGATGTTGTGCTGACAGTAGATAGCCTGAATCCTTTCGGAGACGCCTCTGACTTAGGGAATGCACACAGGGAGGTTGATGATCAGAGGATCAAGAGGTCATTCTGTCGTGGTCATTCCTGCTTACGTACATCGAACATCCATTCACCAAATCCGTTGGCATGAATCGCATTTTTTCAAGTGATATATATTTATTGAAGAATACACAGAACATACAAAGAAATAATAACAAACCTAGAAATCGCGAGGCATTATATCTGGGTGTAAATTCAAAAAGGAACGCAAAATTGGGTTTTAAAGAAACTGCTCTGTAACCAGTGAAGATTAATTGCATGTGTTTAGTTTCCGGTAGTATCTCGCAATCAATTTTCGTTTTCCAAGTGCGAGTCCTTTGTTTGCCATTCTCATGTGTAGAAAGCACGTGATGACTCACACAACTTCTTTCAAAACAAGGTGTAACCCTACTGTAGAGACAGCACACAGCCTGATCAAAGGGAACTGAAGTTCAACTTTTAGCTTTGTACTGGTGTGTGGGTATTTTGTTTCCGGCCACCAGAAACTGGCTATTCACGTTTTAATGAGTACCACAAGTAGTGTATTACGGACTGAGGAAACTCATTCTTTCAAACTACGCCTTCAAAGAATGGCCCTAATAAAATAAACCCGTTCCCCTGACAGTTTTTCTTTGTTGTAGGCCTGTTTTGGTGTACAGCACATTGCGGTATGGGGTTTTCTTGTGGGTTTCTTACGGTACGCTTAAGTACAGCAACGGAGGTAGTAGTTCATAGAATTATGAATGTGCAATTTTTTAAAGATTTACTGCAATAATAGTAACACAGTACGAAGATAGAAATCCCCAATGACATATCACACACACACGCCCACAATTCACCGAAAACTCAATTTCACATACCAAAAACATCAAGTGTCCTTTTCTCATCTTTAGTTCTTTTTAAAGAGTAAAAATCCTGATAATCATTGAAAAAAATAAGTCTCCTAATCTGTTTTTACAATAATTATATTTTTCAAATGTGGAGTAAATTTCTAATTCTTTTTTGAAAAGTGCTAGGAGGGAGGTGCTACTTTCAGCTTTCTGCAGTATAATTGCTTTTTGGCCAAAATAACGATATGAGTCAACAGTTCATTTGCTTTTCCAGTTTTGCCAAATATAACAGTCTGAAAATCTATCGCTATATCAACGTTTTTGCGTATACATAATATTCATCTAGTATTCTTTTCCAAAAAGGGAATGTGCTGTTATTGATAACGATTCTCGTTGTTAGTGTCATGCTCTTGCAGTGTTTGTTTCTTAAGGGACTTATCTGCTCCAAGCCTTTGCATCCATTGTCTTATTTATACAGTTAGCGCTGTGTGTCTTGTTCAGTCTCATATTGTCATCGGTTTGATTATGTTGCGTAAATTAAATATGCATTCTCAATACGTTTGCGTTGTCTGAATACAGTGCATGTGTAAAATAGTCGAAAACGAACATTGATATAAAAATTAACAATATTTCATATAGTAACATGATGCTTCCCTGTGTTCGTAGTGTACAGTTTAAGGGAGTCGGTATTCACCAAGTAATGTCAATGTAGAAATATCTATTCATAACCTGAAAAGGTTGAGAGCCTAGAGCACTACTTGAGAGTGGAACGTTTGTTAGCTTAGGGTTTCAAGAACTGATTGCACCGTTTCTTTGAGTTAGTCTCGTGTTTCGAAAGAATCCCCTGCACTGGATTTTGTGTTCCTTATCAAACGCGACTTAGCAATATGCTCGCTTTACTATGCAAAGTGTTGGTTTGTACTGAACGTGGTAAACCGTTTGTTCAACTGGGGGACCATGAATGGACAGGTACATGTATTCATAGTCAAATGATAAAGATAAAAAAACTGCTGTAAAATTGTGCTACTTCGGAACGGCTCCACTCCTGTGTGCACAGCAATATGCCACAGTGTTGGTCAAATATAAATCTGCAACGGTGATTTTTTAGATAACGAACAGGCCGAGGAAACTCTGGCGATCACAAAAAAGCTTGCGGGAATACGTAAAGCGTTAGAGAAAGTGGCCTCTGAAGGCGGTGATCACGCGGATGAGATCGAATCGTTGGCAAAACTTCTGGGTGAACTACAGGGTGAATTAAAAGTAATTGCCACGACGCCTGGTAATTTAAAAGAGAAGGAAAACATAGGAAAACAGATTTATCAACTCAATCTCGATTTGCAACAAGTGGCTAAGCGATGCAGTGGTTCCGAAGGTGAAAAGCTACTGCAACTTGCGAAACAAGTGGATGATTACGGTAAACGAGTAGCGGAGTTGGCGCAAACGAGAAAAGTCGTTGAAGAGAAGCTGTTATCACGTCCGGTGTCGAAAGGTGAAGATGCAAATACCAGCGCCAAGGGTCTTGCAGAGCTGGCAAGACTGTTAAAGGTAATGTCAGAGGATCCGGATGAAAATATGAGTAACGTAAGCAACATGGTTTCTAGACTGAAAGAACATCGCAACAACATTGATTTGTACTCAGAACACGAAGGCAGTGTGGAAAAGAATCAACTAAAGAAACTTGGAGACAAACTAAAGTCTTATGTGGATGATCTGGAAGAGTTGTTGGATGACGAAGAGCTGGATGACGACGATATGATATCATTTGCTCAAAAACTGGCCCAGTTGAGTAAGGAACTCGCGATTGTGGGTAAGTCTCGCTTCCGTATTGAATTATTACTCTTATCTTGATTATACAATACAAAGTTTCATTTACTATTACACGTTCACTGATACCTCTCTACACTCATTGGATAAAACCCTTGCGATACATCCGTCGCGAGGTGGTGCTGTGGGGCTGGACATCCAGCGTGTAGTTTGTTCTAACAGTCCAGAGGCCAAAGGTCAATGTTCGTGAAGTTACCAACCAGATGATGAGTAAACCACTGAGCCTGAACAGGGAGTCATGGTAAATACACAAAATCACGCTTTCTGTTCTAATACAAGACGAAAAATGGGAGGAAAGTAGCATAATGTGATATTTTACTAAAACAAGTACACGCCGCTTTCGTAAAGGTAATGTTGCTCTCCGGCCTCATGCAACATTATCCTCCTTCGATTCGATTCACTTTCTGCTTAGATCGGTATTGGCTGATATAGTAGTTGCACATTGTTCCGGAATTTTCTTCTTTATTACTTTAAATGCAGAATACCATCATCAATTGGTTTTGATTTCTTGGCTCCATTTTTTTCTTGAACTCAATAATCTTATTTCGACAGAATTTTTATGTTATATAATTCCTAACGGGTAAACATCATGTATTCAAATTTCTGATATCGATTAGGTCAAACAAGAAAACACCTCACCTGTTTTTTGGTCTGTGGATTTTTTGAAAATCGAGTTCGAGTGGCCATTATTCACTTGATTATTTAAAAAAGAAAACGTTAAAGCAAAAGTGATTCTCAATTATTATCACTTTCGGGTGGGTGAAGGGCTGGAAGCAGTTGTGCCTGTACTCAGAGAGTTTTCTCGGTATCTCCATTGCCGACAACTAACATCGTAATGCGGTAATTCAGAAATTTACCAAGTGGCGATCAAAAATTGTCCTTCAAAATAACACATTTTGCAAATAAATAGAATCTGTCGCCCTCAGAGTAGTATCCTAGTAGAATTTCAGAGCAAACACCAGGTCATATGATGACAATAGCTCGGTAAAAGTAAATTTAAGCGCAGCGCTGACGATACATTTATGCCACACTTCATTTGTGAAAAGTTTGAAACTCCGTCCAATTGAAAGTCGTCGGGCGCACTGAAGGTTTCAATAAAACTACTATTTTTAAAGTAGAATGTCACCCGACTTAATTAGTCTTTTTACCATCGTAATCGGTCTATATTAACATCACCTCGTCATACGGCCAATCTTTTCTCGCCGAGAGGTGTGACGTTAACCTGAGGAAGGGGAGAAACGACGCAGCGACGTCAGTGGTTCTTCTGCAGAGCGAGTGCCGCTATGGTGTGGTGTATCGTTTCCGCTTGTGCAAACTATGACGCTGCGAGGAAAGCGGGTATATCATTTTTCGACTTCCTCGAGAGCCCATACTGTTTCGGAATTAAGTGGCTTGCGGTAGTGAAAAATGGAAAGTACGTCATAAATAATACCAAGTTTGAGACGGTGAAGCTTCGCCGTGTTTGTCCGTTGCCTGCATTTCATCCGATCGCTTGTTGATCAGTTTTTGATTATGGAGAATTGTAATTGGCCATGAAAACATAAACAATTACAATTAATTCAAGGCATGAGAACATAACGATTTATATAACCTGTTTGATGACTGATTCGTTCGACGTGAGGCTTCCATTTGGTCCTCCGGGCGTAGGATGTTTTGCCAGTTCTTTTTCTCAGCCATATAAAAACGTCGTAGCTACACCTCTGTTAAGATGCGGTGCAAAATCAGGATGGTCCTTGAGACACATCTGCGCTTCTTCAAGAAGGCGTTTCACTTGCGGAATTTCGTGGCAACAAACGCAAGCGTCCGTCGTTTCCATTATCGTGCAGTTACCTGTAGCTTGCTGACACCATGACAAGACACTCAAACGGTTTTCGGGACTCTCCATATGTTCCATTGTCTGTGCACGTTCACGGAGCCTCTCTATTATTTCTTGATCAATGTATTCCGGTTCTAAGTGATAGCCTGTGAAACCTAACAATCGACCTGTGAAGTCTTCGTCGGATGAGCACTCGGGATTGTGAGTTGCCACGTTGACGTTTATTATTGTGCGTTCTGTTTCAAAATGAATTACTCTCACCCTAACCAATGCTTATATTAAACTGAAACAAAGTCTGTCTCATTAAGTACAATTTGTAATGCCTTGGAATGTTCGTGAGTGCAAATGCTTTGAGAAACAAGCAATGAATTAATGACTGCGTTACCGGCTTTAGATGCATTTAACTGATCGGGCACCGAGACCGTGTGAGTGCATGCTAACTCAGTTTTTGCTGACAGAAAGCTATTGTGAAACAATGACAATTTTATATACTATGTTCAGATGTTAGAGGAATCTTTATTTAGACATTCATATATATTATTCGAGTCTTTTTTTACTGTACAACCTTTGCCCTAACGGTTTTTTAAAAGGTAACGTGACTTTGCGCCCCCCTCCCTTCCGACGAGCTAGTAAGTAGATTTGCAGTTTCGCGATTGATTCACTAAAATAATCACGTCACATTTTTTTCTTTGGCTCACTAATATAGTCTTTTCGTGACTGGAAGTTAAGTTTCCAACTTTGGCTGGTTTATGTTCATGATGTCTTCAGTCCGGCTACGATGGGCCTAATCGGGCTCCGAGCTACTGGCCCGGCCGGGATAACAAACGTTTTGTGTGTTAAGAAGTGAAAAGAATCGCAAGTCTAAAATTACAAAACACAGTTATGTTCTCCTGTCTGTATTTTACGGACGAGTAATTTGGATTTATCTCCGAACAGACCCCAAACTCCCGCGACCGTCCTTGGTAACTTGGCCTACCAATTTTTGTAGGCTACGGTACGTTGAAATACCTAAACACCCGTAACAGCGAAATAAAACAACACGTTTTTATAAGAAATATGTTTGTTTTACGTCGAGTTTTGATGGTTTATTGGCGTAAAACAATGAATTCCAGCGATAAACCGACACCAGTAAGAGTGTTGTGAACTGCTGAACCCACTGCATTAGAACCGCTGACGTCATTGGTTAATTTCAACAATTCCGTCTGTAGTCACGCGTTTGACAAAAGACCTGTACTTGCTGTTATCGAGTGGAACTAGTCGATCTAAATTGATACAAACTAGTTTTTGGGTGGCATTTTCTTTTTAAATGTTTGGCTGTCTCTTATCGTAGATGTCATAAGTGTTGCATTTACTACAGATTATCATACATAATTATTTGAAATCTCTATAAAAAAAAACAAATTAAGTTGCACTATACCTATACCAAGGCAATGCTAGAGGCAAGATAGACGCCAAACGGCTTTTACCTATGGTTTATGATTGATCATCAATTAGCACAGAAGGATCGCCCTCCAAACAAGGTTGGTCCTCAAAGTCAATAAAGTTATGAGTCGAAATTGAATCTCGGTTATTTTCATTTGCAAAAACTCTCTTTCACATCGTTGTTTAGCCCCAACGGACGCTTTATCGGGTTTCAGGTAACATGATTATCAATTCATAACTTTAATTGGTTTTGCTCTAGCTCCCGTTCAGTATCGCCAGGACTTCCTTGAAAACCCAAGACTTCTCGAGATTACATGAGATGCTGTTGTGCATTCTGAATGAGAACACGAGACTGGCTAAATTTTAGTGAGTTCCTAGCGTTACTGAACGGAAATCTGTAGTCGATATACGCATTGCCATAGATAGAATCTGTCATTCGCACAGTTTCACTACTTCGTGTGAGTCGTTTCCAACCAAATGACAGCAAAAGACGTTTGGAGGATGCGAATTACGTAACGGTCTTAACGGTAATAAAGTGGAACTTGGACACATTAATTTATTCTTGCCTCTACGTTTGAAAGCACTCCCTGTTTTGAAAACAAACTGGTAAGGTAAGCAAAACATACAGGAGGGCGTATGCTATAGATTGTGGAATCTTTTCCTGTCGGCACCGCTGAAGGGGAGGTGTTGTCAGAAACAACTAACCGGAGATTCAGCGAAAGACTAAATCAGGGACTAATCGAGATTGTGTACTTCATTACAAATAACATACAGGAACACAAATGCTAGGTGCAAGTCACAAAAGCCGCGGCAAGTGTTGCAGTATTTTGCACCATCATGTTAGCGATCACTCTCAAAGTTTTCTTCGCCATTTGGATGACTACACCAAGCTTTATGGAGTTTTCGAACAGTACCTCTACATTTAATTATGAATCGCTCGGCAAACCATTGCCCTTACTTTCCTGTCTCCTTGTGTGTGTGTGTGTTTTTGTTTGTTTTTACTTTTTTTTGAGAAAACGATATCTTGCTGGAAATTATTGTTTTTTCTCACATGACATGAAATATGTTACGACACGACTAGTTAGTAACACCGAGTAGTATCCATCCATTTGCCTTACATTTTGGTGTCTACAAAACTGTGAAACATACAAACGCCCGCCAACGAAACAATGCCGGAATTTCGAGAAGGTGACGAGGTTACGATTGACAAATCGGGTGTCGCAGCTGTATGTACTCCCAGTCGGAAGGACATGCAAACAACTTCTTAAACGGACCCATCTTCGTCGGCGATTTCCATATCCGCGTTTATTAAAACGGAGACGAACCCCAACTCAAGAAACGCAGTGAGACTTTCTTGATGTGCTGTCTCATGTCAATTCAGTGCTCACGCGCGAGGAAGCTTTCCTGACTCTTTAACATGTTTTTTTAAGTTTCAAAGACTATTTAGTAGATTCTAACTTGAATATTTGCTACAAAAGCTGAATGCAAAACTACAATTGTTAAGTTTAAAATAAAACTATCACCAAAAAGTAACTGAATTACTTTACAGTGCGCAAGCGTGTTTTACAAAAGTTGCGTCATGTGGTTGAAACTTTTAGACACGTCGAGTTTTTCCGCAAAAACTATCGTTTTTACGGTTCACGTGAGAAAACAAATCCAAGCCTCGGGAATTTGACGAAACTTCCAAAATGGGTTTTGCCCATGGCGTAAATCTGAGACGAGTGTAGGATTCTCTGTTTCTGTTTTTCTAGTCACTGAGCGCAGGCCTACAAGTGACTGAGACCAGAACAAACTAAGATTTCAGTGTTTGTAAATGTTGATATGCATTTCTGGTTGTTTCTAAAATGATCCAAATGGGAGCAATTGATGTTCTAACTTTTATAAATTTATCAGTTCTCAAGCTACATGTAGATGTATACACGTGCCTTTCACCCAAAAGCTGCATATCTACGAGTTGGGCAGGGTAAGAACATCTAACAATGGGGCCATCCGGATAACACGGTGACAGATCTCATTTTTCCAGAGATAAGAAAGCGCGTGGCCTCATTTTGGAGGTCTGGCACGTTTTCCTGTCTCTCATTGATGTCGGGAAGGCGAAGAATTTTAGATCATGCATCCACGGGCATTTGTCCAGTCTTGCAAACTTACTCACTTCTAAGTTGCAGCCCACAGAACAACAGTTGTACATGTACTTCGAACAGAGTAAATCAACCGAGAAAAAGTGTAACTAATCAGACAACAACGAATAGCATGTGAAACTCTAGTGGCAAAAACGAGGCAGCAAATGTGCTTGGAGGTTGTTTACGGCATTGTGGGTAAATACAGCAGGATGCGAGTGTCGCTGTGTAATCAGTGACCGCCCTATTGCCAAAACCACTCCTTGGAAACTTTCATTTTTGAGCGGAGCACTTTATTTGACATGGGATTAATACATGTAGAATGTAACAAATAATCTATTCAAAGTATTGGTGCAATTGAGTATGTCATAAGATGCACTTTGTTAGAAATGTTATCAGATCGTTTGGTTTAATTTTTATTCCTCTAAACACCTGTGATACTAGACATATCCAATAAACCCCTCTGCTTACACCAACTGAAAGGCTTAAATGACACTATTAATTATGCGAAATAATGCACAAGTGTTGGGCAAATGACATTGAAAGGCATTGCTTATTCCCAGTGACCTAGTACTCTCAGATCAAAAGTCAATTCGTGCAAACATGCGGATCAACCTATTTAAAACAAAAAATATGCTGTATGAAACTTTTCAGTTTTACGAATGACTGTGAAAAACACAATTTTTTATGAATAAAGTGGGCGAGCTAACAATTATCCTCAAACTTTAACGAATATCGAAAATATGTTTTTCAAAATAAATTCATACATATAGTGCCGTTGATAAGTCGTTGAGTAACTTCAGCAACATGGATTTGTTTTGTTTTCCGTTCGACAATTCTTAAAGCCATTCTCCGGCTGTTAGTCAATTTTAGCCATGTCTCAGGCAACAACACATTTTCACTTCTGCGCAAGCCCAGAAAATTCTTCTAGCCTGAGTGACGAGAAAACCGAGGACACAGTTATTGTATAAGCCTTCTTGTCTGTCTCGCCATGTTTGGCGAAAGATGGATTCCTAGCAGTTTTAAAGGAGAGTTGAGAATATTTATGTGCCTCGGGAATTTTGTGGTAACTGAGGCATAGGACCTTTGTCCCATTACCGACTTCCTGTCCGAGGTGAACAATTTGTGACAAATGAGACAACGATGACAACAATACATGTATGGCATCTTGGGGCCGGTAGGGGAGGGGCTCCAAATATACTGGCACATAATTTTGAGAACAACACAACACTGTATTTTTATGGGTAGTTTTTGACCTGTCCATTCATGTCAGAATCTTACATGGATGTCAACCCTCTAGTTAGTTGTACACGTTACTACTGCCACACCTCTTGGTCAAATTGTGAAATGAGGATAAAGAAAACTTGTGAGTTGGACTAAGTTAACAACCAATGCCTCTGGGGCCGAAATGGTAAACGATAAGAATCTTACACGGGTGTCAACCAACCAGTCACGTGTACACATAACTACTGCCACAACTTGTGGTAATATTGTAAAACCTCCCAAGATTAGTTGGTTAGTCGGCTGGTATTCACTTAAGCTTACTTTGTTGGTTGACATCCAACATCCCATAGCTGTCCTGGTCAAATCTTAAAGCTATCCAAAGGGAGTCAGGTGGTTGGTTGGCTGACATCCAACATAAAATAGCTGCCCCACCTGGTCGTCAAATCTTAAAAGGAGAATGCCACCCGATTTAATTAGTCTTTTTTACCATCTGTATCGGTGTATATCCACATCGCCTCTTATACGGTCGACCTCACTTTGCCGAGAAGTGTCGCGTTAACCTGTGAGGAAGGTGAGAAACGACGCAGCGACGTCAGTGGTTCGTCTGCAGAGTGAATACCGCTATTTTGCGGTGCATCTTTCCCGTTTGTCCGAACTATGAAGCTGCGAAGAAAGCGGGTATATTGTTTTTTCGACTTCCTCGAGAGCCCAAAATGCTTAGGAAGTGGCTCGTAGTAGTGAAGAAAGGTACACTGTTATTAGCACGTACATGTATGAGGCCGTGAAACATCTCCGTGACTGTGGCCGGCATTTCGTCGACAGTTCTCTGACGAATGACGGCTTACCAAAGAACTATCCATACATTCCGTTGCATGTTCACGGCGCCTCTCAAGTATTTCTTAATCAGTGTATTCCGGTTAAATGAAACCTATCGATCCGACCCGTGAAGTCTTCGTCAAATAAGCTCTTGACTAAATCAGGATTGACGCCGGTCGAGTTGTCATGTAGACGTTTATTATTCTGCGTTTTGTTTTAAAATGAATTATTCTCATCCTAAGGAATGCTTATATAAAACTACTTTCTAACTCAAGCTAGTTTATGTTCGTGCCAGTTCTGGCGGCCGCGACGGGCCTGATCGGGTTCCAAGCCACTGACCGGGATAACAAGCTTTTTGTGTGTTCAGAACTCAAAAAAATCCAAGTCTAAACAACACAGATCTAGGTTCTCCTGACTGTATTTCACGGAAGAATACCTCGAATTCATCTCCGAGCAGACCCCAAACTCCTGCTACGGACCTTGGAAAATTAGCCTGGCGAAATTTGTAGGCTACGATGTATCCAAATACCAATAAATCCGTAACAGCGAAATAAAACAACACGTTTTTATAAGAACTCAGTGTAATTTTAAGGGTTTTACATCGAAATTTGATGATTTATTGGTGTTAAACGATGTATTCAAGAGATAAGCTGACACCAGTAACCCGTGTTGTGAACTGCTGAACAGACTGCGTATGAAACCATGTACGTCATTGGATAATTTCAACACCTCCCACTGCCGCCAGGTGTCGGGTAACGCAACCGAACGTGCGGTTATCGAGTAGAACTACTCGATCTAAATTCATACAAAATAGGTTGTTTTTGGGTGGCATTCTCCTTTAAAGCTATCCAAAAGGACAGATAGCTGTTTAGTTGTTTGACAGCCAACATCCATAGCTGCCCCACCTGGTGGTCAAATCTTAACGCTATTCAGACGAAGACAGCTGGTTAATTAACGACAGCTCCCATATTCACACCATGCATTCAATTACAATTGTTATGACGAATTGTCTTTCAAACAGGTAATAAATGTGACCCGACAAGCGCGCACAAGAAGGGAAAAGTAGACCACTCGACTGACGCTATAGAGGCTTCACTGAAGGCTTTCCGGAAATATGAGAAAAGGTTGCAAGAGTTGGCTAAAACTCCCGGAGACCATTCGGAAGAAATAGCCAAGATCATTGAAGAGATGCGAGAGAAATGCCAAGAATTGCTGGATACTTCTAGAGCCATCGGCGGTGAAGAGGGCAAGAAACTTAAAGAACTGTCAGAAAGATTGCTAAGCAAATTGCTTACGTTAGACAAAAATGCAAGCGCTCAGGAGATTGCAAAGCTTGCAACAATGATGCACGAAGAAATTGACAACTTGGCAGAAGTAGGTGGGTAACTGAATTTTAAGGTGCTCTGTTTATGTAAGAAAACGTAGCGTTCCTGCAATGAATCAGAAAGTTGGGTCCCTGTAGTGGCCACTATGCTTTCCATTTGACATTTAGTGAATATCCTCCATGCCTCTTCTTAACTTTTACGTATGTATCTGACCACCTTCTCATTTACGCCCATTGTGATCGGAATACTTTTTTATTCCTTATCTGACCCATCTGACTACCGCTGCTGCCTTAAGTGGCAACTTTAGTTGTTTAATTTTGCATCTGCATCTTTTGGAGATTCTAGATGATTGTTCGTGAAATTTTAACTTTAGGGTGCTATTAAGAATACGGAGATACTTCTTTCTCACGACTTTGACGATTCTGTGCCACTTAGTGATCAATTTTCAGGTGTGTTTTTGATTAAGGAGGCCGCAGCTTACGTTCATTTTCGGACTGGTTCGACCGCGCCTCCACCCCGTAGTGTGAATTTTGTTTTTTTTTTCTGCTCCCGGGGCCTTTTTTACGACATTTGTGAAATTAGGCAGGTGTTTTCCTGTGGACCTGACATGAGATAATGACGAGTTTCAGACCAATCCGACAACTGGTGCACCCCTAAAAGCGATTTATTTGTTAACGCATTTCTGCGTATTTAGTAAGTTCATTGATTCATTTTGTGCTATTTGGTAAGTCGGATTAGGCGCATTCTGCGCCACCTGGTTGACCTTTTTTCGAGTCTGTTCTTGGGCTTTCTACACTTTACCTCCCAAACTGATGGTTATGAAACTTAGCGGATGTGTTCATTTTTAGAAGACCAAAGCTGTCGTCGATTTTTAGACGGTGCTGAGAGATGAATATGTCGTCCCTAACCGGTGATTTGATGATATTGTGTTCTTTAATCAATTGCAGGATGTTTGTGTAATTTTGCAACTGTTTCTATAAAAAGCGACAAAGGATACCCACGACTTTTGGACGGCGCCAACTACTTCTGTTCCCACTATGCCAATTTTAGTGTTTGTGTTAACCCCTGCATCTCCAGAATTCCTGGATGAACCCTTTTGAAATTTGACACACATCTTTATTAAAAAGCCGTCAAGATCTACATTATTAAATATTTGGCACCACTTCGTGGCTATTATTTTTAAGTTTGCCTTTTTCGTTTGCCTCTTTATCCGCCAAGCCAATCAAAGGATCGTTATAAAAATTGATAGGCGTGTACACTGTACTGACATGTGGACGACTGATATGGATTTCCTGTTGTGTTCAACTGCTATCGTATCCCAACTGGATTTTTAGCATCTGGGCTGTATTTTCTGAGCTCCTAACCCGTGCTAGATCTTTATATTTATTTCACATCAGATGGACGTATCCGACTATAGTCAATTTTTACGTTTGTTTCTATAAATGTGGCGTTCGATGGTGCATTATAGGAATAACAATGCCTTCTCATTTTTGTATTTGGTGTCATCTAGTGGCCTTTTTTATGACTACTAAACACCCCTAGAAGCATATCTTTTACGATGACGTTGTTCTTGTTAATCGTAACGTAGTTCGTTTCAATTTACAGTCATTTGCTTGATAGATTTCATCATATAATCAATTCTTTGAATTGATCACTTGAGTATAGACGCGTACTATGGGCCTATTTGTTGATAAATGGTATCTCCACATGTACATCACATTAACACAGTTCAGGGATGTGTTCATATAGTACAAAAATGATGTGCAGCTGTGCAGTTAATTATCAAGATTATGCCGGACCCCAGTGAGATGTCCAAATTTAGATAGGAACGTCATACCTTAGGAATAGCTGACCGGTTTCATGAGACGTTCAAATACATACTATGATGTATACGCTGTTCTTCAAAACTGATAGGGTTTGTTTCCAAAAGATTTGAAATTTGTATGATGGGCTGTCACCTGGAGGATTTTCATGGAAACAAATTCTTTAGAACAGCAACAAATACAACGAAGACAACCGTGACACCTAGCTACGACAACCTTCTATTGACATGAGCAACGACGATACCGTCAGCATCTGAATGAGACAGTCGCCGATGCGACTACAAAAAACGCTGTCAATTACAACAAGGTCACTGACAGTGACAACAACGACGTCTACCAAATATGATTATGATGACGACCCCCACGACAACCCCAACGCCCGGACAACGATATCAAACACGATCTTGGCACTAATGGTGTAAACATTAAAATCCATGACGTCATTGACTCCGATACGGCTATGCAAATAACTGGGACAGCACTGATGAGACGAGAATACAGTGCTTTCATTAACATCGCCTTTGTCAATGTATCCGCCAGTCAATGACGACCGTGAAACCAATGACACCAATGCCAAAGGGGCGACAGTGCAAAATACAAATCCCCCCTCCGTCCCTTCACTTTGAAGGATGGGTACCATGCCTAATCACTGATGGTTTTATTAAACAAAACCGCAGCTGGTTTGTTGTACCATTTTAAAAGAAAATTAAACACACGCACCTGCAGTACATCATTCATCCGAAACACACGTGTTAGATAGGCTGACTATTCGGCTGGTGACCTACATGTAAGTACGAGTAGTTACTGGGCACTGCAACTTAGCTCAGCTTCGAAACATCACGTCATGTGACTTGCTCAAACCACCCTATGTGTGGCTTTGGAAGTTGAAACTGATCGACATTCAGTCTGTTTCAATTTAACCTGCTTATTCGAGTCCTTCCAATCTTCTGCTAGATGGAAGTGTAACTTGCCTGGTAGAAATCGTTAGATCCTACAGATACAATAACGTTTCCAAATTTCCGCAAAAATGGGAAGATTAGAAGACTTTACTCACCAAGAACGTCATGCTTAGCGTTCTCGTTCAGTCTTAATCAATGCAATGGGCCCAGCTATGTGGCTTAAGCACCCCTGGTGCACCACAGAAGGCACCAGGCCTACATTTTTATGCATCGGTACGTGTGGCGTACAGGTTTCCCCGTGTAGATAACTAGCGGCAATGAAAACAAAACTGCCAAAGCTACTGATGGCGTTGGACATGATTTTAAAAATATTGAAAAGTTTATGTAGCTGTGTAAATTTCGATTTGACACGTGTACCTAGTATTTGAGAGAAAAACAAAAACAGCGATGTGTAGGACAACAAAATAACAGTCGTTTGGTCAGAAAACGTCAAATAACCCAAGAACGGTAAATAGGATCGAAAACTGGACATTACATTGAAATAGCACTTCACACGATCCATCCAAACCCAGAGATACGGGACGACAGGAAATGCCTTGATTCACTACAGTACTTTCTAATTTATTGTCTGTGCGTTTTCAGAAATCATCTAGTAATTCCAGTTCCAGCCAGTTATAGGAAACTCTTCAAAGAATTTGATTCTCCATGTAGCTTGATTGTCAATTGATTAAGGGAGATTGGCGCTTGCCACAACTACGTCTACACGTGAAATAAAATGTCTCGACCCAACTGAGCAAAACATGGTTATTTACGTTGCTTGCTATTTTGAAGAACCAGTTAAAATAGCTTAAAATCCGAAAGAGTATTATCTAAAACATAAGGTTTCGAGCCTTAATGGGTTCGATTTTTCATCAGGCATGAACACAAACGCCTCGAAGTGTTTGCTTATACCAACCTTTTCTGGTTTATAAAGGGAATAGACTAGAGAAAATGAAGAGAGAGATAATGGGATTGGTTAATTGTAGTTGCCCGTGTCGCCCATATCTTTGTTAAAACTACCATTCTTATTGGAGTTAAAAATAAAAATATTGCAATTTTATTGAATCTCCAAATGTGTATGTTTTACCTGTCTACCTTGTCTAATTTTATCCGGTCCCGACATACAGGACTCTTGGCTCCCCCTACACTTTTAAAAGTATTAGCCAAAATGGATAAAACATCTGAGAACTTGTAGTCATTTTCAAAAAATATTAGCCAAATACCTTATTTTTTCCCAACCCCGCAAAAGATAAAAGTACGGACCAGACTTTTTATCTTTCATGCTATACACAGGTCCTTTTCACAATGCACTATGAGAAAAGACGTTTGATCTAAGGAAAAACAATTGATCAGTATTCAAAGTAATATAGCAAAAATACTGGTAAGTGTTCGACTTCGGCTGTGGTGCAGAGTGATGAATACATAACTCGTTAAGTAACAAACTGACATTTATTTCAGCTTGTTTTCTTTCGGTCGTCCCCGAAATAGTCTTCTATTTGTCGTTTTAGTATTGTAACTAACCGGCGACAAACGAAAGTACCTACACAAGACCTCACTACCAAGCGAGAAATCGCCATTAACATGAGTGTCCATCCCCCACACGATGAACATTTCATTGCGGTAAAAGAGTGATTTCAGGGGGAATGTCGCACATAAAATTGAACGTTCGCTTGTTATTTTAGAACTCGGAATCGAAGTGAGAATGTGTTTTTCTGTGCGACATGATTTGACCTGGCTGCGAGTTGATATGAGAGTAGATTTCCCGTAATCATTTCTATTTTCAAGATGCGGAAGCATCCGCCAAGTTGGCGAATGGACTTAACTCTAATATCGTCGGTGCCCTCTGAATTCACCAATGTCGAGCGGCTAGCGCAAGCCTAGGGACTGTATGCCGTTTTTAACTTGTTAATTGGCTACACTGTATTACTTACCAACTTGAATGATAAGCTCTCGTCGTCGAACTATTTGGGCATGACAGCTGCCTGGCACCAAGGATGTGTATCGGAATGGAAAGTTTAGTTCACACCTCACGTGGTTAGCCGATGCTAACTAAATGATGGTAAACCCGGGCTTTAATAATTATTGGATATTAAAACCTATACGGAAATATTTAAAGCAAAGTAATGCCCTCCAGGACGTAACCGTTCCTTGAAATTTGATTCGATTTACACAGCTCATTACCAGAAATGTAAACTTGGCAAAAGTGACTCACACTTCCGGTGAATTAATGGGTCACTGTGTGAGTGGGTTGTTTGTCAGTAGCGAGTCACTGAACTCATTTTGTGACTCGAGTGAAGACAGAGTTAGCTGAACAACTTTCTAGGGGCGTAATTATTTCACAGTAGCTCGTGACGGGAACTGTGTTTTGGTTAAAGTGACTTCAACGTCGTATAGTATCATTTCAGCGAGCCTACGTAAGCAATTGGTTAGGTTAGGTAAAACAACCGAGAAATTCAGCTCACGTAGCAGAAAACGTAAAAGAAATGAACTTCAAATAAGCAAGGAAAAAGTTAAATTTGTTTGCTCCAACCTTTCTCCAATTTCGGACGTGAAAAAATTTCGTTAGCTTATTTGAAAACTACTGTAAAAATGTTGGTATGAAGTCTTCCAACTTGCTCTTCAACATCACCATCACTATCAAAACAGTGTCATAATGGTATCTGTATGATTTCAGGTAAAAAGCAGCGGGAGAAGAAAACCATGGGCAAAGATGTGTCCAAGAAAGGAAAGTATGGCAATCCAACTGATGAAATCGTTGTAACTCTGGCAAGTTTCCGGGAGTTAGAGAAAAAGCTCCAGGAGTTGGCCAGCTCTCCTGGAGACCATTCTAAACAAATGGCTTCGGTCAAACGTGAGATTATGGAGAATTGCTCAAAGCTGTTGCAGCTTGCAAAAGTCATCGGCGGAGAGGAGGGTAAAAAACTGGAAGCACTTGCAGAGAAACTAATAGAAAAATTTTCGGATCTTGACGAGGACGCGAGCCCTAAGGAAACAAGCATGGCCTTGACTCTCCTCCAAAGTGAAATTGGAGCTTTGTCGAACATAGGTGAGTGATTGAATTTCATGGTGCTGTGTTTTACTAGAAAATACATCGTCTGCTGAACTCTAATGACAGAACTCTTTTAATGATACTGTGTTTTCATTTCGAGCATGTGTACTAATCTTTTAGAAATAGAACGTGGATGAACTTCCACATTTTCTCACTGCATGGCCAAACTGAGACCAACTATCCAAGTGCCTGTACTTATTGCTGTCAGTAGAGCCGTTGGTAAGGCCTGCCGGTCTACATGTATCTGTCTTTATGTTAACTCCTGAAGTTTTGAGACTGGTGAGAACAGCCACGTCGCATTCCTCAGTTTCAAAGACTTATCAGTGGTGTAGTAACGCAGTAATTTGAGTGTAAAATGGAAAATGTTTAAATTCTACAAAGTTCCAACGTACAACACAAATAATAAATATTCACTTCTTTTTGGATTATTTCAATCCTGTCTAAATGTGAATCGCGACAAAAGCAGTACTGATGTTACCCCAGCATTCCATCGACATTGCAACAACCTTGTTTGCGTCGCAAAATATATCAGGTGTCACGAAAAATGAACCACTTTTTGACAAGTAATTTCCTAGCAACAGATATACTGAATTTGTCAAAGACAAATGTGTCCAATAGTGTAATCATTGTCATGTTAAAACACTTAGTCAAAAAATAAAATAACAATTAAAGGGAAGCTGCCTTATTTCAATCTATGCCCAATGTGGCCTTCATCTTCCTCCGCGACTAAATGGAGCCGTTTCTTCCAACCAGTAATGCTTTTCCGTATTTTTCTGTGGCGATTTCCTCCCATGACATGCATGTAATTATCTTGTCTTTAACTCCTGCTCAGTCAATTTGCCTCTCATTACCCGGTAAACTTTCTCCTTCAGAGAGTCATATATCATACTCATATCCTTTTTGATGAATTTTGATGTGGCCTCCTCCAGATGAGCCTAGGTTATCTTGCTGTTGTGCGAAGGAGCCCCATCTCGCTAAAACACGTATATGTTTCCAGGAAAAAGTCGCCTGCAATTAGGCTCTATCAGTGTCATTAAAATAAATATTTGTTTTTCCTTCGATTCCCAGGATACTCCAACGGAGACCATTAGCTTTTGCAAAAACTGTAAGTCTCGTGAAAGAATTGAGAGACATAACAAATTAAATTTCGATATTATTCTGAGAGATATTTATGTTTTTAACAAACAAAACGTTTACAGTTAATATGTTCGGTTATCATACATTAGACCCATATATGTGTGAGCAAACAATTCCCTCCAACTCTCCCAATTACTTGAATTGTGGAAACAAGACTCTATACTGATGACCTAATCTGCCTGCCATTTCCATCAACAAAATTTCCACATACGAATATAATTTCTATAATTCAAGGAGCTCACTCCTGTACTTCGTTTGACTCCCAAGGCTCCTATGTGTGCAGCCGGTTGCATTTTGTGTTATTTCCCCACGTTATATTAATATCTATAGTCCAGTAAGGGGTTTCGCCCGAAACGTAAACTCCTTCGTTAACTCTGTGGAAACAGTCGTCTATTGATCTAGCGCATCCCGCGATATCTTTCATCTTTATGCTCCCGCATATTTATTTGTGGTCGTATGTCGCCGTCATCTCTGCTTTGGCGTCCGGGGTCCGGTGTCCGCAGCTGTACTACTGAACCCTCACAGGAACTTGATGACATTAGACAAATGAGTTTCTATGCAGCTCACGACGAATGACAAAGAATTTCGGTCCCTCTTCAATTATTGGCGTGCTTCATAGAGGCCATTTTAGTTTTCTACGCTTACCTCTGTGTCTTCGGAGGTCCTCAACGGGTTTGACAGTTAGGCATATACCTGTACTATTGAGATGATATCATCCTCCTGTTTTCGCCGGGACTGATTCGGGGCACTTTGCCACACCCCATTTTTTCTGTTTTTGAGTTTTTTGCGTCCACCCTTCTATCAACCAAACCGCTATGAGGTTGATTTTGAAAATTGGCATGTATATTCTTACTGTGAAGAGGGCGGCTGCATTCGAGGCATTTTGCGCCACCTAGTGGTCATTTTTACTTTTCGAGTCTTGTTATTTTTGCCCCACTGTCAACCAAACAAATGTATGGAAGTTCGTGGAAATTGGCATGTATATTCTCATTGTAAAGAGAAGCGCTAACAATGATTTCCTGACGACATCAACATGGCAGTCCCCACTGGGGAACATAGCAATCACCCAGGCCATACTACCAGTGACCTCAATATACTTGGTAGTCAAAGGCGGGCTGCTTGACATTTACGCACGGAGAAAATGCGAGGCCGAATTCATCGCTAAATTCAACACTCACGCCAGAGCCCTAAACAGAGACATAGGGGTTCTATCTCACTACAAGTCTGTAGGGAACAGACTCCAGTAGCTACGTATGCCTCCCTCTCTCCCTCTCTCCATCTCTCCCTCACTCCCTCTCTCCCTCTCTCCCTCTCTCCCTCTCTTGCAGATGGGTCGAACTACCAGTATGCCCCCTAGTGGCAGTTTTATTTTTTAAATTTATTTTACCTCTGTATCTTTAAATGTCCTCAACGGAGTTTCATAAAATTTGGCGGATTGGCATCTGTTAGTGATTTGACTCTATCCTCCGGTTTCACTTTGATTCGTGGTATTTTTCGCCATCTAGTGGACATGTTTACTTTTTTCAAGTGTTGCTATTTGACGTCTGTCCCTTTGTCAGCCAAACCACTCTGAAGATGGTTATGGAAATTGTCATGTATGTTCCTAATGTGTCACCTCTTAGTGGCAGTTGTTTTTGCGCCTACAGCCTCCTGGTAGCAATTTCATTTGTTTCGTTTTCCTCCTAGACAGATTTTTATGAAATTTGATAACCAGGTTTGTTGACACATACCAGTTTTCGGGTGGATTGATTGGACGTATTTCGCGCCATCTAGTGGCCATTTTTATGTTCCAAATAAACACCATCAGAAGCCCACCGTTTGCAGTGCATTCGTGGGCGCATTTTAACGCACTGCTTTGCTCTTGTATCACCTACATGTGGTATCATACTGGTGTATGTTTACATGTTTTGCTTTTCTAGGTATTGCCTATGATAAAAAGAAACGCGCTTCTATCACGCAACAAATTGTCAAAGGTACCGCTGTAAAGAGTGAAAGCAGAAAGCAGGCCCCAGAAGATCTAATTCCAGGAAACATCAAACGTCTGCGTTCACTTAAGGCGAAACTTCGTGAACTATCAAGTTCTAAGGGTGATCATTCTATTGAAATAAACAAGATTCGCGAGGAAATTTTGGTGTGTGCTCAGGAGTTATCTCGGTCACTACCGGCTTTGGGAGGTGATGAAGCAAAGTTGTTGATGTCGATAGTGAATGACATCCTTATTGAACAAGCGGCTGCTTCACTTACTAAGTACAGTATGGGTGCGGATTCTGGCAGCATGGCAGACGCCGCCTCCAGTTTGGACCGTGCCATTGAGGGTATTTTGGGTGTGGGCATTGCCTATGGGAAGAAGAAACTGCTCTCCCCAGAAGATCAGGTGGCTCTCGTCAGTAAGCAGATGCTTGATCTTCAACGAAAGTTGGTTACCATATCCAAAAATCCTACGAAAAATTCACAAGCTGAGGTCGTTGAGCTGCAACGAGAGTTTGAGGCGCTTTGTGACAGCATGGTGGCGACTTCAAAAAACCTCGGCGGCAGTGAGGGTAGAGATGTTGCTAAGTTTGCTCAACAACTTCACACCATGGCTTCAAAGTTGACAAAGCTTGGTAGCAAAGTTGATTCGCCTGAATTCGCAGAACTAATACAGCAAATACTCGCTGTTATAAATCAAATCAACGACGTCGGTAGGGGAAAGAAGAAGAAGTTCCAAACCGGAGATCAACTTGCCAGTTTGGTTGTTAAGCTTCGGTCTACACAAAAAGAGTTGCTTTCATTGTCAAAAGCACCCGCTGACAACGAAGAGGAGATTGAGAAGGTGGCAATCCAACTGGGTGCTTATGCTGAGCTTCTGAAAATTTTACAATCGAAAGTTGATTCTCAAGAAGCAAAAAATCTGTCGGCACTGATCAGTCGTCTTGAGAGCTATGGGGTAACGCTGGCAACGGGTGGGGGGCAGTGCTCTAGTAGTGAGATTGCCGATATAGCCAAGAAGTTATTGCAAGATATCTCGGAATACGACAGGATCGCTGGTATACAACAAGAAAAAGAAGAAGAGGAGCCTGAATGGCGTTTCCATGAAGAACAAGATGATGTAAAAGAAGTCGATAATTTTGTCGACGTCATGCATAAAATCAAAATTCCTACACTGTTTCATTAGCTTTCTGGCACATCTCTTCGTTTTATTGCTGTTCTTAGCTCATGGTAATTCAGTTTTTAGTTTAATCTTTTTATGTCAAACCACTTCTGTTTAATTGCCAAGTTAACCCGTCACTACTTCATTTTCACTGTTTTATGTTCAATTTTGGAAATAGTTATTTCTGAGACAAACTGAACCTAAGGAATTGATGTCATAAATTAGGTACTGAAGTTTTATTGACTGTTCAAATTGTTTTTTACTGATTTCAGCCAAGCTTGCTTTCGTCGCTCAGTCTTGAAAATCGTTGCTAATTACTAAGGATATACCAGTAACACCACCGAGAATTCTTAAAAGATGGGCATTTGTCTGGAGATTTCATATAAAAAATGCCATGAAATTTTTACAAAAAAAATCCTATAGTAATTGATCACTGGCTGCACTTCGGGAGCAAATTTTCCGATATGCAGGGTTGATTAAACACACGACACTTTTCGTTATTGACAGTGTTTATTCCGTTTCGTTTGGTATAAAACTCTACACTCGACGGAACATTGATGAAGTAACTGGCCAAGAGACTTGATTAAAATGTACACGATATTTCGAAACGTACTTGTTTCATTTTCAGGTGGAGATAACGTGACTCAGTAATGTCACCACAGAGCATAAGCTAGAAACGTATATAGTGGGCACGGCAGGTGTGAAATACTGCAAAGAGTCACAAATAAAGGGGGGCAACAAGTGTAACGTGCGGCGCGACCCCGTTTGCTGCTCATTCAAAATAGGCTTCTCAAATCCAATCAAAAGGGACTCCAATACTTTCAATCGCAGCATATCGTGCTCTACGTACCGAATTGACGTGCTTTCCACAATTTCTTGACGGATGATTTTACGATCGTGACTTTGCAGAAAATGATCTTGAATGGCACCAAATATCTCCGACGGGAAAGACTGCAAACCGCTTGACCAATATAACATTGTTTGACATTTGAACATACATGTAGGGCATACAAACTCATAAACAACACTACACTGGGTAACGGGACGGACTTTCACTTTAAAAAAAGTTACTTTTCATGACAAAGTAGGAAGACTTCCTATTCCGATAATAAATAATAACATCGAGGTAATCATCGAGCTTACAAACTTCGTAATGGCGTGTTCGTCCTGGAGGTAATTATCGGACATCACATATTTTAAAATACCTTTTGGGCACACCGGTCCGACATGCAGGGACTTCACAATTAATTCTGGACATGAATCGCTTAACATGGAGGTCTATTAAAGCATCAGTATACCCATTATTCACCAATGTTTGTCTTACTAGACCTACCACTTGAATAAACAGTAGCCAGTTGGACGATACCGAATATGCTCTCTTTTGATTGAGCAGCAAACGGGGTTGCACCGCAAGTTACACTAATTTGCGTGACTTTCCTATTACCCCCTTCATTTGTTACTCTTTTTATTTTACACCTGCCGTGCCCCACTGTGTATGTCTCCAGCTTATGCTCTTTGGTGGCATAACTACGTCATTTTATCTCCAGCTGAGAATGGACCAAGTATGTTTCGAAATATCTTGTACATTTAATGTTGTCTCTTGGTCAGTTATTCATTGATCCATCGAGTTTAGAGTTTTATTTCGAACGTATGAACTAAACGGAATAAAAACTGCCAATAACTATAAGTGTCATGTGTTTAATCAATTATCTATATTTGATCATTATAAATCCATACTTCAGAGACATTTCCAATAAAAAACACACACGTATTTTCTACAGGAAATTAAAACAGTCTCTATAGCTGCAAAAATCCGACAGGATTGCTTCTGGAGAGTTTTAAAAATATTTTGATAGGTCAATCAAACGTGAACCGCATGTTGTCAATCAGTTGTTTGTAGTAGTTTACAAGTGAAGTAATATGGTGATGGCATTTTGTCTCGTTAAAACAAAAACTATAGGAAATATTGTTGCATTTTCCAAAGCCGATTTTAAAGGAAGACTTACATCGTCCATGTCAAAATCCTATAGGGTCCTAGAGAATGCCCAAAAATTGGGTCATTTTCTAATATTCAGCATGAATCCTATTAAAGAGTAAACAAAAAAATTAAATTTGTTTGACTTTGTTTCCCAGAATGCATCACACGGTTCGGTCTTTTCTCATAATGTTCATTGATTATACCCCTGCACAAGCAGACGACGATACATGTACCTATTTTCATTAACTGTTTTCGACTCGCTGTGATATAGAATCCTCTAAAATCCATCGTTTTACCAGAACATCCTGGATCCGCCTTTTCCTAGTAGATACAATTCCTTGTTGTAACTTGAAATACATGTATTTTGAACATTCATTTGTTTTTGCCTTTTGCTTTCCATTACCAGTTACCCAATTACCATACTATTAACTGCTTCAAACTCATTTTTTCTCCAACAATCCCTGGCCCTTTTGGAAAAGCTCATTCGATGTTCGTCCACTTTCCAGTGAAGTTATCGTTTACATGTATATTACATACAAGTGGTGGCTTTGGGGTGAAAACTACTGATTTGGCAAATTTTTGCTCGTTTTTCCAAGTAGCCGGATGCTCTTCCGGTGGTCTTCAAAATGAAAAAATTGACATTGGAATCAATTTCAGTAGACTTTGTTTCAAGCCTTAATTGAGCAAAAACTGTTGAGTATTACCTTATAGTACTTTATATATGTAAATTACAACGTAAACCGGAAAATGACGAATGCTATGCGTTAATGAGCGTGCTTTTGGGTGCGTCACCGGAAGTTTTCACAATTAATCTGCTTAAATTGGTATGATAACGTCGTTTCAAGCAATCCTATGGTGCGTTCCATGGACCATCCAATCTAGCAAAAAGCCAGGTCTATGCGAAAGCGCGCAAGAATCTTCGGGATTTTTCTGGCGGCTCAGAGGTTTTCAAACCAAAATTACTTGAATCAGATACATACGAAATTTTCATGACAAAAGTATGTACAAGATACCGTTTTCTTTTATTTTGTTAAGAATCCTTATCAATGGGAACTCGGTATATACTAGATTTGCTTGTAGCTTGTTATAAGTTGATTGATAAGTAGATTAAAGTTGCCAGCGAAACGGTACACTTACAGGCTTACATGTATGGTCCGAGTTCTAGACAAAAAATTCCTAAACACCGTTTTAGCCGGGTTTTTTGTATGACGTAAAGTTCAAAAACTTATTAACTTTGACCACATGCAAAAAAATAGAAAAAATCGCTTTTAACACTACGAGCGAATGAAATTTTTACAAGGAATAAAAAGGACAGTCAGTAAAATACAAAATACTTTACGACAACAATACAGCCACAGAGGTCAACAGAAATACATGTACAAATGACGGAGACTGGTAGTGTACTGTCGAACGTGAAACGCGGTCGTCCTGCTCTGTAAGATTAGGGAAAAAAGACGAGTTAGTTAGTACAAAAAGCGGCATTACCGACAAACCGTGTACCTAAGCGACTCGTTCGAAAGGTGGGAAGCAATTTGGACAAGATTTAATGTTCGACCTCGTGAAGATTTTGCAAGGCGTTTGATGGACAAGCTAAGTGTGCTGTTTGTAAAATGTTTAGTGACTCGCACACGATTAGAGCATTCACTGGGTAATTGATCTCAGTCGGCATCAGACCCGAATCATTTTGAAGAGAGATGATTCGATCCGCTGTTCAGTTTTGGTCTTGCGATTTGTTGCGCTTACTTATACTGATTCGCGCTGGCCCAGATTAGTTATTTACACTTCTTAGATCGATTTCAACAAACAAAACAGTGTAGCAGTTGGTGTAAAGACTTGTCCCTGAGGAAGGAGTGGGGGCAGAAGTTAATAGGAAGTGTTCGAGACATGGTCCCCACTCTCCCTCACCTGGTCATGTCAATACCTTTATTAGAAAGTTCATATTCCTGTTGGTTGTAGTGAGTACATGTATATGGTCAACATGGCTATACTTGAGACTGTCTAATTGGTTTTCCATTATTTTTCCAGATATGAGAATACTGAGTACCTTCACATTCCCATGAAACAGTAAGTTGATCTCATTTATTCCATTAAGTTTTCAGAGAAATAATAAGTGTGCGAAACTGAACCTTACTCAGTTATTGATGACCACTTTTTCCTCTGTATCTCCGTCTTATACTGTGCAGTTTAGGAGAAAATGGGTACTTGCAGCCTGCATGATCCAAACACATTACTTGAACCTCAGAAAATTAGTCAATCATGTCGCATGATTGGAGTACAAGTCTGCAAAGTTGCCCAGGGCATGGAATTGCTCAATTTTCGAGATGTGCATCAAAATCAGAGATTAGGCTATGGGTTCTAATGTAAGCCTGCATTTTCGTCATTGTTACATTATAAGACACTTGTGTTGCTGTCAGGTTAATTAGAATGATCATGTCTCAGCTCAATTTTACCTACTGGCAAACGAAGTTGTTTTAAGCGTAAATGTGTTTCAATTTGACTTAAAATACATTCTTAAATCTTGTGATTGCTCCTCGTTAAGTGAGTCAAATTGTAGTATCCGATTTTCAGAATGATACTAGGAAATGGTATTGAGCATAATTTTGTTGATCAGTTCCGTAAAAATATCACATTTATCATGGTACGAAGTAGTAGGCAAAACAAATCTATACACCGGTGGTCTAAAGTCGTGAACATAAGCATAAAAAGCAGCTGATTGTCATACTACCCAATGTCCGTGAGCAACTACTCATGTGATGTCATGGACATATATCATGCTTCACAAATATGAGTGTTTTGCCAATCTTAACCCTTATTTGTCTCAGTAAGCAGTCACTCTAGACGACACAAAAACGCATTGCATTGTTTATTAATTCAGTTTCAATTAAAGTAAACTGTTACGTGTTTTTGCACCCAACTTCGATGTACACAGACGTTTTCAATGAGGTTGTTTACGTAAAACGTTAATAATCCAGTATAAATTATCTCTCTGTATTTTGTTCCTTTGGCCTAACAAAACTTGATCGACTTAAGAGCACAGAAATAGGACAGGATATACGAGGCACTAGTGCCAGATTCGAAAAGATGGGGGTGTAGTTGGGTAAGAAAGGCATGTTAATAGCCAGTGTAAGAGGTGAGTAAGTAGAGGAGAGGTAGAATTGTGCAAAGGTTGTGGAGGATGCGGGTGAAGGACTGTGGTATGGAAGGGTAAGGGAAGCCCGGAGCAGTCTAGTCACGCCTTTAAGAGATGTGGCGGGATCTGCGTCTGATGAGAGCTGAGCTAAGAACCCTGGGAAAAGGCGACCTGTAAGATGAAACGAGAAAATGCATCAGCAACGACGTTAGTGAGACCAGGGATATGTTTTGCCTTAAAATGAACGTTAAAAGTAAGAACGGAGACGACTAGACGACGAACTAGGGACATAATGGGTGGTGTTGGGAAGAGGTCTTGTTGATAATGTCAACGACAGCACTGTTGTCGCACAGGAAGAGAATCTTGTGATTGTCGAGCTTCGAGAACCAAAACTCAAGCGCTATGACAACACATAGGTAGGAGTTTCTTGAACGTTATGTGATGGCGTTGAATGTGCGCAGGCTACTGACAGGCAAACCTGCCGCGTCGGAGTACTCTTTTATGGTATCGGGATATGTCCATTCGTCGAATACAAACAGTTTTTTCCCATTGAAGTCCTGAGGTCCACTCTGGCTTCTTTATTGAGAGTGACGAAGTGGTCTGGTATCGTTATATCTGCGTGGCCGGGCACGATGACAGAGAAGACGAAGTTGAGTACACCAATCAAGGAATGAAGATCGCGAAGTGTAACCTTCCAGCGCTTTTGGAAGTCAAGGAGGAGGTCGGCAGCCTTGTCCACCTTGTCCTGTGGGAGAGAAGCAGTCGTGGTCGCAGAATCGAGATGGATGTCGTAGATGGTGATTAAGGTGGTTGGTTGAATCGGCTTGTTGTTATTGATAGGGATGGCCACAGTCCCAGAGTGACATAAACGGGGCGAGGTCCTTAGAGCATTTTGGCCAGGATGGGGACCCAAGGAAAAGAAGTCGTCGAGGTAGTGAGATATGCCGGCGACATTGAGGTTGTTTTCCAGTATCCACTGAATCGCAGAACTGAACTTTCCTAAGATGTTGCAGGTACAGACACAACTAAATGCTTGGCACCTGTCGTAGTAGAAGTTGCCGGCCTAAAAGATGGTATTCGTCAGGTTGAACCGGTACGATGCGAAAAGCGTCCTTGGCGTCGGACGTGGCCATGAGGCAGTTGAGTTCCAGGCTGATAGCATCAGTGTTGGATTGGTACTGGACTCAACAGAATTGAGGAGGAATGATTGAGTTAACTGAATTAGGGTGACGAGGCGGGTAGGACAAGTTATGAATCTAACGAAAATGGTATGGTGCAGACTTACACTGTATGAATGAGGGCAAGACGCAACGAAGAGAAACATGGGAATGAAGGGGATGAGAAGGGAACAGCAAAGCAACCCAGCAGAACCTCGGTCTGTATTTTCTGAGAAGTAACACACGGTTTACGGAGCGTGGACGGGTGGCTTGTGGGAGGTGGGTGGCAGATCTGGGAGGCGCTGAACATGAAACCAAAAGAGAAACCATTAATTAGTTACGTAGCCAAGAGAGTCTTTTAATCGGAAGGGAGAGGTTTACGTTTGTTTACTGTTACGGGTGTTGGGAATCCTGGCGGCTGCGAAGCCTAGCACGATGACAGCTTTGGCGTCGGAAGAGCATGAACGTGCCATGTGTTTGGCGCCTCAGAAGCCGCAACAGTGCTGGTATCTGCAGAGGGGAAGGTTGCAAGGCTGGTCATTGAAATTACATTTACAGCAGATACCTACATGTAAAGGGAAAGAGTGGAGGTTAGGGGTCGAGGCACGGGGGCCCCGAAAATTGTGGAGGTTGATGAACCCTGGCAAAAGGAATGACGAAAGGAGGGGTGACGTTGGACCCTGAGGTAAATTTGGCGTCAAAGATCCAAATGGATTTGGTCCCACTCGAAGGGGAAAGATGACCAAAATTTTCTAAGTTTGTATCGTAGAACAAGGCTGCTGTGAGCCAGTGTGCGTGGCAGTCGTGGATAATGGTAGAATATTTGGGGAGCTTATGGGCGTCCTGAGGGAACTTCTGAACCAGGATGGAGTGGAAAATGTTGAAGGCGTGAGTCCACTATAGGTTGGACGAGATGGCCTTTGGTCGTGACGAGGTGAAAAAATGGGGTGTTACGATTGGAGGAGGTGGAGGGCTCACCTGAAAGGAGAGAAGAAAAATCGATAAATACTTATTTAAGATACATTGATGAGTTTTGGAGTCGACATGGAGCCCCAGGGACAAAGATGCATACATTCTACTGATAGATGGGTCAAATGAAGTTGGAGCCTTGTCAGAGGCTGGAGATGTGGCGATGAAGGCAGGTTGCGATGGAAGGACGTTATCTGACGGGTCCAATGGCGGGTTAACAGTGGGCGGTTGAATAGTGGACGGCGGAATTGAGTAATCGGAGTCATAAAGTCGATTTAGTTCAGTGGCCAGTTTGGCGTAGTCGATGAGGGGTCGGCGTTTTAGTTTCAACTGATGTTGAAGGTTGCGCAGGTTGAGGTCGCGCAAAAGGCCTGAAGGACTTGCAGGTAGACCCCCTCGTAGATTTCTTATGTCCCATGCTGGAAAAGAAAACATACTGTGTAGACTACCGTGGGAAAACCACGGTGGCGACCCTGGAATGGAAGGAGAGAAGAAAAAGGTGAACAACCAAGAGGACATGCAGAAAAGCATGGTAAATAAAGGAATATGATAATCCCAGGAAGAAAATAAGAACCTCGTCAGGAAAAAACGACGAAAATTCTGGTTGGAACACGGCACTATAAAGTCCCCTGTAGGCAAACCTCCAAAATGTGATTGATTTGAGCGCGGTAAGACAAAATATATATAAACAGGGCGTAGGAGCCCTGGTGGCCGAGGGATTAACTAGTTGGCTAAGGAAGCCAAAACAACCGAAGAAAACCTCCATGTAACCGGTGAAATCATGGATTATACACAAGGATTAACCGCCCCTGTGAGTGAACCGCAGAAAAGGTCAAAAATTTGAGAGGAGGTAAATATGGGGATACAAAAAATCTCATGAGAAAAAGGAGAAAATAGAAAATATAAAATAAAAGGAAAAATATGTACAGGCCTCATACTTACGAAAAGTTCTAATCAAGCATCAGAGAGTATGTCTCAATGGTTTTTTATGCAGATTCACGTTGATTTTAAAACGGATCGTGCATATGTTGTAAAATGTGAAAAAATGATGATTTACATTATATATTTTTCAATCCCTTATAATTGCAATATTGCACACATACATTCTCACAAACGCAATAACCTTGTTTTTTGAAAATTTCAGAGATGTGCCTTTTAGACTTGTCTCAGTCAGGAATAGTTCAAAACATGTCCGGTAACAAGATTGTGCCACTTGTATGACGTAACAGAGACTTGTTGCATAAGTTCTTAAAATGCCAAGTTTTCCCTAAATTGCTCTATTGACCTGCGCGTCGACTACATGCACTAGTGAAATAAAGATTAATTAAATAGCCAAATAGTACACGACTTCATTTTGCTGGCATCTTTCGAGGTGCAATCCTAATTCTCAAGTACAATAACATTCTTTCAACAACAGGCTTAACTTTCAAACAGAAGTAATAATTAACTAAAAGTAACATTTAAGCTCTTCCGAGAAGTTAAGGAAAATACCATTTTGAACCTTGTTTTGGATTCTGCAGCAATCGTTCAACTTCAGTCGCGTTTATCTCCGTTCGTGTTCTCGCCATGCCTGTTGCAGGGTTTTACATAATTGTACCGGTAGCTGGTACATTCCACACGTTGTGAGGTTTTCATTATCTCGTTAGGGATGGTATCAGAAGGTCTTTGAAGGTAAAAGGAACAGTATGCAAAAGACAAAACCGATCTTTAGGCTTTAACTTACGAGTCGGATTCGGAAATTAGCTCCAAGATTTTTCCCTGGGATCAGGAGTTAGTTAAAATTGCATTTCGTTACACTTTGCCGGTTAAAATTGGATAGCAAAGCAGGTCTCTAACTCTCATCAATTGTGTCCAGAGGCGGATCTACGGGGAGTTTTGGAAGTTCAACGCCCCCCCCCCTCCCTTCGCGGCTGGATTGAACATAAAAATTTTAAAAATGTCGTCAGGAAAATCTTACACAGGAGGAGGGAAACTCCCTCACGACCTTCCCTCCGCTCGGTGAATCCTAACCCCCTTGCTGAAAACGTAGATCTGCCACTGTTGTCACACAATATTCTTTACCACCAACAACTCGAGAAAACGCCTCAGATTATTTTAGGACTGGCCTTCCCTAAGAATTAAAAAATGTCGCTTATGCACATTGTGTGAGACTTGGAACTGGCAGAAGCATTTGTTTTGGTGCTTATGAATTGTAATTCGTGTTTTAATATTGGTAATGGTATCGAGTTTCTCGTGTTTTGATATTGGTAATGCTATCGATTTTCTCACTTAGTTGGATAAAGAAACTATTATTGTTTGATATTCAAGACAAAAATTACTAGTTGGTTTCTCTTTAAATTCAACTTGGTCTGCTTCCAATCCATTGTCTTGGCTTTCAAATAATTATTAGGCAGTCATTGAAAGTGTTAAAAAGTAAGGTTTGACAATTCTGCCCATAGTTAGAACTCGTTCATCACAACCTGGATGCCTGGCATCATCAAGAACTGGTAGACAAAATAAAAACGCTGCCGTATCATTCCAATACTGCGTTGTGATCCGTTGGCTTTGTCAGCTTCAGTAAGGGCGTACAAACATACAACACCAGCTGTCGTATCGCGTGGGTTAGATAAAGATATTACGCCAACAGGTACGCGCCAGTCGTGAGAGGGTAATCATATGTCTTTATAGAGCGATACCATTGATCGAAAGCTCAGTCAATACCGATCCGTTCCGTTGTGCAGTTCTCAACATGAGTTGGTGGTTTCTTCTCCTTCTTGTTGGTGCGGCATTTGCCAAGGTAGGACTGAACCGAGGTACGAGCGCGTGCAGTCAACAAGTGCAATAGCTCGTTGATTATAATCCATTCTTCCTTTTGTGGACATTTACATTGTAACCAAAAACTACGTGGCCCACCCACTCAGCGATTTCAGATGGATCGCTCACCAAGCTCTTTCGGAAACGATCTCTTAGGAGGCAATTCTGTGTCGACAACGGCTCTCAGGGTTTTTTACCGCAAAAGTAATAAGGATCATTCGGAAGCTATAGCTATAGTCTTTAATGAGCATTGGAAAAATTATTAACTCGTCAGCAAATACTGTTTATGGATTAATTCTCAAAGCCTATGGTACGTTCCATGTTACGCACCTCGTCGGGTTTTAATTAGCACAATATAAACTTGTCTTGCATTTTTGGTGCAGTTGTAGCTCTTTCCGGATTTTTGAATGATGCCAGTCTGACAATCAAAAGGAAATCTCAGTTTCGACAACTGAAGACCAATACCTTAGCTCAACAGTTGTTTACAAGTTGGCATCCGGGTGTATTTCTAAGTGAATGAGAAAGGTACAATGTAGATGGACATATAATTTCCCGGGTCAGACGTTATTTATAAAAGGGAGATGTATGGCTAAAAACATAAGATTGACATGTGATGTTACAAATTCCTGTGAAAATTGTTGTGCAGTTACAAATACAATAATATAAAAATATTAGTAGAAGAATTACGCAGTTAAGTGCTGTCTTTAAAAAGTAACAATTTGATCATTGACAAAAAACAATGATTTTTGGCTTGTCCATAAATAATGAAGATAAAGTTTGAACTGGATTCTAATGCAATTAATATATGTTATTTTCATATCTAAGTATTAAAGATAATCCCAGTTTCTGTCATATTTATATTCAAACATTAATGTCATTAAATAATAATAGTTTAGTTGAATACCATGCAGCCTGGAGAAACTGGTTAAACATAACTTTTTCCTGACAACATCCTACTAAAGTGAGTGGTTATGTTGAGGGGGAAGGGTGTGTGTGTATGCGTGTTTGTGCTTGCTTGAGTTCGTTGCATGCGTATGTGTGGTTTATGGTGTGAGTTAGAATAGCTTATAATTTTTGTCTTCAATGTCTTTGTATTTGTGTTCTTTATAAAAATGAAAAGTTAGAAAATACACACTCGACCATTGAATAAACCCAAAATGGTATAATCGTTCCAAGTAAAATACAACTAATGCATGGGCGGCAAAGCACAGAAAAAATGGGGGCTAAAGCCCCAGCCCCCTGTAGTTCACCGTCTATAGACCATGAGCGGTGCAGCACTGTAAAAAGTCTGGACTTTAGTCCCCAGTCCCCTATGGTGCGCCGCCCATGTAATGGAACCTGGCACTTGCATATCAAAACGGAGCTAGTACAAGTAGGGTCATGCTGAGAAACGTGAGCACGGTCATGTACCTACAGAGTAGGCTGCAAACCGTAGCTCAAGTATCCTCGCCACGTGACGATGTCCTGGAGGCAACGCCCTTTTTCTTGTATTGCTATTTGTAGTGTCAAACAATTGGAATACGAAAAGTCTCACATTTTAAGTAGCACGTTTGTTTCGAAAAAAATCAGATTTTTGGGCCATAATTTAGCAAGAGCTGGCCCTGTATGCTGCCTCTTTAACCAATCACAAGTTCAGAAATTAAGATGGTTCACAAAGTCATCCTCATTAACATATGGATTGAATGATGAAAAAGGGTAACTCATACTGGGGAAATCTTCAGGATTCCAGTTCTGTTCAGTGGCAGATCTACGATTTCAGTAAGGGGGGGTTTAGGATTCGAGAGAATCCGAGGCGCGTAGCGCCGAGGAGCAGGAAGGTCGCGAGAGGGTTTCCCTCCTCCCGTGTAATATTTTTTGGGATTTTTAGTAGCTAATTTCGTTTTTCTGGCGATTTTTTTTTCCAGTTTTTATTTTTAATCCTGTCCCGAGGGGGGGGTTTAAACCCACTGAACTCCCCCTGTAGATCCGCGTCTGCTGTTGATATCCATTGTAAGAAATGTGTGTTACTGGCATTTGTTTTCACAAATTTGAGTTTTTGTGCCTTGAATCAATGGTCTTTACTGCATATCACTGTTTTTGTAAAGTTCGCACACTCTTTTTACCCTATTAAAATAAGTGTACACAATGTCATCATTATCGTCAATTCATGCACCTTTATAGTTCTGTCAACTTTTGAAGTTTGTTCTGTTGAGGAATATTTTTAGTTTTAATCCTTTATGAAAATCCATTCTGTGGATTTGTATATACATGTACCTCTTGTGGCCCACGGCCGACGATGTATTTGCAAAAACTGTTGGTTTTGCAGGTGATTTTGAGCGCTCGTATCCTCTCACCAACGGTGAAGATAAAAAGACAAAATGCAAGTGGTTGAGCCACGTGAAAAGAACACCAGTGTTCCGTTCGTGTTGTTTGAAATAAAACATGCATCAATTTCATTCGCCGTAATCTAAGGCCGTTGTCCTTTTCAGTTATCTTTCTGAGATGATTGGGTGTACAATTTACATGTTTCCATGTGCTGGCATTGCTATTCCCATCATCACGATCAGCGCCAAACGACAACTGCAGCTTGTATTATTATTCAAACGGCGCGTTGTCCATTATCCAAACTTAATTTCCATACCCTCTTGTTGATTAGCCCAACTTCATTGATTTCATGGATGAATGTCCCTTTTCCAAAATCATTACGTCATAATGTACGCCCACGATGAGGTGTTACAAAATACAGTTCAACACGGACGGCGTGAATTCTTAAAATGCAGATTGTTGAACTCCGTGAATTGATTTTTTTATACGTACATGCATAGGAATCTTATGTGGACATTAATGTTAAAGAGCAAGAGCTTTCGCCGAAAAACTCCTTCCTCAGTCTAATTAATTCTCGCTCCTTTATTATAAACTCTGTCCACAAAAAGACCGTTTGCTAGTATTTTAAGTCCCATGATTGATCATGAATGTACGGTAAGTAAAACAAGTTTCCGAAAGACTATCGTTTTTTCGAACCACTTTCCTAAAAAGATTCCTGGAAGGGTTTGTATGCTTTTTTGTATGGGCAGCCTACTATCTTTCCTAATGTCGCTGAGTGCAGTATACAACCGATAACTTTTGTCGAAGTTGTTACGGACGCTAACGAAATTTGAAATGTACTTATTTGTGTAAGTATGTCAAAGTACAATTACTTGTCTTTTACTGGAACTTGTCTGAATTGCAGTGTCGAGGGTGCTTTCATAACGGAGCTACAATGGGGGAATCTCAGAAGTTTATGTTTATCTATTGTCAA
Organism: Phoronis australis; assembly: GCA_002633005.1. Taxonomy (NCBI): domain Eukaryota; kingdom Metazoa; phylum Phoronida; family Phoronidae; genus Phoronis; species Phoronis australis. Next base: position 336,085 of record NMRA01000231.1, on the reverse strand, counting down.
TTGTCGGTCTTCCAGAGCAATATTCATTATGTGCTCTCAATATTATCACTCCAGTAAAAGTCAAAATATTGAAACAAAATGACCGGAATTCCTCGCCATGGTGTCTAAGTGGAAGCCCAATACAGCTTCAGAAAAGTCTTCCTCGTGACCTTAAGCGAAGGGTATTCACAAAATGTTAGTAAGAAGTATGGCTAAGCGCTTTTGTAATTAAGAATATTAACGTCCGGTAATTTCTACTATTAAAAGAATTAGCCGTCGTCACTGGGAAACGGTGTTTTGTCTGATTATTTTTGTCTTTACTGTACCTGAACCTTACGTTTGTCCAGGTTGACGTTCCCATTAAGCTTACACCTCCCACGGTTAAGCACGAGTGCGACACAGCGGCCGACTGCAAGGAAGGACAGTGTTGTAAACTCGATTTTAGTGGATTGATTGCCAGTCGACGCAAAAGGCAGATAGGACTACTGGAGCCTGTTAGTAAGTGAACGTGGTCACAGCAAATTCATCAAATTTCATCTTGAATAAAATTCGATCGGTAACCCCCAGCACTGGAGAACAAATGTTTGGATTTGAACATGTAACACGTTGTAGGTGTATGCAAATTGAAGTCCTGGCTAGCACTGAGTAGATATATGGGACTGGGTTGACTTCAGTCAAAATCAGAGTACACCTTTTGAATCTCCGATTCAAGCTTTTTGTGAGAAATGAAATTTTAAAGTACAAACTGCTAAGAATTTTGACAACTACTGTTTAAGTAGCCTACAAGGGTACATTTATAAATTGAAAATATCCGTTACAGTGTGAGCGTAACATATCTGTCAAACCTATACCCTAATGAACTGATTCACCAAACGTAAAACCTCTACAGACGGTGACCACTTATGAATAAGATTCTATGAGGGAACACACCTTTGTCTGATTTTCCACTGCCATCTACCGTATACTCGTCCGCGTCAATCCCATGTTCGTCTTAACGCCTACTCTCAATTTATGCGAGTCAGATTTTCATGACCATGGCAGTGCACCTGTCTTGCGAGAATTTTGACAGCAGAAGATACGTAGCTGGCTTGTATTTTGGTTGTGATATTCAGTGCCAACTGCATCATGTCATATTCGGGTAGTAAGTTACACATTTTTAAAGAGATGTTTAGTTTATTCCTTCGTTAAATATTTGCACACCCCAAAAATGGTATTTGCAAGTCGTCAGTCACGCCCTTTCAAAGTCACTACTATGTGCGGAATCGATGTGAAATTGTTGTTTTAGTTCACGGGCGTTCTTTTACCATGCTCGTGTGCAAGCATAGTAAATGTATTTGAGCCAGCAAATTCCTCTATTTGGGTAAACATCCATCTCCAACTTTCGAAACCTTTCGTTTTTAAGCGCTTACCATCCACTTTAAAAGAGTACTGTGGCAAAAAGCATCCAGGGTTAAGCTCGTTCTGACTCACAACTAAATCTCGACTTTACCCTGTGCGATACCCAGACTCCCCCCCCCGTTGTCATAATCCTCCGCGTGTTTTATGGTTGAGTAGATATAACCTTATGTTCATAACTTATCATATTTAGATCAGATCCAGGTGTTTTGATGGCTGACAGCTCCAAACTTACGCTTCTTGCGTGTTTCGTTCTGAAATTTGAATCTAAGCTGAAATTAATCCGGAATATGCGGGGTAGTCTAACGTTGTTTCAAATCTGAGCTCAGCAGATGCTTGTCGGGATTTACTACTCAGATCGTGCAGCATTTTAGCCTCGAGGACCAATCATTTGAGAAGTAAGGTCCCTAACATACAAGCGAAACGCTCGTCTTTCACTGGTCTTGTATCCGGCTTCTATCAGGGTTAAAGTCTTGTGAACAATTCTGACACCTGGTTCATCCTTGGTCAATCATTGATGGGGTGTAACCAGATAATCTGAACGTAAAAATCATGCTTTCATAACCTAACTGGGGTNGTGCAAGCATAGTAAATGTATTTAAGCCAGCAAATTCCTCTATTTGGGTAAACATCCATCTCCAACTTTCGAAACCTTTCGTTTTTAAGCGCTTACCATCCACTTTAAAAGAGTACTGTAGCAAAAAGCATCCAGGGTTAAGCTCGTTCTGACTCACAACTAAATCTCGACTTTACCCTGTGCGATACCCAGACTCCCCCCCCCGTTGTCATAATCCTCCGCGTGTTTTATGGTTGAGTAGATATAACCTTATGTTCATAACTTATCATATTTAGATCAGATCCAGGTGTTTTGATGGCTGATAGCTCCAAACTTACGCTTCTTGCGTGTTTCGTTCTGAAATTTGAATCTAAGCTGAAATTAATCCGGAATATGCGGGGTAGTCTAACGTTGTTTCAAATCTGAGCTCAGCAGATGCTTGTCGGGATTTACTACTCAGGATCGTGCAGCATTTTAGCCTCGAGGACCAATCATTTGAGAAGTAAGGTCCCTAACATACAAGCGAAACGCTCGTCTTTCACTGGTCTTGTATCCGGCTTCTATCAGGGTTAAAGTCTTGTGAACAACATCTGGTTCATCCTTGGTCAATCATTGATGGGGTGTAACCAGATAATCTGAACGTAAAAATCATGCTTTCATAACCTAACTGGCGTAACTTGAGTCGTGATCCAGACAATAAACGCGGGTTGTGGCCGCCGCTGGCCAGAATTCGCAATGTCATTTGAGCAGAACACTTGTTTTGGTTTATCGTACAACACAGTCTGCTTCTATTTCCGTATCTCATATATATGTTTTCAAAAAAGAAGGAGTGCGCCATTGAAATGAACAAAACTATATGGTACAGAAGATTGCAGAATGTGAGACAAATAAGAGACAATTTAAAACATTAAAATACAAATCAGAACGAAGCTTAGTATGGTAAAAATCATACCAAATGGTCTGGGTGTTTCCCCGGTGTTCACTTGAATGCTAATAGAGTCTATACGAAAGACTAGTGTTCCACATGAATGATTTTTCATGATCTCGCAAAAATTGCACTACATCATGCAGACCCTACACGTTGATTATCACGCGACTCCATCTCGCAGTGACCTCTTTTAGGACGGTGTATGAACTACATCCCAGAGGAGGGTAGCTGTGCCGGGATGCGCTTGGACTCGTGTGGCTGCGTTAAGGACACTCGCTGCACACAGGTGGATACTCCAGTAATTGGGCCAGTCAAGCCAGTGGTTCCCATAGCAGTGTCCAAGAGGAGGATCGTGGCTTATGGAGAATATAAATGTCTCCCGGAGAACTAACTGGGGACATTGCTAGAATTTTACAACCATCGTGTTCATTTTCAATTGTATACAAATTCTTCCGTTTTACGGTAGATTAATAATTACCAAAATGAACGTAATTACTTGCAATAAATAGAAAACAGACATTTATTTGCTTATAATTGGAATTATATAAATATATAAATTTTAAACTGTCGTCGTTGTTGCTGTTGCCGTTTGCACGGAACCCAGCTACAGTGTTTGTAACTGCGAAATTCCACCTCGTGGCAGTGAGAAAGAGTGTAGCTCGCCCTTGGATCGAAGACTAACAAGGCGTCAAATTCAACGTTTTCCAAATCATCTGTTGTTTGGCACACATAAGTATACGTATGTGGATGCATAATACCGCCAACTCTGCCACGGCGTCCGGCGTCAGCTTGTATGAACTGTATCTTCTGAACTCCCTGCAGGAACGTATGAGATTTGGCAGTTGTGTTGCTATGAACCTTACTACAACACCACAGCTGTGTCTCCAACGTAGATTTTGTTTATTTTTTACGGTTGATGTTTTTGATGGAGTTTTATGGCATTTAGCAAATAGGTGTCTATAAAGGAGACGACGGTCCCTTTTTAGATGGATTCGACATTTTGTGGACTATTGACCTAGTGGACATTTTGTAATTTTGAATGTTTTTGGCATCCGCTTCTCTTCCGTCAAACCGTTCAAATGATCATTAAAAAATGGCAGATGTGTCCCTGCTGAAGATGGCCACGCTGTATTTTCATAGCTTTTCGACGGATTTTCGTGAAATTTGGCAAAAAGATTTCTAAATGAGACGACAACGCCCTTCCATTTTAGGAACGATTCGTTAAGTTTTGTGCCACCTGATGACCAGTCTTTTTTTCATCGATTTTTTCCGTACAATTCTGCAACCGCCAAAACCTCTAAATAATAGTTATTGATAATTGGTAAGCAATCCTACTGACAAAAGTATGAATATAACTGATTTTGGAAGGATCTTACTATTGTAGTGCCTCTAGTAGAATTTCATTGCATTTGTGTTTGAATATTTTAATGCCCTTGAATGATCTCAGTAAAATCTGACAAATGAATTTCTATGGACGTCGGTGAAAATGTTGGCATGGGGAATTCTTTCGGGTGGATCCGATTACCGCTGTGTCACCATGTGGTAATTTTATTTCTTATTTCCTAAACTGTTTCTACCTGTGGAATAGTATGAACCAAGACACTGGGTACAGCGGTTCCCTCTGTTGGGACTTTCCAAGGGCTGAGTTCTGCACATCATAAGACATTAGCTTGCCTTTGCGGAGATAAATCTTCACTTACGGAACGAAACAATGAACTCAATCCCACAACCTCACGAACCAATCATTTCAGTGGTCGTTATCTTGCCATGATAGATTATTAAGATCCCGAGCATACTCGCAAAACACTCTTCTTGCGATTGGATGATTTTACGAACTTTTGCGGGATGTTGCTTTTCTCGCAAGAAACTGGTTCCACGCAACGCTTAAAGATTAGCAGTTCAAATTAATCCTTGAGATAGTTACGCGATTGCTTTTAACTGGCACTTCTGAACGTTTTCTGTATTTAGAATATCCATATTAATAAAATGAAACATGGATACCAGAAAACAGTTCTACTGGGAACTGGTCGCGTTCAGAGGTGGTATTCAAAGAATCACAAATAAAGCTGCATTTGTCAGCCACGGGTAGGAAAAATACCAAACGATGGACGAAATGTTTCACTCTCTACAGTTGACACACTTGTAGTCTTTGCATGCTCCACAGAATGAGAGCATTTCTTATTTAACTACATGTATTGCATACTATATTTAAACACTTTTTAAAGTGAAGATTTTCCATTGTAGAAAAAAGAACAAAAACTAGAAACACTATCTTTAATTCGTTCTTCAGCTTTGCACAGCACCTTCAGCCCTACGAGACTTGCCCAATTGTTGTGTTCGGTCCTAAAATTCGAGAGCCTTTCTTCTCTGCAGGAGGCCTACAAGTCAACAGTGGCAGTTTTATAACTATTACGCACTTCAAGTCAAACTTTGAGATTCCTGGAATAAGATGAACACATTTAGCTTCAGTAAAAGCTATACCTTGCTACAACTTAGAATATGTTTTAAATTTTACATTTTACCCAGTAATCAACATTTCATTTTAAACAATAATTATATCCTGCGAGAGCACCGTCTGTCGGTACCTTCAATACCGTAAGTTTTGGTACCCACTGACAAAATAAATGAGAAGAACGTAACATGGGCCATTTAATGGATAACAAAAATTGATGTTGATTGTATCTCAGAGCGTATAGACTTGAGAGTTACAAATCGTCCTGATCTATACTCCAGAAATTGCCAATCAGAGCTTTCGTCTGCTTCGGTAAGCTGGCAGGTGCTACCTGTTCACTCGCGTCTATTGTACAATAACGGTAAACTGCATTTGGATGTCTGCTTGACATACTTTTTCAAATGACAAGCGTTTTACAGATCTCGTTACCTTTACTGTCTTAGATGGTCACTTTTCTTTGTGTATATGACGTGTAGCGCTGTCTTTGAAAAAACAAATGTCGAAAACGCTGCATTTCCTCTGCAGGCCTACTTTTCGAAAGCACTGTCGTCGAACTATCAAATGAGCCTAGCAAACATGTATGGTCATCATTTTGGTTGCATGAGCATTTTTGTGTAGAAAAACGTTCGGTGTAAAGTTGACGAAAAACTTTTTAAAGATGCATAAGCTTTGTTCAAAATGTAACTGCAACTACACGTATGAGGTATTTATGTCTCAGGGATGAACACTCACGACAGTTACCTTTAGCAAGTAAGAAACACTGGTGACGTTAAGTTGACGAAAAATATTCACAAGCCTGATTTTAGGCAGCAAAATACATCAGTGATTTTCATTCGAATCACACGACGGTTCCTCGGTATACGGACTAATGCCGTGGTAACCAAATTATTATACCTATTTCTGAAAGGCTGGCTAATAAACTTACTGCATCATCGTATAACAACTTTTGATTTACACGTACATGTTACCCTCATAAAAGTCATTGGTCTTGGTCTTCGGAGCTTGAGAGAACTGGCAGTTACTGCTCATACATGTAGCTGACCTGTGGACAGGTACTATAAGTTGGCTTGTCGCGGCGCGTCATTTATGTGCCGAGTACGATCAGACTAAACCAATGCCTAGTCAGTTTCTGGTAAAATCAGAACTCTCTAGCTTACCTGCTTAGTATATTTGGAACGATTTAGAGCGGTACGTCTTAGATTCACTATTTTATGGGCTAGGAAAATGATCATATCCTGATCCACCCAAGAATCCTGCGCCAAATTCAATCATTTATGCACACCGCCCGCTAGCACGACCGTTTCTCGGTCGGCGGAGAAAGGTGGGAAAAAAGCACTGCCACTAGCAGTTTCGTCAACTTCAGGCGTGGCGTTCTACCGCCTGGCAAACGCAGGGTGCAACCCTCGATGATATGCCACTGCGCTGTGGCACGGCATCTTGTACTACGGCTCAGTAATTTTGCCTTCGGGTTGTACGCTTGTCCAGGTTGACGTATCAGGTTCTCGACCACTGCCGACCGCTGTAGTGGTTCGCCCCTGCACTTTGCAAAAAAGCTACTTCTAACAATGCCAATAACACTGGCTGATAAACGATGATTTTCTCGGGAAAAAAATTTTAATGTCCATTTCTGAAAGTGGTGACAATGGCCGATAAACGGTGCTTTTGGGACTTGGAAAATTCGCAGAGGCCAGCCCGACAGTGACAGACCTGACTGTGGACTGTAGTGCAAGGCGAGCACGCGGGACTGAGCTTGCCACACTGGACAGTTTGGGCTTATTCAAGTTTAATTTCGGGGTGTTTGCTTGCCGCGGTTGCCCTGCCCACGGTTTGGTCGATCGGCTACTAGATTTCGGGTGTTCTTGCAGTATCCTGTTCTGAGTCGCACCCTAGTGACCAACGGTTCTACGTGCAATGGTTCTACACAAGGCACCCTAGTCGAAACCGGTCACAATGGACGAAATACTGTGCTTTTCTGGGAATTTGAATATCTTTTTAATTTTGCAGAAGCCAAACCGGAGAGGTACATGTGCCGCTACGGCTGTGAACTGCATCTCGAGGCGACCACGCGGGAGCTTGCCATTCCGACCAGCTTGCGCTTGTTCAAATTCAATTTCGGGCTGTTTGCCTGCCGACTGAGGTTGTCTTAATGCATGCCCACCCGGCCGATTGGTAATACTTGAGTGGCCACCCCCGGCCGCAGGTCTGCCTTTTGCAGAACTGAGAGGGGCCGATAACAATTACCGATCGGTGCTTTTCTCCAGCCTACTTAAAAAAATTCAAAGACCCATTTATGAAATAGGTAATAATTGGCGATAAACAGTGCAATTTTCTCGGAACTTAGAAAAAACTTCAAGACCCTCTGTTAGCACAAGAAGACCTTCTGAAACAGGTAGCAATGGCCTATACACGGTGCATATCAACGGCTGTGGAGTTGCATCACGCGGTGACCACGCAGGAGCTTGTGCCGCACGGGCCAAGAGGCGCTTACTTCAATTTCGGTATGTTTGCTTTCCCGTGTTGCGCCTTATGTCCACAGCCAGGCCAGTTCCCGGGATGGTATTTGCGAATTTCTAAAAGTTTTAAGTCCCAAGAAAAGCACTGTTCATCGGCCATTGTTTGCCGGTTACGAAAGACGTGCGTCTCGGTGCACAGGCGGGGGGCTTTAAATGTTCTAAGTTCCGAGAACTGCACCGCTTATCGCACCGCTTGCAGGCATGGCGTAAGAAAACGAAATTAACCAATCTGCCCCGTGCTATGAAGTCTTAACAATTTTTCGGCCTACAACGTTTGGGTCAACTAAAGTCCTGCAGGCACCACATGTACATGACTAGTAAGCACTTAAATACACAAACCCCAACTTAAAGAAACATTCGCCACGAATACTTAGTGACAGTTTTCTATGTTGCGAAACTGTTACCGCTTAAACGCTAACAAATGTGTTTTGGTTTTTGTATTCTACCCTACATCGTACCATGCTCGATCCCGTCAGATAGTGTTGAACGATTAGAGACATGCAGTGACGTCATATAGTACCACGACTGTCGGCTTAGTGTTAGTGAGTACGTAAGTAAAATGCTTATTTCACTTCAGTGAAGGACAAAGCAAAACAAGACACCATTAGCATAAGTGCTAGTAAACCGATAAAATATGAGGAGACTATACAAAGATGCAGTAGATGAGATTTATACAATGAAACGTATATTACATTGACAGTTATATCTTACTTCACTTATCAAAAGACATAATTATACATGAAGTGCTGACAGATACATTCCTGTTTCAAAAAACAAAAAACTTTCCAGTCTACCGCTGAAAGTGCCTAAATCAGTACACAACACGTAACACATTTGTTTAATCGAGTTTGTCCCCTGATAAGTTGTCGTATTGCCGGAGCCGTGCAACCGTCAACTATAGGTCGTCCCCCCTGACATTAAAGGGCAGCTTCCGAATAGTGAACTTTTGCACTGAACAAGGACCATGATTACCCTTCACATGTTTGAAAACTTCAATCCCTAGTAATTTCATTCTGGCAGCGTGATTGAGTTTGCCCCAAATGACAATGCTGAATACGAGGAACTCATTAAAGAGAAACCTTAAGGCCATTAGACTTTCTCTATATGCTTTCTACTCCTCTGGATACGACACACCAAACTAAGGAACAAAGGGACATTAGATAAAAAGGGCCTAACAAAGGCAAAATATAGTTTCTGACTTGATGTCAATGTCTAGCAAATGGCAACAAATGCCGGATGACTTGTTAGCGATGTTATCAACATGACAATGGAAACTGAGTTTGCCTTCTACAGTAACACCTAGAAGCTTAACAGACCTGGCACACGCTAAATTGAAGGAAGCGACGGTCAAGTAAGGGTTCTTTACTGAAAACCATGGCCTGGGTTTTTTCTGTAGTTTGCATACATATGGTTGACATTAAACTAAGCTAAAGCAATATGTTCAATGAGCCTGTAATATTTTCAATAGAGTTGTCAATGTGTACTATAGTGTCTTGCCATCTGCATGCATAGTTGTACAGATTGCATTTACCACTAAGTAGAGACACAACATCATAAATAAAAACAAAACCTTGGGGATCCCTTTTGGAACCGGAGGTGTCAATTACCTTATTCACGTGCAGTCTTAACTTTCAGTGGGGCGTCTTGTGAACAACCTAACTTATGTTGAAGGCAGTCAAATGCTTTTGACAAGTCGATCGATCAGCCGAGTGGATACTGAGGCAATAAACCTTAATAGACCTTATAAGTCTTGGCAACCATAACCTTTTCTAAATGCATACAGATAGGTCAAGTTACTAAGAATGTCGTTGAAATAAGCAACAAGTTGCCTGCGAAGCAATCTCCCAGACACTTGATTTAGAGTATGTAACACAGACTGGTCTGCAACATGACATAAAAGACAAAAAGTCACAGTGACCAGACTTAATTTCAAGGGCACCCGGCAGTCGATGGTAGTGACTTTCCTGCAGGCTTCAGTAATCGACGTGCAGCTAGCTGCGTCGTCTACGGGCTAAGTTTCGAACGCCTTGTGTAAATTGCCTTTGTCTTCTAATGAAGAATAATNAGTGATAAAAATGACGAATTTTGTGGTGTCGAGGCGGCGACATAATCGTTGTGTTTGTTTCGTCTGTCGTTTGTTTTTGTTTGGTACTTTGCCCGTACCTCAGTTTTTTAGACATTTCTGACGGCCTGTTGTTTGTGTCGATCTCAGACATACAAACTGACCAGTTGACCTATACTGTTGTGTTAGAATTTAATCCAATGCATACTATTCGGGTAGAAAGTGACATCCGACACAATTTCAACTTAATTTGAATGTGCCGATGTCGCAGCGTATGCTCATAAAATTATATTTTACTTCATGGAAATGATGGCGAAAGAAACCTGGTTGAAATAACTAAATGTATTTGGAATTTCACGGGAAATTTTTGCTACATAATTTCTCCAATTTTCGACCGCAAGAAATAACGTCGGTTTAATTTTGAATTCTAACGTAAAGCAATTTCGTTGATATTTTTTCTCACCATCAACAAACATCGCCTCCGAGAGGGTCCGTAGCATGTTTCGTGACAATTGGCCGGTTCCCTCCTCCCCCTCTCCCCCTTCTGTTACACTGCACTCGGATTCCCATGGTTTGAACGGCGCAAACGTTGTTTCTACATTTCCTTAATCTTCCATTTCGCCGTACATTTCATTGAACTCTCCGCCGTAACGTCCGTCCAAGGCAAGGTATTATGATTTTCTGACCCAAGTGCGAAAAATTCCCGGTCATTCTTTTTTATCGTGCTGCGCGTGAGCCTTTCGCTTCCTGTCCGCCACCGACGCAGGGACCCTCTACCGACTTTAATTGGTTCGTTAGACCCCGACGTCTTTGTAAATAAGCGTACGAGTAAGTGGTCCCCACCGAGAACGCGATACTGACTTCGGCGACGCTAGACTATCGAGACACAGTGACTATAATTGTAGGATGTTACATGCACGTGGAAGTGTCGAGATAAGTTACGTATAGTATTTGAACGTTGTTGTCTCGAACAGATGTAATTTTGAAACTCTGTCAGTGATTGAAATAGACTGCACCCGTCACCGTAAGGTAAGTTTCCTGTGGCAATGGACTGTAGGCCCTACTGTAGGGACGACGTCTTGGGTTACAACGATGTCATTTGCGTCAATTAGAACGAGCGCCCCCTAAAGTTTCTTTTCGGCGCTAAATGGGGTTCCTGATGGGGTCGTAAATAGCTAGGTCAGGAGTAAAAGAAAGGGATGATATGTTTATGTCGATCAATGATACATATATTTAACATGTTCAAAAGGCATATTGGCCGTTATGTAGGGACTTTAAGAAAAGGAGGCCCACAGTTGAACACAGCCGAGGGCCCTATAGTTATCGTTAATCAGTCACCGTAGGGTGCTTACCGTACCAAAGCCCTCATACAATACCCGCCCCCGGCCGCAACGAAACCATACATGTACGTTGAATATAGCCGGCGGCCATTGACTCGTTTTCAACGCGATACATGTACATTCAACGTCGGAAAAAGTGGCCCGAGCAATTTTTACACGGGTTTCCAAAATTATAATGTACAGTGCTGCTAGACTCAAGTCGCGTTGATTGCGAAATTCTCAATGACCAAACTAGGTCAGTAATGTTGGTCAAATTTATTGTAGGCCTTCAATAGAATATTTAAATCAATACAATCATTGGCGTACATGTAGGCCTATACCTGAACTGGCTTTTGTTGACTGAGCGCATGCAGTGACTACTATATGGCCGGGTGAAGGCAACTATGACCCATGGATATACATACATGAATAACACATTTGAGACTGCATGGTATTTGATCAAAACACGTTGATTTGGGCCGCGGCGATTTGTGAACCAAACCTTTATAGGACAGTGATTGTAAGATGTAGGTCGGCGTGTCATGTGTAGCCCGGCGACGAAGATAGCCTAGGTATTTCGCAATCGCTACGAGTAAATACTCAAACCAAGCATCACAGATTGCCAAATTTGCACATCCACAGAGGCCTTTATAGCACGATAATGTTCGACCGGTTAGGACTGATTGTCTCGACCCTCTCATTTGTTGTTGCCAATGCCCTCGCGGCCGAAAGTGGTAGGGACCCGTACCAGCCAGGCACTGAGCGCGAATGGTGTGAACCAGACCAATCTTGTTGGCCGTCACAGGCGGAAATCGACGAGCTGAAGGGAAAAGTGAGCGGAACCTTGCTTCAGGTTGTGGACTATGGAAAAGTAAACGACTTTTCAATGGAATCGTCGAAATACAAAAAAGACACGGAAGATTTAATAATGAGCCAGCGCTATATAACTAAACCCGGAATCATTGTGGAGGTCGCGTCTCAAAACGACGTAAAGGAATGTGTTCTTTTTGCCACCAAGTACAACATTCGCCTTTCAGTCATCACGTCCGGTCACGATTTTATTGGAAGGTAAGATGGAGATGTTTTCAAGGTGAAACCTTGACTGTCACACGGCAATTGCTCTCATCACTAATAAAAGCGGCCGTGAACCGCGTCGTATGGTGCCGCGTTTCGTCTAAATTAGAAGTATGAAATAGTGTTTTGTTGACGATATACAAACTGTACTTCTCGCAAATTGTCTTGTGGACGGTGTAGTTCAATTGGGTACTTGTTTACTATATCATCTGCTCATTTCTTATGTACTAGCC
>NMRA01000231.1:252081-323362 GCA_002633005.1 Phoronis australis | reverse complement strand
CCCCCCCCCCCCCCCAAATATACTGAATAAAGGTTAGCGTATCGATGTAGTTCATTCTACACATCACTGAATTGTTAGCACTTTCCCAACAGTTTGCTATATTTTTTCTATGTGAAGTTCACATGCGGTACAGGTGAACGATCACTTTCTAGCCAGGCTATGCTCTCTATGTCCGAGTAACAGTCGTATTTTACAGTTCGCGTACAATTTTCAAATTGGTCATTTCGACGGAACTATAAAACAACAACCACAGATTTTTTTGCTTCTTGTTTGTTCATTCACGAAAACTGCCATAATGTCCGGCTAAAGGAAGGCCACTCGCATCAGTCGCAAAAGTCAGACATCTCTTCCGTCTTGAATAATATGATAAGTGGCAGTGTACCTGACATGCTATTATTCCTTGAAAGAAGGGATGAGAATTATTTCTGCAAGAATCATTGCATGTCTATCTCGTTTCGTAGAAACATCGCGGCTGGAAGTCTTCAAATCAATTTGTACAATCTCAGAAGTATCAAGGTCGACCTGAACGACATTCAACATGGACCCGGTGGCACGGCAGAACTAGGTGTGGGAAACAACTGGGGCCGAGTCTATAAAGAGGTAATTGATGATTCATATACAACCAGCGGATTCACGTTGAGAATTTTACAGATAACCGCAGGCATATATAGGCTATAATCGGGAAGGTGGGGTTGGTGGGTGGTAACTAACTATTATAGATTGAGTGGTATGACCAGGATTCCAAGTGTCGAACACCACATAATTCACACCCAACTCTAATAAAATAAAAATATTTTCAAAACGTTATGAATGTGAAATTGTTTCACACTGGGCCTATTTCATGATTATTATGCAGGTGATCATGAGCTCTAGTGTTTATTCCGCAAGCCCTTTTCTTGCTTATTGTCCGCAAATCGTTGATGTCCTTTATAAATATAGCAAGCTCATGAAAAAGAAGTAATGCTGTAATTAGCAACGAATGCTTGTGGAATTAAAGACAGAGGACGATCGTGGTGTTTAACTTTTCCCGCGTCCTGATTCCCTGGGTAGCTAGATTGACGCGTGTCGGAACTTATTCGTTACGGATTTGCACATAAATGTACCCACTGGGTGTTTCTCGTGTGTACATGTACACATATATACGTGCATATGCATATACATATTCATAAACATAGTCATATAAATATACATGTACATATTCATATACATATATATACATATGGGTACATCACATAAGGCAATAGACTTGTCAAGCAATCCATCCCCAACCTCATGGACTGTCAGCTGATACAAATTTACAAATTAGCATGCAATCTAGTGCCATAATCAAAAACTTCGCGAGAGCTTTTGGGTAATTTAGAAACTAGTCTAGAAGGCAGGATTCATTTGGAAACTCCTTTGTTACATGGTTAATGTTTAATCGGTGTTTAGGTGACATCATCGGTTTGCTGTCAAAAACTCATTTTAGGGACTGTTGTTGGGCCGGATAGACGTCATGTTATTAGCTTTGACAGGATCTATAAAATAACAAAATTCATTGTTTTGTATTTTATTACTAAATGCGAACTCTTGTCGTTATCTGCCAGACAATTTCGTTGAAATCCAGGGCGTCGAATTTACCTGTAAAATATTCTTCCATTTATGGAGAGGGCTTTACTGTAGCTTCGCCAGTTAAGCAATTGCTCAACACTTCATAGTTCTCTCAAATTTACCATCACTGTCTGATCTCACGATTTCTTAATTTCAAAAGTTAAAAACATTCGCTCAGTAAGAAGTACTTCACATAGTCTTACGGTCATAGTAAGAAGTTACGTAGTTCCAATGCTATGTACTCCTATGCATTTCAAACTGGAAGATTTTTAGAATTGCCTAAATTCGCTTACTGCTCTTTTGAATGTGCATTTTCTCATTGTTTTTTTTTCAGCTGGATGAAAAATATAAACGGNAAGAAGGGATGAGAATTATTTCTGCAAGAATCATTACATGTCTATCTCGTTTCGTAGAAACATCGCGGCTGGAAGTCTTCAAATCAATTTGTACAATCTCAGAAGTATCAAGGTCGACCTGAACGACATTCAACATGGACCCGGTGGCACGGCAGAACTAGGTGTGGGAAACAACTGGGGCCGAGTCTATAAAGAGGTAATTGATGATTCATATACAACCAGCGGATTCACGTTGAGAATTTTACAGATAACCGCAGGCATATATAGGCTTTAATCGGGAAGGTGGGGTTGGTGGGTGGTAACTAACTATTACAGACTGAGTGGTATGACCAGGATTCCAAGTGTCGAATACCACATAATTCACACCCAACTCTAATACAATAAAAATATTTTCAAAACGTTATGAATGTGAACTTGTTTCGCACTGGGCCTGTTTCATGATTATTATGCAGGTGATCATGAGCTCTAGTGTTTATTCCGCAAGCCCTTTTCTTGCTTATTGTCCGCAAATCGTTGATGTGCTCTATAAATATAGCAAGCTCATGAAAAAGAAGTAATGCTGTAATTAGCAACGAATGCTTGTGGAATTAAAGACGAAGGACGTCGTGGTGTTTAACTTTTCCCGCGTCCTGATTCCCTGGGTAGCTGCGGGATTCATTTTGGAACTCCGTTGTTACACGGTTAATGTTTAATCAGTGTTCAAGGTACATCATCGGTTTGCTGTCAAAAACTCATTTTAGGAACTGTTGTTGGGCGGGATAGACGTCATGTTATTAGCTTTGACAGGATCTATAAAATAACAAAATTCATTGTTTTGTGATTTTATTACTAAATGCTAACTCTTGTCGTTATCTGCCAGACAATTTCGTTGAAATCCAGGGCGTCGAATTTACCTGTAAAATATTCTTCCATTTAAGGAGAGGGCTTTACTGTAGCTTCGCCAGTTAAGCAATTGCTCAACACTTCATAGTTCTCTCAAATGTACCATCACTGTCTGATCTCACGATTTCTTAATTTGAAAAGTTAAAAACATTCGCTCAGAAAGAAGTACTTCACGTAGTCTTACGGTCATAAGTAAGAAGTTACGTAGTTCCAATGCTATGTACTCCTATGCGTTTCAAACTGGAAGATTTTTAGAATTGCCTAAATTCGCTTACCGCTCTTTTGAATGTGCATTTTCTCATTGTTTTTTTTTTTCAGCTGGATGAAAAATATAAACGGGTCATCGTAGGCGGTGCGTCTCCCTTGGTTAGTATGGGTGGCTACACGCTAGGAGGCGGTCACAGTCCTATGACGCGAAAATTAGGATTAGCTGTTGACAACGTCATCGCTATTCACTTGGTCACTGCAAATGGTGCCGTTGGTGTCGTGACGAAAGATGGTTGGAACTTCACGGAGTCCAATGGAGCAATAAACGCGAGCAATGATGCCGATCTTTTTTGGGCTCTTAGAGGAGGCGGTGAGGCTTTTGTTATTCTAGTAACTTGGAGATCATTAACCTGGTTGTTTTGAAGAAATACACTGGATGCCCGTTTTGTAAGAGTTTCGCAAGTGATTTTCACAACACGATTTTTAAGCATGTTAAAGTCTCGGCCTCGTGTTTTTTGCTGCAGAAATTGCAGCTTTAGGCCAACGAAGTCAGGGAATGCAACAGTTGTCTCAAATTCCAGAGTGACTGCAACGTTCGGATTTTTCTGAATACTCAACTGACTCGCCGGTTACGACACCCTCCAAATCTTGGCAAAAGTTAAGTTCATTTGTCAGCGCTTTCACCTTTGTGTGCTGGTGTACACTCGAGACATCGTCAGTTCCCAGGATACTCATTTCCTGTTATTCATATTTCAAAGTATTGTGTAAATTTTGGAAACTGTCTGAACCACTTTTAAGATGGAATTTTCCTAGGTCGAGTTTATTTGAGAATATTCAAAATTACAGTAAAGGGGACTAAAAGCTCTAGAGCAGAGCTTGTGTTGAACGTCATCATCGATCCCAGAACTGTTGATCCCGTTGCTCACACTTACATGTACATTGCAGGCGGTGGCACTTTCGGAATAGTCACCAAAGTAAAGTTCAAGATTCACTTACCACCCTCGAACTTCCAACACATGTTGTGCACCTGGCTGTTCGATACCAGCGCGCGAGAGTCGGAACCAGGCCGCAAGTTCTTTAAATTTTTCGGAAGCTTTGTGAAAACACTACCCAGAGAGTGGGGTGGTTATGTACTGACGTCACCAGCTGTTCCAGGTTAGTAACAGTTGCAATGGTCCATGCACTCGCTGTTGAAAGCAAATTTTCTGGCTTTTCAAACGAAACATTGACCAGGGTCTTATCGCTTTGCTCAAAATCCAAATTGAAATTGTTTTTAACATTTTCCTTTCTACTTAAGTACGAAGTATTATTTTATACTCGAGCAGATTATGGTTTACGTAGGTGACTGGGTGTTTTGCACACCATGACCCCACTATTAAAGATGTATTTGCATGCTCCTATGCTAATGTGTAAATGTAACAGGAATTAAACGACAATGCTTTTTGAACATCATTTTCGCTAAAAAAGTGCAATTGTATTCATTGACTTGAAAATGTGAAAACAAAAACTCTGCAAATAGCTGACCTTTGAAATAATGGCGTACCTTGGGGGCTCACATAACCCGCATTATGCAGTGTTATTCCCACGCCACGATACTTTTTGCATACACCGGTTTATTTTCGATACGAAACTAGTTCATCAAAAAATAGTCCTTTTACATGTATAAAGCCAAAGCATG
The DNA here is from genome assembly GCA_002633005.1 of Phoronis australis. Taxonomy (NCBI): domain Eukaryota; kingdom Metazoa; phylum Phoronida; family Phoronidae; genus Phoronis; species Phoronis australis. The sequence goes on along the minus strand of NMRA01000231.1, from coordinate 318,649 downwards.
TTACAGACTCTTTATTTCAGAGGTTACTTACAAATACGCGAAATCCTCTGTCTTCAGCTTACATACTGACCTTGTCTACAAACTTAATAACAAATAATTTTTGCGAGCGTTTAACAACCTGTGATGAAAAACAGGACTTTAACCAAAACACGAGGACTTAATTTTTACGTCCAAAATTCACCTAAGATTACAATTCCCACCACAAAAAAGAATTGTCCAATTGCATACCTATGCAACAGTGACGTCATGAATTCCGATATTGTACTTTATTGATAGTTCCAGAAATGTGGGAATGACTGACATCTGATTTGTATTGTTGTTGGCGTGTGTGTCAAAACGAGGCATCATACGCAAACCCGTGGTGCTGTTCGCCAACATCTTAAAGAAACCAACTAATATCCCTCATGGAGATTTCACTAGGAAGTACATGTAGATGTGGTAGAACGCACCCATGTATTTCATGAAATAACATTTGAAAAATATATCTCCGCAATTGTTCGTGTTTTTCGTTTAATTCATATTTTCTTTGTTATTAAGGCACTGGAATACACTTTGGGTACATCACAGTTTCTATGGTTCACTGGGGAAACTACAGTCACGCCGAAGAGACAAGTAAAGACCTGCGTGCGTGGGGTCCCAGCTGGGCGTACTCGAAATGCAACATTTCTAGCTACAACAGCTTTTGGGAAATGTGGAAGAACAACAATGACGCAACCTGGTCGCGCGTGTTCATTTACAGCGGCACCATTCAGAGCACTGATTGGTCGGATTCCTTAGCAGACGACTTGGTGGACTCATTGGTGACTGCTGTCGATAACAAAGTTCTTTTGGTCTGCACTGGAACTCTTGTTGGAGGTTTGTGAAATTTTTCAAACGCAGATGATTTATTAATTGAATCTTTTTGAAGCCTCGTGTTCCGTGTTACGTAAACCCAATACGTTCGCGAAGCAATTGCAGCTATATAGAAATTTTCGCTTATGGAAGCAAAAATGACTTATATTACGTAACTCAGCATCCCTTCTCGGTGATCAGCTCAATAGCCGCCGTGTTGCTAGGATACGCTGAAAGATACGTGCCCGGTTGCATGAAACACAGTTCCAAATAGGGACTCACCTAAGTTACCTAAATTTTGTGCGTACTTGTTTATCTGTTCACTCACAGATGTCATATTTTTCTATCATTTTATCTTGATTATGATTTCCTTCTTGACTAATAACATTTTCTAGTAATATAACTGAAAACTGAGCCCATAATTAAGTCATAATAGTTGAGATTTAGTCCTTAAATTAGGTGCGTTGCATAAACAGATCCCTACTTATTTTTAATAATATTGAGAATTCAGTTTATAGTTTCCTCTCGATTCGTATCAAAGTAAAAATTGACGTGGTAATGAGACTTAAACAGCATAAGAAAGGACAATTAGTGTTTTCACAAGCTCACAAGTACGCAGTAGATTTAGGGAACTCAGCTGTGTCCATATTTGGGACTGTTTCATGTAACCGGGCACTGGAGTCATCCATAACACTCAAATTTTCTTTCGGAGGTGAACGTTATCTGGGCATGCGGCTTTCAAACTGAAGTTCGCACTGGCATACGGAAATATAAAGTTAAACTCCGAGAGAGTCAAGCTGCGAAAATACACAAGATTTTCCGGATGGTCCCACGCTCACTCACGTAACACTTGCTCTCGTGATTTTGCGTGATGTTTTCGCGAGGTTCCGACAAGCTCCCGGCTACGGAACCCAGTCCACCTCGCATTCGAAATAAATTTGCTTAAAAAGTGTCCAAAACGTGCAAAAATTTGCCGTAGTCACGTGGATTGTATATTTACATGCCACTTACCTGATCCAGACGCCGATGACTCGCTGACGATAGTCGTTTCCCCTATACGTGCAGTGACAGAGGCATGTAGAAGCTAGAGGGGGAGGGACGATGATCGAGGCAACGGCCTCGGGCATCCACAATGGGGAGAGGGGGGCATAAACTGAATCAATATGAATAAACCTCTTGAAATTGTGACTGGTTTGTTGTTAAAATGAACAAACTTCCTACTTTAGCGATCTTTCCCACTTTTTTCTTAGTAGTAGGCTTTAACAACTTGAAAGAGAGGCATCTCCCTTAATAGCCCCGGCCATCGCTAAGCCTCTGCACGCCACTGTGCGGAGACTGACTTTAATTAGAGGTTTAATTGCATACACCTGCCTGTTAGTCATGGGTTCTGTTTGTCATGTTTCATCCTCCGTAGACCTGTCCACAGTCACCTTAATGTAGACGTTATTTTTTAAATTTTAGGTAGGGCAACTGATTTCAGTGACGATTCTGCGTCGGTAGTTTCGGGTTTACGCCGTGGTGACATGGCTCTAAGTTGTGGCACGACATCTCCATCCCCTGACCAAGACCAGAGGGTCATTAACGTCGCCTTGGAGGCTGCAAAGAAGGTACGAGTTGGTGATTCACCACTGTTGGCAATCAAGTGGTAAAAAAATATAGACTAAACTAGGCTACATTCCCGAGGGAATCTTAATTTGACCTTGCCAGGCACTATTTCCCCTCCCCGTCGCCACTAGTTTTCACCCACTCCCCATCGTTGCCAATTTCTCAACTCTTGCGGTCGCCACAAGGTTTCAACCCCATCTGACATTTCAAATTATTACCGCGAACCCGTTTCTACTGCCCTGGTGTAACGTAGGAAATTTATGCAGTAGGCCTAGTAACAATTTCAACATCACCAGAACATCAAACTGATTTTCATAAAGCCAGCCCAGTAGGCCTTCACTTTGCCGTAGTACATTTTTTAAAGTTCGTTTGGAAATTGTGACTCATGCACGTTTTTGTACCTTGTCCGGTGTTTTCATTTTAGCTCTACAAGCACGTGTCGAGTGGGTATATTAATGAACCAGATGCCAGGAAATCTGATTGGAAAAAATACTACTGGGGAGACAACTACGACAAATTGCTGACACTGAAAAAGAAATGGGATCCCAGTCACGTGCTCACTTGTCGTCATTGCGTTGGAGACAACGGCGGGATCACAATGTTTGCTCACGCATCGATGACCGTTGTCAGCATCGTGTTGTGTCTCGTCCACTGCGTTTTATAAGAAAACGTTCTTACATTCAAACGTTTTCAAAGTAGGCCTAGGGCACAACACAAACTGTTCTGCTGTTTTTAGAGCGGGTATAACTTGCTTTCTGTTCAAGAAGCGAACGCTTGATTTATTCCATTCACCGTTGGTCTGAAGTTGCTCCTTAGTCAGGTTAAAAGTGAATTTTCAGTTTGTAACTGAGGAAATAGCAGTTGTGTTCGGCGCATGAAATGACATGCCCTGGCCAGCCAACTTGTTAAACCTGGCCTTGAGCACAGCAATAAGGAACTGTCACTTGCATCCAATCCCTCAAGTCACCTCTAATTTGACAAAAGAATAATTTGAGGTAATGCTAAGTGGTTGAAATCGTAACTTATTTTTTGGGATCGAAGACGGGATTGCAATCGCCGTAACTGCTGTAATTATGGCTTAATAACTCATTACAAGAAAAGAATTAAATTTTGTAGTTTGTTGTTGCTTTATTCGCGCGTAGTGAGTATTTATTAGATTCGTTTCCAGGGAACCGTTGATATGTTTTTTAGAAGCCCGGATGCTGTCGATAAAGCGCATTACAAGGGACATTCTTGTAGAGTATGTCCCATGAGACATAATTGTACATACATGTATGTCCCATGGTATTCCACCATTGCTCGACACTAAACATTTAAGCCTAATAGTTATAGCCAAATTTGAATCCCAGGTTTAAGTAAAGTCAATTTGAAAATTCTAATGGTATGAAACGAGTAAAAACGTATGAGTTAGGACCTACAATACACGACAGTAAGGAAATTGCTGGCATGATCTGGGTTCAGGTAAGTGCACTGGTTATGAAATTGTTATTTGGGTCTGTGATAAGGAAAGAATAAATCGTTTTTATTGCTGACGTGCTGATCCGTGTATTCAAGTCTTTCAATCCGTTTGCAATACTCACCTGCTACAGCTAGAACATTTTGGGAGTAGACTATTTTAGTTATTTTATTTTTCTGCCAAATACAAGAAAACATGTAAATCAGAACAAGGCGTCAGGACAAACCGTCTCGGGCATGTTTCATGAAAAGTGACTTTAGACTTTAGGGCTCCCAACAACTATTTTAAAAAAAACATAATTAAATATCATTTGATCAAAGGGCAAAGTCTCTGAGAAAATGCACACAACTGCAAAGTTACTGAAACAATTTCTATAAATAATCGCCAGACTGTAATGTGCTCGTAATCATTTGGCTAAACCTTTATTCAGCAATTGCGAAGGGGAAGGGTAAGAACAATTTCTGTTTTAATTCTTATTTCACTTTCCATGAAACAATTCCCAGGACTTGATCTACAACACAACGTAACCTACCGAGTCCAATGCCAAATTACCTATTACGATAACTGAGCTACTTGTATTTAGTGCAGCTTAGAATCCCGCACAAGTAGGGGTCCGTCTCACAGTTGTCCCTCAGGAGTAGCGTCAACCGCGAGAGAGGCTATGGAAGGGTATGTCAAATTCTGACAGGCGGTGGAGTATCCGGAGTTGAAAATTTTGCTGTGATATTTAGGCAACTACTGTGCTGCAGACAACGTGTACATGTATGTGTACAATAACTTGAACGGAGAGAGAGGGAGAGAGAGAGAGAGAGAGAGAGAGAGAGAGAGAGATAAATAAATTTACTACGTCATTGGCCTATGATCCGTTTTCAAAATAATCCGTACACAAATATCAGAACGGCTGCCGCCAGGATGAAGCTACGTGATCACGGAGAACAACTAAAAATGTTCATTCGTATAGGGCTGCAGGGGGGTGACGCGTTAAGTGACTAATTGGGATAAAGAGAACATTTCATATTGAAGACTTATTCAACACAAACTTTATTTGCTTGCCATTTTTCAAGATCGAGAAATGCTAAAAGATTACACACATTCCTAACTCAATTATTTCACAAAACATGATCTCAGACGAACGCGAAATGATCAAATCACCAATCAATGCTTACATCTGTTAAATTTCTCTTAAAAGCAGTTCATTGAATGAATTCCAAAACAATAAGTAATTTTAATTATAAAAATAACTCAAGCGTTACTCATGAACTAACTGCATTTCTCAACCTGTGTGCACGATCGAAACACGGCACCAACATTAACAAAGCACCTAGCACTGTGCTACTCTGGAAGAAATCCAAAGCATAATACTTTGGCGGATGGTGTCCGGGAGGTAGAAATTAGCATACTTCTTGCACACATAAAATGTAATAAAGACCCGGATGTATAGGTTTAAGATTGTGTGGGATCTTATCTACATTTTTACAAAATATCTACAAAACTATAGATTTTAACTCTGTCAGGACCACGTGACCCATGTCGTTGTGGTAAAATTGAGCAAAAAAGCAAGATGTAGTCATGGCAAAACTGTTACAACGATTTCAATTCAGGACGAGATCTCAAAAACGCGTTTACAGTTTTCTAAAGTATCATTTCGATGTCGTTTTATGCAACTATTTTTTTCATGAAATTCTCAACAGTTCTATTTTTGACAGCTCCTCATGCAAAGTGGAATATTTTAAAAACGATTACTAAACGCATTTTGGAAAACAGTAAATGAAGGATATCTGACTTTCATAATCCGATCAGCCAGAGTTTGGATATATGGTATTCTTCATTGGACAAATTTGGTTATCTCTAGGGCCCTACATAACCATAAGGTTTTGGATTTATTAGCGAACACGAAAACAATATATTCAAGAAAAAGATCTAGAGATTTTCACTGGTGGTCACGTTTCCAAATGTGTTAAGACAGAATATCTACCTAAAGGTTGTATTTGGTAGTAACTGACTACATTTTTTTCAATTATGTACACGGTATTTAATTATGCTAAATTTCATCAAGCACCCTAAAAAGACAAGAAATATGAACCGACAAAGAGTCGATATCGACTCCATGGAGTTTCAAATTATTTCAGAAGCACAACTGATGATTTTTGTGTCAGTATTATACTGCCGTAAAGCCGTTGGCCTTGTTTGCAACACTCGTGTTTTCAAGATTCCAACAGCAAAAATTTAACCCCCCCCGGGAAGTACTACAAGGCAACATTTCACCCAAAAACGGCCTAGGAAATAATTATGACTTCGATGAGCCGTTATGTCATATGTAACTATCACAGAGAATCCTCGTAAATGCTTTAAACTTTTCATGGACCGCCTACCAAATTTACCCAATTCGTCTCAGCAGCGGCAGATAGCTTCCCAGAGTTCGTACGCTGGCATCTGCAAACGCGACTAAATATATCGCCAGCACGGAGCGTATAAATACCGTCTGTGGCCTTGATACAGCACTCACTCACTCGGGAAGACAAAGAAACCCTATTGCCAAGATGCCCATGTCAGGAGAAGATATTGCCGCCGTCAGGGCCGACTTTGCAAGTGCCAGCACCGGTGGAATTCGCCCGCTTGGTAACCAGCTGTTAAAAACGTGAGTTGTACATTGCCTAGATATTTAAGGGGGCAACAGCTGAATGGGGCGGGAGCGACCTCCCCTGTCTTTCATAATTTTAAATACCACACAGGTAACAAATGTGTGGGCGCATAAAAATCATTTTAAATTGCGCCTCAGAAAGATGAAGTAGATCTTCACACACACTTTTCAGTTTCACTCGGATCACTTTTTGAACAGCAAAAATATTCTGTTTTTACAATAAAAGTCAAATTAGGGTAAATTTTAAAAACAGTAGTACATAAAATGTATTTTAGAATAATCCACTTAAATTTGGCCTGGGAAAGGTTAATTCAGGATTACTGACGACGTCAGTCTCTCAATAACACTGACTTTGTCAGAGGTCTGTTTCATTAAAAGTAAGACGCAAGGAATGCGAAAGCTCGTCAAAAATATCTTTTAAACAGTTCCTGACGAAATTACCATCTCGCAACGTCTAGTACAGAATAATCCACTTTCCCGTGAGAAAATTTCCAGAAAAATCTCAAATTTCACAATTTTGAAATACACGCGAAGGAAAAACTTTATGGTTACCACAGTTTCTAATCTTATCCCACTCATGATAAATGCGCTCATGCCGTCACAGTCGGTTGCTTGAAGTCGCTTGAGGTAAAAGATCACATTTTCCATATAATTGAAATGTGCTACATCTAAAGTCTTGCCATACCAAATAAGGAGACGTGCTTTGCCTTGAGGAAGAAAAATCGACGAAGTAACGCGCAGTTGACTGATCTTTTTTTGAAATTCTAAACTGAAAGAAAATGCTTTGTTATCAACAGAAATTAAAAATCTTTACAAACAAACCGTAAGAATACCTGGTGAGCAGGTTGGATTCAGTTTCAGTGGCAGAGGACCACTTTCAATATTGCAATTTAGTCTGTTCATTGCGTTCCAGGCCTTTTTAAACAGGAATGTGGTCCTAGGCTAGCCACAACTATTTCTGAAAAATAAAATCTCACTTGATCAAATGGCAGACTCTGGAAATATGCACACAGCTGCAAGTTATTGGTGTAATTTCTATAATCTTTAGACTGTGATGCGTTCATAATTGTTTGACTAAAGCTTTATTCAGCTAATTTGAAGTGAAAATTTAAGTAAGACCTAGTAAAACGGAAATTTGGTCTTACGCTGTGCACAAATATTTTATAAAAAAAATAACCAAATCATATCTCATTTGAGTAAAAAAGCAAAATCTCTTCAGACTACATATTGCTGCCAGTTACTCAGCTAGTTTCTACAAATTATTTAAGGACAACCATGCGCTCATAATTACTTGGCTAAGCCTTTATTCAGCATTTATCAAACTTCTGATTTAAGTCTTTTTTCATCAAATAGACCCCTGCAGTCATAACCAAAAGCTCACACAGGGCTTGTACATAGAAAAATAATTCAACATTCACCATGAACCCTTGCAACCATTTTATTTCCTTTTCAGCCTTTTTGCCAATAACCCCGAGACGAAGCCTCTGTACGCCAGGATGAACGAAGAAGAACTGACGGACTTGGGCGAGAAGATCTTCAGGAACCTGCGTGTCTGCATCGTTGACCAGCTTGACAGGCCGGAGATCATGGCCCAGGACCTTAAGACTCTGGGCTCTCGCCACCCCGGCTACGGTGTCGACCCCGAGGTCCACTCAAGAGTAAGCAGCGACAATCACTCATACTAATCAAACGAATATCTTGCAGTTTGAGGTTTTTACAAAAGGCAGAGCCGGATTAAACTTTCTCAGTCCAAGACCGAATCATTAGTATATGCCCGTGGCCAAGGGAGGGGGAGTGAAAAATTAGTGATGGAAATAAATTGTGTGGGGTCCATACTTATGCGCTTAGAATGCATAATCCGGTAGCACATGGGGGACAGTCCCATCACTGTGTCCACTTCACCCTAAAGTTCTGCTGATTTCACTAAAAAATTCATTTTGGTGATAAAAATATCTACTTTTAATCCTTTTCAGTTCTCTCCGTTTCTGGCGTTTGTTAATTAGGTTTTGATACAATGTGCACTAGCAAAGTAATTTGACTTCGTAACGAGATGTTCAAGCTTGTACATGTATTTGGAGGAATTAGTCAGATGTACATGTGGCGGGGGTATGGCTTCGGCTACAACTTTGGATTAGTTGAACAATTGAAATCAATGACAGACCTCTGTAGAGCTTCCTTAAGATTTTCAAATCAAGTAAAAGAAGCAAAACATAGCCCTTAATAATTCTTGCCCTCTCCTTTCAGCCAATGAGGGATGCTATTTTCAACGTTATCAGATCTAACAACGGCGGTAACCTGAACGAGTCGGCCTGGGCTCATCTGTGGTCTCTCGTTGCCTGCGGAATGGGTCTGTTCGTCCGAGACTAGACTCTCAGTAGCGCTCGGCTTGGCTACTGCTCTACCACTAAAGTAACGCACCATGACAACCAGGTGTCGGAAAGAAGCTTGACCTCCATATAATCGAACCACCCCCATCCGTTTTCATTTGCAAGTAGTTCGACTGTAGCAAGACAACATCTTGTTCGTATGATTTGTAACTGCAAACACGTTAATTAAACATTCTCTTGATATCACCAGCATTTCTTGAATTCATTGCTCCTCAGAGTTATGACACAAAATACACAATGACTGCACGAAATAGGCCAACAGAAAACAAAAGTCTTACGTTTACATTTTTTAAACGCTCACTGTTAACCAATGACATTTTCAATCGAATATTTCTAAGATGTAGCACAGGACCACTCTAATATCCACAATGCAATAAACATTGACACATGTCAAACAAGTTGTCACTGTCTCATTTCTTCCGATCCTTAGTAATTACATATGTGCATTTGCAGAAAACTGAGTTGCAATGCCTGGGATAGTTTTAGAAAAACGTGACTATGGTCCATTGGCCAATAAGGCATCACACCCATGCTCCAGAAGGACCTATTTATCATGTTAGTTGGCCAATCAGTCCTGTTCTGTATGGATTCCAGATTTTTCTTTTTTGGGGGTGGGGCATTTTGACGGATGCCATTTTGTCTGCCACTTGAGTACTATTGCGGGGCATTGTTCTAAATAGTTTTTACAGTTGAAATTGTCTTTCAATTTAACCAAACACAAAAATCCACACTTGGGATCTGTATTGTCACAGATCCTATATTGCCAAGACAGTTACTTTGGTCGACAACGTTTAGTTTAGATCAGCTACTCTGCGTTGCCCCGAGATAGAATCTTGCGTATTTTTCAAGACATACGCGTGGTTGCCACAAACCTTTGCCAGCGCGCCGGTAGTCCCGAGATAACAATCACCAGGGTTAATGGAAATGTCTCTTGATTTTTGAAGGCTTTGTTCCGAAAAAACTAGGGTCTATTTCAAAAAATCTGAGACACCTTTTCCTCGAAAATGCCGGTATCAACATTTTGACAAAGGACCAATATCACTGGAGGAACATTTTTAAAATATCTGTTTAAAGTCAAAATTTTTTTAATAAAATACAAATAACTCGTGAAAAAATAAAGACAAGTAAATAAGAAAAATAAATTCTGTTAGGAAATTTATTCACTTTTCAGAAAATAGATACTTTGTAGAGAGGTTAGAGCTAACCAAATTTAAGATATTTGCACATAGGTACAAGAAAGTAAACAAGGTTCACAGTTACATAACCTTAAACGATTTGACAATAACAAAAACAAAGACAACGCAGTCATTCTTACAATTATATTTTTGCCATTGATTGTTGACAAACAATTTCAATTTTTAGACAGATGGTGCACAGTCAAGATCCAAACCACAAATAGTTAGGCATGTTTTAAGTCCAAATACCCTTGCTACCTGACATAAACCACTGACACCTCTATGAGATTGGTCTCTAATAGTACATGTACTTCAAAAAACCCAGTTGTGATCACTGGAGTGAATTACAGGGACATGAGATATCTACCAAACACAAGATCAAGCGAAATCATGCCAGTAAAAGGATGTGCTTGAGACTTCACTAGTGTATCCCAGCAAAATGATGGCCGTAAAAGTAATTGGTCGATGACCTTGAATTATGGGATAGAATTTACAGTTTCCATTTCATAAATAGAGATTCCATGCAGTAAGTGTTTAGCAGGCATCCTGGGTCTATGGAGTGCAACCCTGGTTTTGGGAAAAACTGGCAAATAACTGTAGCTGCAAACAAATACATAGGGTCTAATTTAAGCACAAAAAGCACCATGGGATGGAAAAGGCAGATTCCATAACTGAACACTAGATGGAGCTACTGTCTGGTGCCTAGCAGGTTTTACTTATTCAACAAATGTTGCGACCTCAGCCAGTTTGAGATATCAGCATCTCTATGTGCCAACAGGGGGCAGCAGTGTAATGGGCACCAACAATTTCTAGACATGAAACACCAACTGTCACGACCAATCGACATCTTGATCTCATGAGCACACTACTGCTTCATGAAATTTGAGAACTGAGTGACAATCAAAATGTTAGCTTTCAGGTGATGTCAGGCTCTCGGGTAATCATGGATTTTCTGACATTTGCACACCCTAAGAACAGCGCGCTTCCTTTTTACTTCACAATCTTTTGCACAGCCTATGCAACTTCATCGTCCCTTTAATGGTTTACAGTTACCAAAAGGGCAGCTGTGAAAATCTACTTTAGGTTTTGTAAAAATAAGTTTTAAAAAGTTGGAGAATGACTAACTCAAAGAAGTCATTGATCTACTAAGACAATTTTTATTGCTAACTACGCCCTCTGTTGGACATTGGGATAAGCTTGCCACATGACCAGACACAATGGTTGCACTTGACTCACTCTGGCCAACATATCTGATTGGTTTGCAAGGCGGAAGTCATCGTGGAGGACCAATCAGATGTCTCTGTCAATTGAGCCAGCCAAGTGAATCAAGACATCACTACTGCAGAAGACACACAAAGTACCCACAGTTCCACTCATATTGTAGCACAAGATGTATAGCAAACCGTGAGCATACAAGTACATAATTATGCCAGTTTCTTCATTGATTTCTGACACAGCTACACTATTCAGGCTTTGACGAGGATGCTGTCTTAGGTTTCCGACTGAGAAGAGACCTCAAACTGCTGTCGTGAGAACTAGACGGCGTCTTCTGGGACAGGGAAGAGCAGGCTGAAAAACAAAATATCATTGAGTGACTCGAGGTTCAACCTAGTGTTACAAGGACAATGATTAACCCTAGGGTACAACCAAGCTTTACTAGAGGCAAATGAATTGTTAGAGAACAACAACAAACAGGTACGTTACAATTCCAAGAACCATCAAAGATCCCTTTTAGGGAATCCTTTTGTCAAAGTTAGCAGCTTGAGAGATGACAGAGCTTGACCATGCTGTATCCAGTTGTCAAGGACATTTCGTTTGAGATCTGAACACAGCCGATTTGTGAAGTGTTTTATTAAAGTTACATTGAGCATTGTTTTGGAGAGTCAATAATGACCTGCTTCTGAGCAAGATAGAATAAGAATGAAGGAGTTTACTCAGGCAAAAATAGCCACATTCCAACCACAGGAAACAATTGAAAACAAGAAATGTAAAGTTGCTTTACTTCATGACTCGGTTAGTGACCATTGGAAATTCTAAACACCCACCAATATGTAAAACAGGATATCACAAGGGAATAGTGATACCTGGATTTCCAAAAAAGCCCCACAGTGACTGCGTCCAATGAGAGCCACAAGAGGGTCTTTCGGAAAGAGTGGTACGACAGCTTTCTGAAAATTGCACTGCAGCCCACAGAGCAATTATCAAGGTTTTATGGATTATTGCAAGAGAAAGACTTGGCCATCAGCACCATGACTGCCATAACACATGCCTGCTAAAACACAAGACTGACAACCCTTTAACTGCGAATATTTGGATGGTCCATTTAAAGACAAAAAGTGAGATGTTACACCTTGTCAACATTTTGGACATTTCCCAGACATGCAAAACGATTCTGAAAGCGAACTGAGGGGGCTTTTCAAGCCTCGTTTCAAGAACAGCAAAGCCAGTCCAAGACTTTAAACTGCTGAAGATTTGTTTTCATGTAAATATGTGTACTCAAAATTTACCCATCAGGGTCTGAGACCAACAAACTTTAACACAGACCTAACCCGGAAAACTGCACACTTCGAGTAAACTTTCAAATGACATGCAAAGTTCTTTGCCAACGTTCGAGCCATGCCTCAAAAAGTTTGATGAACTTGTACCCCAATCACTCCATGTTGTGATATTGTTCCTTTAAGTATACAAACCTTTAAGGTACAGTGGCGACTTCTGTAGGTGCTCGTAGCTGACAGTGATGTCATTGTCTGGCTGGAGTACATTGGCCTCATCTTCACTAGATCGACACACCTCAAACTTGATCCACTTATAGTTGCTACACTTCCTGGCACCAGGACAGCTCTGTATCAAGTTCTGCACCGCTGGATGTGTGAGTCCGAAGAACCCTGGACCATGGTCTCCTGAACTTTTAAGAATCTCTGAACCCCTGAAGTGGAGCATTAGTTGATATTGAGATAACCACACAACAACAAATATGCACATATTATGCAGAAGCATACAAGTTATCCCACTGAAATGGATGTGGGTCATTCTTTTTTCCCAGTGGTCATTTGATGTTAGTTGTAATATGTACTAGGGACTTGTTCATTTTGAGGTGAAGGTTTCCAAAAGGGTCGGCAGCAAATCAGAACCAACAATATTTTAAGCCTTAAAATTTAATAGTCAATTCACATGTCTTAACTGCACGTTCATAGAACTCCAGACAAACTCATAACATAATAGTCTCAGGCAGATGATTTCTAGGCAGCACCTCTAATATATAGTGATGAGTGAATCTCAAAATACTTGTGAAACAAAGTGGTGCAGACGACAGGGGAAACAAATAGTATTTTCCCCGTTCATTTATATAAACATGTCGAGCACAGTGGCATTAGGCAGATTACAGATTAAGTGGGGGAGGAGGGAAAAGGTGAACATTACTTTTTTGAAGGGAAATTCTGAAAGGTTGTATAATTGGGTCCTAATTTCCGTAATTGTTGAAGTAGGACCCATATACATTTGGGACTTACTTATTGGCTAGACTGTCCATGCTGGTTGTTGAGCCCCCCTAACTAACTCTATTTCTTTTGAGAACATGACATGAATTCAATACTTGAGAATAAGGTCTAATCTTTGTACTCCAAATTGAACTCTCAATTACTTTTGGAATTATCTATTCTACCTTTATGTGCGAACTCAAGATAAGTGTCTATTGGTCTGTGCACAAGAACATTGTGTTTTTATGCATGAGGTTCCAGTCCAAGTTTGCACCTGGTGACCCCTAGATTGGAGCTACGAACTCGAGTGAAAATTCGAAATTTCAAGTAAAAACTCAAATTTCATGATCAGACTGAAACTTTTAGGCTTAATGTTGAGGTCACCAAGTGCAAATTAGGATAATTAGAAATTTTCACAAACACCATTATGTAGTTGAGCACAAAATAATACAATACCTATCTTAAGAACACACAAAAGCAGAGCAGAAAATGTCAAAAATAATTCAGAGTTTGAATTCAAATTTGTCCAACTCCGGAACGTCATATCAGAAATAACTGCATGTTAGCAGGAAGTCCCTGGTTCGAACCCCCGTTGGGACAGATCGTTTCATTCTTAAATATAGGCCACATGATGTGATCAACATGTGGTGAGTTTGAACATTGACATTAAACAAAATTCAATCACTGATACCCTTGTTTTGCTATTAACATTTCGTAAAGTTTCTATTTTACTGAAAAGACATGGGCACGTGACCCAGTTAACGGCAGATTGTTAGAAAAAAGTCAAAAATCTAAATCTTTCTATTTTCAGATATACTTTTTACTGACTACTTAGATCTGTGGTTCTGTAGATACTTGGTTGAATACCCAGATTTGTCAATAAGGTTCTATATAACCTTAAAAGAAGAGATCCTGACACCAAAGTCTCACTATGTTACTTAGCAACAAAAAGCATTCAAAACTCAAAATGAATCCTGGGCACTTCCAAGCACAATAAACTAAACACAATTATGAGCAATTTGAAAAACTAAAAATGTCTTGACTTGTTTGGAAACTGTTATCTTAACAAAATGGATGTGTACGGGCATGAAATCGCACGACATATGAGGAACAAAGACTGTGTGTTTGCTCAGAAATTTGCACCATCCAGACTGAGCGTACAGTCTACCCAGGGCAATCTATGTTTGCAGCTAATCACGTCAACCAATATAATGAAGACTGTATACGTAACGAAACAAATTGAACTTTTTCTTGCAAGAAAAGAGCACGATCACGAATTTACCAGATAGAAAAATTTCAGTAACTGTAAATTGAAAAAATAAAATAGACTTGATATTCACTAGTGCAAACAGAAAGTGAGCTCACTTTTGTTTATCTTATGGGAGTGAGAACAGTCCCTCATGACAACCTGAATGCATGCACTTATTATATGCATTAACAGACTAGGGTACTATCTTCATACCACTTACGCCACCTAGTAGATTAAAAGCGCCCCACTCCTGTATTACATTGACTTGTAATTTTTAGTTCCTGAATAACTGGTTACACAAAGACATTCTTTACAATAGCCTGGCACCATAGAGTGGCGGATATGGGGTGGGGGTGAGGAGGCCATGCCCCCCAAAATTCTCTCAAATTCCATTTGGCAGTTCGGGCGTGCAAATTTCTAACGTGCAAAATCCTGGCTAATACTCTGCCCTGGCCTTCCCTTACTCAAAATCCTGGATCTGTCCCTGCCATAAGATTAGCTAGACTTGACTGAGTCAAACTCACCAGCGTTTATTTATGGCATGTAACAGCTCGTTGTGACAACTGGATGGTGAGCTGCCCGTGAATACAAGACTAGGGTCATCCTCTGGTGACACTTCAAACTGTAATCATGAGAGACGCATTTAATTATCAACACCACAATTAGTTAAAAGAGTGAAACATCCAGTAACTGTTAAGAGAACACTTAAGTGAAAATATCTTTTAAAATACAATTTGTCACCCATGGAAACATATTTTTTCAAGTCCTTGATGATCAAGAAGACCTTTCACTGCACAAAAATAATGCTTTTACTGTTTGTAGTCACATTAATGTGTTTGTTCTTAAAAAGTGATTTTTCCAAGTTCAGCGCAGGGTAAGTCGCCACTGCCACATACGGGGCAAATTTCAAACGAAACTTGAAAATTCTATCGCTATAATCTATTAGGTACAATCGGGTGTCTGAAAAAATTTAGCAAGGTCTATTTAGACCCAAAATCGACTGAATCGTGGCCTTGATTTCTGACCACTGGGTTTTTTGTTTAAATAAGCCTTGCTAATTTTGCCCGACATCAGATTGAATAGAGAGATAGAATTTTCCAGTTTTGAGCAAAATTTGTGACGTGTGTGTGGCAGCTGCAACTTACTCCGTGCTGAAGAATCAAATTTAAAAATAAAACACAATAATGTGACTATAAACAGAAAGGCATTGTTTTCGTGCACAGAGGATTTCTTTAATCATATATAAATTTATAGGTAAATAAAACAACAAGAATGGATCAACTGAAATATTTCTGTTTCTGTTGACAAAGGACGTTACTACATCCGAAAATTTCAGTTGATCCATTCTGGTTGTTTTATTTACCTATTTATATTCTACATTTTGTGAAACAATAGTATCCTTGGGAGGATCTGGATCGCCTTATTTAGTTTCAGATTTATTTTCTACGTTATTTAATCACATAAGATTTGAAAAATATATGGTTTCGTGGGTAGATGAACTGTAGTTGAAAAATATTTAAAGAATAGTGACTTTTGATAGTTAAGGTATTCGCCCTAATAACCGCCCAGGGGGGCGCTTATGGTGACCGAAGGCGGTTGAAACCTGGTCTCCGAAACGGGTGAAATCGGAAGCTAAGATTCATCATATTTACGCTCTGTGACGTATCTGTAACCTATGACAGACTTTCTACAAAATTATATTACATTGCTATCAAACTTTGCTGTTAAATTAAGATCATTTTACAGAAAATTGTGCTGAAATCCCAGGGCGAAAATTCACCGACTGACTGCCTCGCAAACATCAATGTGGCGACTTGAATGCTTGAATAAAAATACAGTTTCGACTCAAGCAAATTACCTGAAATCCTCCTTAAGTTTTCCAAATAGCGTCTCTAAGTCTTTTAAGTTCCCGTTGAGTCAGGATTAACGGCAGGTTAAGTACAAATCTGTTCTACATCGTGCCATCTATGATTGGCAACACGAGAAAAATCTCTGGACGAACACACATGTTGTTGTCACATGACATTTGTCTTGAAGTTTGTCTGCGTGTGTGAGTCTTGTGTTAAAAACGTTCCACATTTGTCTCGGCAAGGCCCATATTAGTTGCCGTGTGGCTGGACGTGTACCTGACTATCTGACAGTTATTTTTCGGTGTAAGGGTGTGTAAGCATTCACTGTCAGTGGTCATTTTATCAGATATTTGGCTTCAAAACACCCATTACAATTTATCAAACAATCCCTTTTAAAAATAACGCAAAGCCAAACATTTTTATTAGTATTCGAAACAGTCGGAAACTAATTCCAATTTTCATTTCTTGCCGATGCTATGCTACCCGTTTCATGAATAGATAGTTCCCACTAATGTCTTTGATGACAGCTACATGTATGTAGCACGCACTTCCTGGTCACGTGCTTTTAACACTGATCAAATATGTTTTATTAGTCTTCGAATGATTCGCGGTTTTCACGTGTACAAAGAAATTCCTGTTGAGGGTGGGAAATATCTAACACAATCCCGTTCTGAAAGGCCAGCCCATAGTGGGACATATTCCTTACAGGATCAGCAAAGCTTCTGAGTTCGTTTTGAGGCACGGCAAAAGTTTGAAGTGTATAGTCACGGCTAAATACCGACATAGCAGCGAGGCTCGTGGTTTACAAATTCTGTGCAAAATCATTTTTTTCAGCACTGTCGGATATTATTGATAAATTGAAGACGTTAATAGAATTTTAGAACTGTAGGTAAGGCATTTTTTGCACGTACACGTTCATGGGCTGGGCGTTTATTTTAGCAAAGTCTGAAAACGCATTTGGGGTGCTTACAGGGGCATGGCTGGTTATTAGGGCGAATATGGTAAATCTTCGCAACAACACAGCTAAAATCACTGTGAGTAGAATCTGGGTAGATCTTTTGGAGACAAAGGACAAAACCAGTATTTGAAAAGGCGATCCCTATAGGCCAACTGAAGAATTCTATTTAACAAAGTGTTGGAAAGAGTAATCAAGCCCACAGAAAAATTAATACAATCCATAGTAGTTGTTGTATACTCAATATTTGCACACTCAGACATTTGTTACAGGTAACTCACCTGAGGTTCTGAGCTATCACCTGTAATTTTGCAGGTGTACAGACACTTTTGGTCAGGATACATGACACTAGCATACACTCGTGTACTGCAGTAGCCCTCGGGAAAGATGACATCAGTATTATGAAAGGCTGGTTCATCACTTACAATCTGGAAAACATTATGGAATTAAAAACTTATTATTAATTATGGTCTTCAATTTACGCTCAAATCAGAGTGCATTATGGGCTTCAATATGAATTATTAAAACGGGCAAAACTTCCAAAAATATTCACCACGAGGTATGACATGATTAAAACTACCAGTGATTAGGCAACACATAATAGATAATTGGAGGCTTTCAAATAGCACCTTCATGACTGGACACATGGCACTGGACAAGGGTGAGGGGGCACTTCAAGACTTTTGTCTAAAAATACATCACTTCTATACTTATTGCAAGTCAAATTGTTCCCCTTGTTTTTCATTATTTCACAGAAAATGTGGTTGGCATCAAAATAAAACATAGATTGTAACTTTTTGTGTAAAATTCAAAATCCAAAAATTTGAGGTATTCAACATCCATACAAAAACTAATTTATAGACACTGGCATAAGAAAATCAATAACGACATGATCATACAAAGAAATTGGTTCAAACAAATGAATTTCAACCATTAATAAATAGAGGTGCTTTTCAGTAATCCACATAATGTTCACATTTTTTGTCAGAGACGCCTCTATTTGGGCAGCTATAATAGATAAACTAATTTCAATTGGTAACCTCCAAATCTTTGGCAAACTTGTAGTACACAAAGATAAGAATATAAAATATAAAATAACAATGAAAATACGAACTGCGTAAAACTCCCTTAAGTTATTTATCACGAAACAGACAACACATTAAACTGGACTGAAATCTTAGGCATTTGATTTACATTCATAAAACAAGGTTGACTAGATAACCTTCCTTCCTCATAGGTAACAAGAGCCAGTCTTCTCAGTTACAGCATACCTCTCTCGCGAACTCATATTCTTTCTCTCCAGCTGAATTTCTTTTCTCCCGCAAGGCAAATCTTTTCTCAACAACATGAGAAAAGAACACAGTGGTGGTGCACAAGAAAAAATGCACCTTGTGAGAACGGAACCCTAATAATGAGAAAACCTGAGCAACTGTTGAGGGAGGAAGATTGTCTACACTGTAAAAGACAGTCAAGTAAATCTTACCTCCCCTACACTATATATAGTCAGCTCACCCAACTCCACAGGGAACATTGGTCGACCAGCAGAATCTAGAGGTATGGGCATAACCAACTTCCTCCCAGGGATGCTACTGAGAGATTTTTTAACCTTGGCTTTGCCATCAACTGAAACAGAGATCTTTGCTAGAAAATATTGCTGATTCAAATGTAACATACAGACCATATGGGAAGACTTCCTATAAGTAACAGCAAAATCTCACCAATTAAGGACACAGTAAGGTAACATGTGAAAATCTTTCTCATTTTTTATAAGTCATGTAGCACTAAGCTAATGCTTTGCTGTAATCAAATTTCATTACCAAGGCTACCATCAGAGAACAATTCAAAAAATTTCAGAAGACAATCAAAATCAAAAAAGGTTAATTTTGACAATTATTTTAGTCCAAAATTTGAGTCAAAAATACAAAGGGGTACTAATCAGTTCTTCACATTGGAAACAATGAGGATGCCAAAAAACTGTCAGGCCCTGAGCAACAGAAACACATACTTGAACTTAAATAACAAATGTTTAAACTGTTTTGACAGACAGTGAGGCAGACAAAAGAAAAAAAAAAACCAAAATACTAAAATTATCAGTAAGAACTGCACATCATAACTGAGAACCAGAAGCAGTGCGTCAACCAACCTCCACCAGGCAAACATATCTGCTAAGTTTTGCAACGATACATCCAGGGACTTGGCAGAAATAATTGGCAGTGCAAATGCAATAAAAACCTTTAAAATTGACACTAGGTGGTACAACAGTAGCCGCACTAGTCCAAAAATCATGCTCATGCAATGCCACGTTCATAGTAATACACCTGACAAACTTTACAAAGATCCTACATGGGGTTTTGCAGAGACTGTTGTTGACACCCAATAGATAGCTGGACAACGGACACCAGATGGAGATGATACCAATAGGTACATAACAAGTGTGGCAATGAATAATTTCAAAAAGTAGCCAATCAAAGATTACCAATGATCTCTTTACTGATGCGTTTCTTGCCAGTCCTCTTTTTAGCCTTGTCCAATGCCAGGGCACCCTCCGTTCTCATTGGCTGATTCTGCTGAAGCAGACGGACGTGTTGCTTAGCAGCAATGCTAGCAGCATCAGATAGTGATTGGTGCTGGAACAACTTCTTCAGTAGGTACCTTATCAGAATGTAAAGTTGCCACGGTAACCAATCATATGACAAGAATGAGATGTTCAACTTGATAAGTGAGTGACATCTTGTAATGCTTTAACATACTATAATGTAAAATACTATGCCAGTTCATAACTTTCAAAATTGTAAACTTACGCTCAGGAAAAAATGTTCGTTGCTTAACTTGGAGTCGGGTTAAAACAATCAGATACAGTGTGTGCCACAAATAAACCGATAGAAGTCTTTTTAATTTCGCATCTGAACTCATCATTCTAAATACAAACACTGCAACTTTGCTTGCACTCAGCTGTTCCAACAGACAATTCCAGGAAATTTTATCATCGCATTACTTTTGGCTCTTACTATTTAGAATACTTATAACATATACGACAAAGAGAACAAGAAGTAGAATAAATAATAACCAGTAACAATTTTTTTCTTTTTATGCGTTCAAATCAAAGAATATCAAATTGTTGAAAACATACATATCTGAGATCAATTTATTATTAAAGTTGACCCAAACCATGTTTTGGACACAAAAACAACTTTTTCGCAATGTTTGGAAACTTAATTTCAAGGTCTCCTCAAACCAAAAAATTGTGAAAGTTTCAAGCATTTCTAGAACTTACAAAAATCTTATTTCAAGTAAATACACGATGACGTACAGTAATTCTCCACTTATTTTGCACAAAGTAATTGACATAACTGTCACGTTTCCAATTTTCAAAATCTAGTCAGCATGCTACCAAATATGAAAACCTTACCAAATATTGTTTTGTGACAGTACAAACAGCAAACTGTGCCAGTTATATGCTAAAATTTTCTAAATTTTGAATTAAGTGGGGAAATTTAACAAAACTTGAGGTAGACTTTATTAATTATCAATGATTACCATTCTATAGAACTCAATTAACCAATACGAATAAACCCATCAAGATATAATCCTAGATGATCGCACAATCTATCCGGTGTACGAAAACATAGCCCCGATGTACGGAGCCTCGTGACTGCAGTAGTTCTCAAAAAACATGAGTTTTCCACAGATTGCTATATTTTCCAAAAACTTAAATGTTTCATTTTTTATTACTTTATTAGATTCAAAAGATTAGTGTGTCTGGGTTTCTCTATTGAGGCCTTTTACTTCAAGAATTCCACTTTTAAGGATTGACACCTTCATTTTTGACCACAGAAATCTCACTACTAAAGAAAATCCCAAAATCCCAGACACGCTTTAGTACGTAAAGGAAAAAAGAAACGGATAGTTTTGTTAGATGATCTCAGTGAAAAATTAGATATTTTCGAAAAACTTTGACAAATGGTTGTGAACAATTCAGAAATATTTTTGCACAATACACTATTGTGTGACCATCAAGGACTTGTAGCTAAGGTCCACAATTAATAGATTAGTGCTTAAAAGTTATTACAGACATTTAACGAAGATAGCCAATTACCATTACATATACCATGGAACTTTTCGGTAAATCTTGGAAACAGTTGACATACCTCCTCTCGTCCATAGCTCGGACAAGTTTCTCTTGGGTCTGAGCCGCTTCATCACAAAGAGCTGCGTTATTCTGAAATGCGGAGAATTTGACTCAACTCCATAGTACTGGGGGCAATGGATAATCACTAGATGGTATTAATTTAGATTTAATCTTTTTAACACCTGAAGGGAAAGAGAGCTGAAAGTACTTCATTAGCATTGGGGAATTCTGAAGACAAGGGTCCCACATGACTACCAGACTGCAAGTATTTCAGTGGCAAGGGCCATTGCTGCACTTGCGCCAACCAGTGAATTTCGAGTTCAATATTCCATTGTGGAGTGTGCGTGTGTGTCAAGAGGAAGCTCAAATCGGCTATACACCTGCCTCCCACTACAGAGACCAACTTTAAGTCTACAGCACTTACTGTCATGAAACTGGCCTCAAATTGTTCCTTAGACAGACAAATTGGAGGCGATTTCAGAGCTTTGAGTTGAAAGATCTGTCAATTCTTAAATTCTTCAAACCAAGCTCATAAGTGCTTCATGAGCAGTGTGTAAATATCAAGCTCTGAGTTCTTCCCTAGTCTAGAGATCTCAACTGAATAACGGATAAGACAACACAATTACTTACATTAAATGACAAAAATCAAAACTTGACTTTTTGATAGAAATCACAGATTTAGTGTCACTATCATTTAAAAAACAAAATTGTGAATTTTTGGCACCGTATTTCTATCCACTATAATAGTGTAATGATGAATAAGGCACCCACAGTAACCATTAGACTCTAAATACCCTCCCCCCACCTACACCCACAGTAACCATTAGACTCTAAATACCCTCACCCCCCCACCCACACCCACAGTAACCATTAGACTCTAAATACCCTCACCCCACCCACCCACACCCAAAGCATTGGACATGGCAAATATCTTTTACAGAATGAGATATAATCTCTATAGTCAGCTGAAATTGACTTGAGTATCATGTGGCTTAGTTCCGTTTTTTAACTTAAGCACGCAAACTAGAGAATAAATACCATCCAAAGCCTAGAGTGAAAGGGAAAATTGTTTGAACTAAACAGACTACTACTTTTATAGAAAGAAAAAGTACCTACAAACAAAAACAATCTCAGCAAATTATCAATTGTTTCATTATGATACCAGCAATCATTGTCCAACATCATATCAATCAGCCACTAATTCAACTGTTGAGTGGAACAAAAAGAAGATGTGTAGTGAATCACAATAAACTTGTCATTCCTCAAAGACTTCATGCAACGTGCTAAGGTCACCAGCAGTTGTGTACAAGGATAAATTACTGAACAAAGTTGTTTGTAAAGCTGAATATAAGACCGAGAACTACAAAAGGCGGTAACACTGAAGTTCTATCGATTTATGGTGTTCACCTTTAACAATCTTACAACTTGGCATTGCAGTCACCTTGAATTCAGAAGCATCTTAATTGAGACCTTGGCAGGACCTTTAACACATCCTTTAACTTACAAACAACATGTACTTGACAACCTTCTTCAGCCTCCTGTACTTCTGTCTATAGGTGGAGTTGTTAGTACCAGACTTGGCTACTGATTGGCCAACGGGTATGGATGCTGACACAGATGGCTGATTGGATGACATGGCTTCCTGTTGACTGTCAGACGAAGGGTAAGGGGGAGGAGCTTTAACATGACTGGCCTGAGAGGGCGTGGCCAATACCTGTGTTGATGTCAATGAAGCTTGTTGAGCAACTGGGCCACTTTCTCTAATCTGGTGATGAGCAGAAGTGGATAATGTAACTTGCTGTTGGGGAAGAGAAGGGACTACACCACGGACAGGATGCCCACTCTTTCCCTGTTGAAGAGGGGCACTGACAGGGGCTCGCGCTGGCACGGCACCTTGCATCTGAGTCACACCTGACATGGGTATAACCTGACGCACATTGGACATCCGCTGAGGTGCCCCAGCAATTTGCTGCTGCAGCATGGCCAACTGCTTCTGCTGCTGAAGTGCAGCATCAGACACACTGAAGTGAACAGTTCCTCCTACTAGCTGTGCACCAGGAATACTCTGCTGCACGCCAGGCCTTTGGTTGATCCCGCGAGGTCGGAGGTCAACTTGCTGCTTAGTTTTTAGTTGCTGCTGCTGCAGCTGTTGCTGTAATTGTTGTTGCTGCAATTGTTGTTGCTGTAACTGTTGTTGCTGCTGCTGCTGCTGCAATTGTTGTTGCTGCAATTGCTGATGTAACTGTTGTTGCTGCTGCTGTTGCAGCTGTTGCTGCTGTTGTTGCAACTGCTGTTGCTGTAATTTTTGTTGTTGCTGTAACTGCTGCTGCTGCTGTTGCTGCTGTTGTAATTGCTGCTGTTGCAGTTGCTGTTGCTGCTGTTTGGCAGCGGCAGCTAAATGCTGGCTGACAGTGATAGGTTTCTGAACAGAAGTTGGAAGTCGAGTATGAGTAGGTTGAGTGGTACTCAAGGAAGAAGACTGGTGTCTTGCAGACACAGATGGCTGACTACTTGCGGGTGGCCTAACTGTGGCAGAGGGGGTTTCCGGCAAAGGCTTGGGCTAAAAAGAAAATAAAATCTCATGACAAACATGGAAACAATTGAACACTTGCAAACACTAAAACTGAATAAAAGAGATTCCTTGTCAAAACTCACAGTTTAGAGACAACAACTTCTATATTAATCAGTCATTGACTGCAAGATTTCTGAAATCTTATCGATGGCAGTAAAATGTGAAGGAGTTGAAAAAAATGGAAATTGTAAAATTTTACAAGAAAAAACATAACTTAGGCGACAGTAATTTTGTCTAAGCTAAATAATTATTCAGGTTGTCTCATTGGCAGGCCAACACAGAGGAAAATCAAAATGAGTGAATTTTTAATGTTTGTAGTCAGGAACTGAAAAACAAGACAATCACTGACTGACAATTGTGTACCTGTGAGGTGACATCCCGACCGGCTGCTTTGAAGAAGTTATTCTCAAGCTTCTTAAATCTGGTGGAACCTGAGTTAATCTAGCAGGAAACAAAATAGAATACATATGAAAGGTGGAGAAGACAAACAGAGAGGCAAACAAATTGAAATGATGAAAAATGCCTGCTGCGACACCCAAAATTGCCTTGGCGTCATTTTTTGTGGTTCCTGCTGTTTTTGCTGAACAACTCCAAATCCTGTCTATTTTCTTTTTGAAAAAGTTTGAGCATGTGACCAGATCTATGAAGGTCACCACTTCTTCTGATTTGGATGCAACTAGCAAGAATGCGGCAGCTTCGTGGCAACTAGGAATTTTTATTAGGTCGCCAAACAAAATCTGAGTTTGCTTTGATGAGCTGCAGGTCACCAATTGTGCATTGACCATACACCGGCAGAACACCAAGACTGTCAAGGTTATGTAGGACCTCAATGACTAGGCTGAGTGATGAGCCAGATATGCAAAAAACTGTAGATTTTAACTTAATCTTACCTCTTTTAATAATATCTGATCAAGGACACTTCTTGCGCTAAAAATGCAAAAGAAATAAATTTGTAGGTAAGGTCACTCATTCTGTAAAATGTCGGTCATTACATCCATTTTGAAAAACAAGAATACCACACAATAAAATACTATGTTGCTCGAAAGATAGCCTTCCTGTCTGTAAACCAAGCAATGATCTGGATCTGCTCTCTTCAAATCTTTTTTGCATAGGCAAAACTTGTCTAGTCTTGTTAACGAATTGAACACGTTGCTGACAAGGCATGCTCTAGATTACAAATCATACTTATAAAAAATCTTTCACACTTAAGTTGCTATAAAAAGATCGAATATGGTATCTAAGTAACTAACAGAGTGATGCAAACTTGTGATCCAAAACCTTCAACTTTCACACAATTCAGGAAACAATGTGACTTCCTCATTCTTCCATGAAAGTCATGAAGCACAAGTCGGATTAATGCTTTTCCACATTCAGGTTGTGTATCACACTAGTGATATTTTGAGAAATTGTAGACTTTCACAACAGCTGCAGTTGAACACTTGAAAAATGAAAGAATGGCAATCTTGGCAATTATTTAGTCCAAGTTGGTGAGATTTTACACTACCGTGGAGAGGCCTCCATTTTAAGAACCAGTTGTCTCCACTGAAAAGAGAGTATTGGTTACCTAAGCCTAGTGAATAACAGGGTTTACATCAAACTGGTTCTCAAAGTGAGAGACCCCTGTAAATGCCTATTGCCTATAATGTCACTGTGGCAATTCCGCAAGTATAAAGTACTTGAATGAAGGTATCCACTCACCCACCCTTGACCAAGCCAGAGTCAACGATCTTGCGGGCAATGTCATTAACATGAAGTGCCTTACCCTCCTTCACTAACACATCATAGGCAGCACCTGCCCACTGCTCGTCACTCACAGGAGGATGGCCACTGGACGCCTGAAAACAAGACAGACTTTAGAGATTAGGCCAAAATAAAGGCTCATCACATATGAACTAACATCAAAGACGAGTACAATTCCTGCACTTGTTAGTATCTTTTTTTAAGGTGATTTGCGCTTGAGTTTGATACAGTTAGCTGAAATTGGCAACTTCTGAAATGGACGGCCCGAGAAATTGGGAAACACATTTTGGATGCAGTATTATCAAAATCCTAACCCATGGCTCGTTATTGCATACAAAGCGCTGGAACTTCTAATAAGGAAGAAAATTCCACTGAAATTTAAATTTAATTAATAATTCAGACTTACTAAGCATGTCAGGGGCCTAACTCACCCGACGGGAAAAGTGCATGTGCTTTCTGAGTGAGTGAACTTTTTGGTTGCAGGAAAAATTTCCTATCGCCAGTCACCACCAATTCCAATTAGGGCGAATACAGTATACAGCTTTGAGCTGATGTGGGTGGAAATGGCTAAATAATATCTGACACAAAATTGGTGTAATTAAAAATCTATTCTTCCTTCAGTAAACTAAATTATTTACCGGTGTTGTGGGGTGATCTTATGCAATGGACATCGGCACAATGAAATATAGCATCGCCTATTGGCCAATTTCACTTGTTCTTCTTCTACAAAGTTACATAATAGGTACATGTCTCAAAAAACTATCAGAACTGGTTATAGGTTTTCAGTATTTTAATAACAGGAAACTGGATTTCAGAACAAATTTTGCTGTTACGAAGCTGCCAACATCTACCAAGAAATGTCACAAAAAATTGGAAATGGCCCGTGCGTGCGTCATGAGCACTTTGTTTTCAAAACCACGATGGATTTTTCTTTGCTACAAAAGACGGAGAATTGTGAAAGAACGTGATGTTTGTTAGATTGTTTTTCACTTAAACGACTGCAACGGGCAAGGTGAGTTTCGGGCTGACTCCCAGATTTTGTGTCCACTGTCAACGTTAGCTTCAAATGTTGGGATTGTTCTAAAACCCCCTCGACTTTCACACCCATGACTCCCATGAGTCACAACCCTCTCGACCCAGTCTACACAAGCTCGACACGATTTGAACATTACATAGAACAAGCTGACTTGCAGGACCAACGAGTCAGCCGCGAGCATGGCTGGCCTTGCCCTGTTTTTTTTGCAATTAAAAGAATTTGGCAAGTTTGAAAGCCGAAAACAGAAATAAACAACATGACCAAATCAAATCAAAGACTTACCAACGTTATAAATGTCATTACCTGCAAAGTGTAAACGTCTCATCTGCTCTTCAGTAAATATCAGATTCAAGCTTTTTGGGAAAGTGCAAGGATCCGACGAATATGTAATTACTAAATTATACAGTTTAAAAAGACAAACTGTAAGCTAAAAGAGTATCTCAAAGTGACACGAAGTATATTGTAAACGAGTGTAGCAGGAGTGCCCTCACCTTTCGGATCTGAATAACTAAATTGCCTCCGTTCTTACACATACAACTATTAATCAGCGACTGGCCTGCACGTGTATCAGAACTGTATAAATCAAAAAGCTGTGATACTAGATCATGGAACTACTGGATTGCTTGTAAGTGTGAAACATTGTATTTGTATCTTCTTCCAATAAACCTATGTACTCTTCACCAACTATAAGTTTTCAATATCACCCTCAGTCCGCACCGGGCTCGTAAAATCGGGGCACCTTGGTCGTAGATATCGCCCCCATTACACGAGTATACAACAGAAAGCAAATAATAAAAATGTGAAATTATGTGCATTCACATTAACATACTCTCTCCCTAAGTTTAGTAGAACGTGACCATTGGTAGGCGCTCATGGAACTATTTCCATGACAACGACAACACGTTTACAATCCGCTATTTCAGATTATGTTTTTACATCAATTTCTGTTTTTACACAAGACTTGAGCAGAGCAGATTCGGTTCTAGGCAAGTCTTATGGAAAAGACATTCAGTGATGTAATGTGATTATAAAATGTGTAAAAAGCGCTGACAGCGTCGTGGGTCAAGGGGGTCGTGGAGTATGGGGGTCGAGAGGGTTTAGTGGGTTTTAGAATAATCCCACAAATGATCAAATGACAAAGGTCACATGTTGATATTAGTTTCATGATGAGGTGACGAGCAGAACTACCCAGGCTGGGTGGAGCTTATACCTCTATCGGAGCTTAACACACAGTGGTTCTTAGCTGTAGTTTGACGATAGTCTAACTCTACATACAGCTAGCTTGCTGACTACAGTTGGCGTTGCGTTAGCGGCAACTTCTAAACGTTTAAAATGCACGAGTGTACAGATTACTCAACAGATGCACGGTAGAAAGGTAACCAGACCGTAGACAAAAGTACCTGTTGCTGGAGAAGTATCTGCTGTTGTTGTTGGACGATTTGTGCTACATATTCTTCGGTGTTGTTGGGTGTTTTGTTCATTTTATTGAAGACTGTTGAAAACCACTTACGGAGGCGGACATAATTACTGGGAATGATGGGCAGAATAAAACAAAAATTGGTTTCAAACAAAATACGCAAAATTGTTATATATAATTTCCTTTTAATGACTTTTACTCTCAATATTCATCAAAATTACTGCAATTGTTCTATAAGAGTAAGAATTTGGTTGAAAGAAATTTCTCGAATAGGCGACATTTACATTTCGCGGCCATATTTGAATTTGTCACTTCCGTAAACTCAAAAACGTACTGCGCTGATAAACTTCACCTTGAGTGAAAATGTCCAGGCCTGACGTGCGTGAACGGCATTCTCTACATGTCACAAGAAACAAGGAAAAGCGGCCAGTCAGTGCGTGGTCAGAATCTTCTACTAAAAGGATAGAAATGTCCAAAATGGGTTTGAGAAATTCGGAAATTCGTCCCGTCGGCGCATGGGCCCAACCAGAAATTCCGTGTATTGTTGTGGACAGCGTTAATCTGCAGAACGATGTTCAGGTAAAACAAAGACGAATGTGCCACAACAGTGCATGTTCTTTTGTTTATTCTTACACTTAACCATGGTTACCTCCCCTGTGCCTGTGGCTGTCAGAGAGAGCTGAGGGAAGTTGAAGTCTTGTTTCACAACACTGCTCTCCTTCATAGGGATCAAGAGTGCCACCTGCTCCTCAGGTTAGCAACAGGGTTGCACGCATAAGACTAGCTGATCATCTAAACTGTTCAGCTAAGAGGCAACCGCCGCTTGGCAAGTGATTTACTAATAGAGGCATCACATGATTGTAGGTCACATAGAGAAGTCACATGCCACTACACTTGTTCACAGTCTTAAAAATTTTTAAGAGTTAACAGTGTAAACAAACTAATTATGTACTGATAATTTTTAATCTATTCCAGCGATCTGCTGCAGTTGAGGAACAACGAATCAGACAGGCCATGGTTGAAAAACAGGAAAAATTACTTAAGTTTCAAGAAGATGTCAAGAAAAGAGTAAAACATATGACAAAGCTAAAAAAACACCAGCAAGTGCAGAAGTCTACTAGATTTGTTAGTACTGTTGTCAATAATTATTTTAAAATGTCACACGTAATATCAGAGTGCTCAAAGTTTTTTCCGATCAGTTAAATGGCATTTTTATAGTACTTGATCGTGAAATTGGCTTTTTCATACCAAGGAGATCTGACTTTTTAGCTCATCATGAACGCTGTGGTCTATGTATAATTTGTCACAAATTGTGAAATTAGTCTGAATATGTCAACAAGGATTGGGATTGGTGCAATAGGAGGTGAAGGAATGATATTTGGTGTGATGATGACTGGTGTCGAATCAGTTGTAGCTTGGGAGTGGTGGTCTGTGAGTAAAATTAAACTTTCTCAGACTTGAGAATCTGCAAGATACACAAGTTGTTAAGTGGCATAAATTCAATGTTGAATAGACTTTTAATGCGTGATGCAAGATACAGACAGGGGATAGGAGTACTCACTGGTTCTCATATATTGACCTGCAAAGTGTATCACTAAACTGGCTTGTGACAGCTTATGTCAGTAGTGGCATATGACATCAGTCAACGTTATGATAATACTTTACTTATTTCTCAGAACAGTAATTACAGAAATTGTTATTTTTCGATTTTTCTAAAGCTGGTTGCCTTACTGCAAATAACAGAAACCACACGTTGTGTTATAACATCTACTCAGCAGGGACAAAGCAAAATTGGCTCAACATTTCTTAAAAAATCTTAATTTTTGTCGAAAATTTTCGACAACATAAACTTCACATGTCCGTCATATTTTGTGCTAAATAAGTGAAAATCGCCATGTTGCCAAATGAAAAATTTGAAAGTCCTGTTGCCTTCTCTAGATCCAGGCAGAGAGGAACGTTCTCAAGAAGGCTTTGTGGGCATCTCCAAAACATGTCAAGTGTGGAGCAACCGCTGCAGTGGAATCTCGTCTTGGACCATCCCCCTCAAAGCTTGGTAGGCAATTTGTCTGTATTGGACGTTCAAGTTATAGTTACTCATGCTCTAGTGGCTAGCTTACATTTTGAAATCCCAGTTAGGGCATGAAAGCTAACTGAGGTTGTGTTGTACCCTAGAAAAATGGCTGAATGTGGCTAACTTATGGCAACATATTTGACAACTGACTACTCTGATTAATAGGTACTGGCACAATGATGCCTTCTATGACAAAATTTTCATATTCTTCGCTTAGTAGTGCCAATGTTACAAAGTATGTATTGGGCAGCTAAAGTCTGCCAAGTTCACTTTGAAGTGTGCCACTGTGGCTAATGGTACAATCCAGCATTTGATTACAAGTCCTGAAGCAGTTTTGAAGACAACATGTTAGAATTGCAAGTTATATTAAAGGACCATTGTGCATCGATTTGCGAACTTCTGTGTGTGGACACTAAAAACGTATTTACAAATTGGCCTGTAAATCAAATACCCATAGGACATTTGAAATAAATTGAGAAACTCAAAAATCAGATGGTGAGCATTCACCCAAGTGATCTATCAAGACTGTTGCATTGTTGTCAGCTGCTTTACATGCACAAACCACACAATACTTTTTGTGGATATAGATAATGCATTGTTTGTTGTTTTTGTTGGAAAGAAATTGTGTGAGTTTTTGTACAGTAGTTGATATTCTCGTTAGTGCAAGGACATGGCGAAAGTCACAAACATGCATGCCTAATTTTGAGCGTTAAGCCAAACATGGTCATCTAAAAGTGAATATTTCGGAAATGTTTGGGAGGGAGTTTAGTCGAAGGTGAACGTTGACCTAGACGAGAGTGACGGAGAGCAGTTCTTTCTGGGACTCTAAGTAAAATGTTATAACTGATCTATTGTTATGAATGTTGAATTTGAAAAATATGACTTGCTTCTACCCAGAGCCAGAAACAGCCAAGTTTGAACCTCTGAAACAACTGGAAGACCAGAATTACCAGCAAG
This sequence comes from Phoronis australis, assembly GCA_002633005.1. NCBI lineage: Eukaryota > Metazoa > Phoronida > Phoronidae > Phoronis > Phoronis australis. The sequence goes on along the minus strand of NMRA01000231.1, from coordinate 287,102 downwards.
TGAGGCAGACGAGAGAAGCACGTAACAAGTTGGTGTCAAGAAAGGTTGTCACTAGCGCCACCACTGCAGATGACCTCCCAGGGGGTCACTGGAAGGACACCTGGGGTGATGTAAGGCAGTTGAAAATGCTTGTCAATAATTGATGTACATGAGATGCTTTTGCTGCAGTTGTTTCTCTTTAAAATGAGAAGATGAGTGGTGCCTTACTGTTTTTGGAGGATTATTTAGCATTGTGCACTCTTCACGCATTTTTTATTTTAGTGGTGTTGCCTCCTCTTGCAAGAATGTAATAAATGACCCCAGGAGATTTAGTTTTTCTGATGCACTGTGTGGCACATAGCAACACTGCGTTGCTCTTGTTTTTGCTGTACAAACACTGAATGGAATTCAAGCGTCATTCAATTAAATTTCTATGGAAGCATTAGTCTCGGCTGTTTTGAATTTATGAACCAGGTCAATTGTACATTTGAGATTTTGTATTGATGTTTTGCTTAAAGTGCTTTGAATTGCTGTGTGTATTTGGTATAAATCTCTGGAATGCCAACTTAGTAAATGAGACAATTTTCAACTGCAGAATGTTGGCAGAGACGCAGGACTGACAATGAATTCAGATGACAATATCCCGGCTGTGACACCTGGCTCAGATTTTGATGCCGACAGTGGGTTGAGGAAAAAGGATTCACAAAAATCGTTTGCATCGCGGAAATCAGTCACATTTGACTTAGGCGATGAAGATGAAACAAGGCTGGACAGAATTAGACAGAGGACTGGTATGTTTGTGTTTACTCATTGTTATTAAAGCAACACTATGAATCATTTTCTGAATGTTAAAATGGCAAACCTTTTAAACTAGGCACATTTGCTTTTCAAACATTTTCATCAAATTCTTATCCTTTTGTTTGATTTGAACTCTTATCAATAAATTGAGAGTTAGGCTGCATTGGTGACTGAAACTGGTTTGTCATGCGAGGCATTTAATGGGCCTTCTAATTTGATTCAGGGAGATGAGGCCAGTTTTACAACAGTAAGTGGCTTAAATCAAAAGTTGTTTACTTTAAGCACAGGTTTATTCTCTCTTTAAAACTGTAAACATGACTGAAACATTTAGCCAGCTAACGACAATTAGTGAATTCTGTGAGATTATACCCATTGTGATTGAATACAAGTTGTGTTGAGGAATTTTATTTGTCCTTCAGCTGCTGAGATTTCTGGCACAGATCTTGAGCGACCTCTGTCTCAGCCTCAGGCCTTGAATCCCCACTTGGAGCAGATGGAGGCAAGGCTGCCAGAGGTCCCTGGTGGCAAAGACATACACGCGGCCATGTCAGAGGAGGAGATACGAACTCAGGCACGTAACCAGAGGGCGCTGTACCGTCGACTGTTCATGGACATTGAAAGAGAGCAGGTGAAGGAGAACAAGAAGATCAAACAACAGAGGATGAAAATAGCCAGGTACGGGGTGTGCTGAAAGGGTACCACAGTCAGGTTTGGGGTCTGCTGAATTTATAAACGTTATCATGTATAAGGAACGTAAAATTTGCCAATGAACAGGCGATGTGACTTCCATTCGACCAAAGCAAGTAAAATCCTGTTGTGTCACAAATTTCTATTAATCATTGCTAAATTTTCTTAGATGAGTATGCATATAATTATGTCTTTGTAGTAGCTAATATGTTCCAGTTTAAGGTTTTGCTCTCATTCTCTCAATATGACAGTAATGATTCAGTCAATATCCATTAGAATCAAAAAGGAGGTGGAAGAGGAAAGGCAAAGACAAGAGAGGAATGCCCGAGAACTTACATTAACACGCGACCCGGTAACTGGGGAGACACCTAAAGAAAAAGTCAAGCGAGAGGAAATGGAAGTGAAGAGAATTGTGGAAAAAAATACACGCATATATAAAAAAGCCAAGGAAATTGACCGGTTTGTATTTTAACTCCTGCGATAAGTGTATGTTGCGATAATGTTATGCCCTAAGCTGATAATGTTTTTTGTATCAATTACATTTTCATGCGCCCACATATTTATAAATATGTGGACGCAACATGCCATCATCTCCGTCTGTCTGGCGTCCGCTGCTCTATCTCCAAAACCGCTTGACGTATGTTCATGAAATTTGGCACATGTGTAGCTTTCATGGATGGGACGGCATGAGCGAACTTTCAGACAGATCCGACTACGAGTGTGCCCCCTAGTGGCAATTTTAGTTTTTTACGTTTACCTCTGTATCTTCAAAGATCCTCAATGTGTTTTCATAAAAATTGGTATATAGGCACCTATTAGGGAGATAATGCTTTCCTCCCCTTTTTCGGTTGGATTCGACGTAGTTTGCGCCACCTAGCGGCCATTTTTTACAGTTTTCGGGTATGTTTTTTGGCGTCCACCCCTCTATCAACCAAACTGATCTATGGATGATTGTGAAAATTGGCATGTGTGTTCTTAGTATGAAGAAGACTGCTGAAGATGATTTTCCGACGACTTCTGACTACTGTGGTGCCTCCTAGTGGCAGTTTTGTTCATTTTGCGCTTAGGGCTGTGTCTCCTAAACTGTTCACATTATCCTTACTAAATTTATCAAGTTTATTTATATGATATTGACAACGGACGGCGACGACTTTCAAGCGGATATGACTATCTGTGTGCCCTGTAGTGGCAATTTTAGTTTTTTACTTTTACCTCAGTCTGTATCTTCAAAGTTCTTCAACGGATTTTCATAAAATTTTCAATATAGACATCTATTAATGAGATGACGCTATCCTCCTGTTTTCTGATGGAATCAAGGTATTTTGCGCCACCTGGTGGCCATTTTTGCTGTTTTCGATTCTGTTTTTAGCATTCACTCCTTCATCAACCAAACCATTCTAAGGATAGTTTTGAAAATTGGCGTATACGTTCTCAGTGTTAAGAAGACAGTTGACGATGACGACTTTGACTACTGTGATATCTCGTAGTGGTAGTTTTGTTTTGTTTTGGGCCCATAGCTGCATCTGCTAAGGTCACTACAGAATCTTTTTGGTAAGTGTATTTATATGAAGTTTACAATAGACAAGAACGATTCTCAGGTGTATCCAACGAACGCTGTGCCCCCTAGTTGCAATTTCATTTTATTCCGTTTTCCTTTGTTTCTCAGAAGTTCCTTGACAGATTTTTATGGAATTTGGTTAATAGCTTTCCATTAAAGAAGCAATGACATGTCCCATTTTCGAATGAATTGGATGTTTTAGCTCCATCTAGTGGCCATTTTTATGATATAAATAAACAACCGCTAACGCACACNTGTGGACGCAACATGCCATCATCTCCGTCTGTGCGGCGTCCGCTGCGCTATCTCCAAAACCGCTTGACGTATGTTCATGAAATTTGGCACATGTGTAGCTTTCATTGATGGGACGACATGAGCGAACTTTCAGACAGATCCGACTACGGGTGTGCCCCCTAGTGGCAATTTTATTTTTTTACGTTTACCTCTATCTTCAACGATCCTCAATGTGTTTTCATAAAAATTGGTATATAGGCACCTATTAGGGAGATAACGCTTTCCTCCCCTTTTTTTCGGATGGATTCGACGTAGTTTGCGCCACCTAGCGGCCATTTTTTACGGTTTTTGGGTATGTTTTTTGGCGTCCACCCCTCTATCAACCAAACTGCTCTATGAATGATTGTGAAAATTGGCATGTATGTTCTTAGTATGAAGAAGACTGCTGAAGATGATTTTCCGACGACTTCTGACTACTGTGGTGCCTCCTAGTGGCAGTTTTGTTCATTTTGCGCTTAAGGCTGTGTCTCCTAAACCGTTCGCAGGAACTTTACTAAATTTGTCAAGTTTATTTATATGATATTGACAACGGACGGCGACGACTTTCAAGCAAATATGACTATCTGTGTGCCCTGTAGTGGCAATTTTAGTTTTTTACGTTTACCTCAGTCTGTATCTTCAAAGTTCTTCAACGGATTTTCATAAAATTTTCAATATAGGCATCTGTTAATGAGATGACGCTATCCTCCTGTTTTCTGATGGAATCAAGGTTTTTTGCGCCACCTAGTGGCCATTTTTGCTGTTTTCGATTCTGTTTTTAGCATTCACTCCTTCATCAACCAAACCATTCTAAGGATAGTTTTGAAAATTGGCGTATCCGTTCTCAGTGTTAAGAAGACAGTTGACGATGACGACTTTGACTACTGTGATATCTCGTAGTGGTAGTTTTGTTTTGTTTTGGACCCATAGCTGCATCTCCTAAGGTCACTACAGAATCTTCATTAAATTTAGTAAGTGTATTTATATGAAGTTTACAATAGACAACAACGACTCTCAGGTGTATCCAACGAACGCTGTGCCCCCTAGTTGCAATTTCATTTTATTCCGTTTTCCTTTGTTTCTCAGAAGTTCCTTAACAGATTTTTATGGAATTTGGTTAATAGCTTTCCATTAAAGAAGCAATGACATTTCCCGTTTTCGAATGAATTGGATGTTTTAGCTCCATCTAGTGGCCATTTTTATGATATAAATAAACAACCGTTAACGCACACCATTTGTGTTGCATTCGTGGGCACATTTTAACGCTCTGCATTGCTCTTGCTGGAGGGATATTACTGTATTTTTATGATAGCAAGACATTGCAAGTAACATTTGTTTTCATGTAAATCTCATTAATCAATTGCTTACCAAAACCATTACACATTTCTCTCATTCACCGGCATTCTGCACTAGAGAGGATGACAAGATCTTTCTCTATTGTTAAGTGTCCCAGGCAGTCATTGCCCACTATCGCAACATGAACACTAATAATTTAGTGGGCTTCTAAAGACTTACCTAAAACCAGTTACTCAATGAAGCGTAGTCAAGACAAGTCACATGTTATTAATGTTTGGGCTTTTATCCTACAAAAGGCGATTTGTAGTCATAGAAGGCACAGTGAAGTTAAAGCTGCATTTTGACGGTGTTTAGCTGTCATTATCAAGTTCTTGAACTGTTTTGGAGAAGGCTGTGTGGCTCAGCGGCATAAGTGTCTGCTTCCTTTATTAGTGGTCATGGGTTCAAATCCCACTGGTACACACTGCTAGACCCTTGAATCAGGTTTCTGGCACCTCAGCTCAGTTTTAACTTTGGTTTGTAAAGCATATAAATGGCTCCAGGTGATCAGTGCAATGGGCCCACCTAAGTGGCCTGCCTGGAATTATTTTTTAAACCACCCACGGTCATCCAACTTTGATTTATTGCCAAATGAGCTGGTAGCCTCAAATCACAGGTAATTCATACGTGCGCCATTTGGGATTCTATAATTCTCAAGGTTGACCAACTCCACTAAGCCCCAAATTATTTACTTGAGTCGGTGATGGTTTTTTTGTTGTTGGTGACGAAAATAGAATCTTTGCATGGTAGAAAATACGAGACTGGTTTTGTTTTTTGGCCAGGTGTACAGGCTGAAAGTCAGCTTTAATCAGTGGCTTTTTAGGGTTTGGATGACAGTAAGGAGCGATAATTTGTTGTAACCCTATTGAATACAACAAGTGACGGTGAACGAGAGAAAGTTGTTTTGAACCAGGGTACTGTGGTCGTGTTTAGGGCCAGACATACCTCCCCGGGCGTCATAATCCTGGGATGAATAACATTACGTAACGTTGAAGTAGTTTAACTTGCAGCAAATCTACTAGTAATCTTGGACTATTTGAATTGTCTGGTAAAATGTTATCGTAAACCAGTTATAAGTTTATTGGTTATAAACAGCTGTGAAAGTCAGTGTCATTCGCAGAATTAAGAAATGATGTCGCAAATGTCCTATACATTCAAATGAATTTGTACTACTCAGTGAAATTGCTTAAGAATGTGGTGACTTTTTTTTCATACATTTCCTCCTGCAGTTATATCGAAGCTCTCAAAGCAAACCTCGGACTCAAGGCAGATCTAAAACACGTGAAGCTCCCTCTGTTGTGTTGCTGTGCCACTATCTTCTGGGACACCAACCCCGATACATGTGCTAACAATTGTCAGTTTTATAGAAATCCAAAAGGTAAGTCACTCACATCATACACTACAATGGCTTTTTGTAAGTGCTACATAATACTTTTTGCAGGATAGATGTCAGTTTTCATTGACTACGATTGCGTATAGTGAGGCGGAACACTTTGTTTTCATTGGTTCTTTAATATGGTGACTCAGCATTCCTAACTATACTTGAAAAAATCACTAGTCGAGTGGAATCCAATAAGTGCTTCAGTATTAAGATTCAATGCCACTAAATTATTCGAGATTGAAGTTTGCAATTTTGGCTTGACCTAAGTAGTGTTGCGCAGAGTTCTACATGTAATTTACCTGAATACAACATTAACCATCCAAGTGCCTTTCAAACAATACCAAAATCTCCGTTGTTCACAGGAAAATAAACACGAAAAGTTAGGGAAATGAATCTTCGAAACCTCTCAAAATGCTAGTAGTAAAATGGCTTTTAAAAATTTGCCGCAATTAATATTTTGAATTTCATCAAACTAGGATTAACAAACAAATCTTCGGACAAGCCAGAATGAAGTTCAATGCGTTATATGGTTATGTCTCAGTGCGGGTTTGACATGTCAGTTTGGGCGGGTGCACAAATTTGGAGTCTGGCTCAGCATACACCCGGTGATTTATGATGTATCTGACATTAAGAATACCTGATCTAAGTACAGTTTTGGATTTGAAGCAAAAAGCAAAACCTGAAAATAGCACCTTTGAAATTCTCAGTGGCATGGTTGGTTGCACTGTTTTCCTTGCTGACGTGTGTTTTCTTTGAACACGTGTACGTTATAAATATGTTAAAGTACTACATCCTCCTGCACGAGTCGATTGGTTCTGCTTCTCTTGTTGTATTGTTCATTCGTTATTAATACAGTTGTTATTTTCAATGCTATCCACCTAATTGGTTGCAATAACGACTCCTCATTCTATATTCGTTTGTCCTGAACACTTCGTGCACAGCCACCGTGACAAGCAATTACCCCTGTGCTCAACCATCACGGCAGAATTCCAAGTCATTTTGTTCGATAATTTTTTAGCTGTACAGTACATTGCATGTGGTTTGTGTTACTGTGTCAATCCAATGTTGGTCAATGGAAAGTGCTTTTTGGAGAGCACATTCAGCCTGCTGTTGTGACCAGAGTATGATAGCTCGGCGCGGCATAAACTACATGTATGAATCATAGTCCATAAACCGAGTGCATATTGACCCAAACCCTCCAAATTTCTTATGTATCTTTTGTAAATATGTATAACCACAGTCTGACCTTTTGACTGGTTTCTTGCAGCTTATGCCAAAGCGCTACAGACACTGCTTCAATCATGTGACCTGGCCTGACGAAAGACATGTATGTGCAGCCTTCAGGAACAATATTCAACTAGGAACAATCAATGCTGGGTACAATTGTTGAGCAATTGGTCACTAAACTAAATGTACAAGACTTGATTTAAGAGAATTTGTGTGCCTTTTGAACATCTTGGCATGTACAGAGGTACACGTTTATTACGGACAGGGATACAGCGAATTAGCGTAGTACATTATTGCTGAATGTACATCATCACAAATGCCTTTTGGATTACCATTGCTATTCACACATTAGTGCTTTGCAACATGGGCAATTTGTGGGGTTGTTTGGAGGAATCCACCATGTAAACACTCGGTAACTTCTCAGTTTTGTTTCGAAATCTCGTTGCGCCTGTCATTCATTACCCATTCTTACTTTGTTTAGAATTCACCTTTTAGATTATGTTTTCCAAATTATGCACGGTTTAGTGGCCCTATCATGTCTCTAACTCTTGTAACACATTGCTCGTACAGCAGCAAAATCATGCTGACGTTCATTGGTGAAAGGAAATAATATATTTCATTCAAGGAACCGTTGTTGCAGTGTTGTATCAAATATTAGAAGTGATTTCTACACTCGAGAAAGACAGTTTATTAGTTTCAGACCATGCTCAATGAGTTACTTGAAGATGCCAAATCATTTTTTTGCTTCAAAAGTGTTATCAGCAAGATGTTGTACTGTGCTTGATTCGGTCTAGAAATGAGCTCCTTTGGACTAGCAAAATCTTTTGACACAGTCAGTGACAGCATGCTGAGACACCTTTTCCTAACCTGGGTTCATTTTCTGAAAGTGACTTGAGGACAAAGACGGAAATTTTGTCCTGCGCTCTCTCTTGGCAATTGATGAATGGAGATTTAGCACCACAGACCAGAAATAATTCATAGAATTTTATTTATTTTAGTAAGTAGCAGTTAAGGTTATATTCTCAGACACTTTTGGTCAACTGAGAGTTATTTACTTTTCAGAAATAAAAAAATGTGGAGCGTAAGAACAAAGTTAAGTCTTAAGTCTGAAGTCACTTTTCATGAAATGGACCCCTGACCTCAAGCAGTAACAACCTGCAAGATCTAGACAAGCCTAAAAATCAACAAGAAACAAATCATTTGATACCAGTTTTACTATGTTAAGTGGTATAAATCATAGATGATGATAGAAGGTGAGTTTTACCAACTTTAAAAGAGGCCTGGAACGTGATAAACATTACTAAATTGCAATATTGAAACTGGTTCTCTGCCGCTAATTAAAACAGAATTCAACCTGCTCACCAATGGGTAAATCAGGGCTTGGAATGACCAATGACAAAAAAGAGGAAAATTTTCCAAGTGATATATCAATCCACAAACAAATAGGCTCATGTGATAGAAATATTAGTTGTCAAAATAATTATGAAAGAAAGAGACGAAAAAAGATTTATCTGGAAATCATATATTATAGAGGAAATCGAAACCAAAAAAGGAAATTCTCTTTAGAGGAATTTCCAAGTCCTAGCAAAGGCTCCTTGACCACGAGTAAATCTTCATGTGATAGCTTTGGGAAACGCCCACTGTTGCTCACTAGGGAAATGGAACATCCATGTTTTGATGTATTCTCAGAATGTCTGACAAGTGTTCGAAGATATCTGCCTTGCTGGTACTCAGTGATGACACTCAAAACCAATTGAGAACCAAGCCTCTATCCAAAAATGGTTTTGGATTAATCAATAATGGAAAATATAGTTGTGAGTGCTCACATTTTTTCAAACTAAGGCCTGAGTGTAGCAAGCCCATGACACTGAACTCAAAAATGGCAAAGCCGTAATTTGGTAAAACGTGTCTTGTCCATACATGAGAGTAGAATTTATCAGTTTGTGTCCTATAAACTGGTATCTTGAGACTTTCACATACTACTATAGCTGCTTTAAGAGTTTCTTACTTTGTTTTGCATTATTCCTGCTTTTCAATGACATTTCTTTGAAGTGCGTGTGTTCTGTTTAGCCTTCTTTTATGACATTTCTTTGAAGTGCGTGTGTCCTGTTTAGCCTTCTTTCAGTGGAAACTGGAAAGTTTTCTGGGAGGTCTGAACTTCATGTATAGCAGACTTTATGAACAATTCATGGTTTATCACCAAGTTATCAAGCACCACATATGTATGCTAAAACAAACAACATTGGTAAGACTTGACCTCCTTCTATTGGCAAAAATCACATCTTCTTAAAAGTTGTGCATGGTTGTAACGCCTTTTTAAGCATACTTACTTGTACACATTTGCAAAGTTTACACAAACTAACGCATGAGAAGATTAATTCTCACCATGTGAATGAGATGTAATCCAACTTCAAAATAACCATCCAGTAAAGTATTAAAGTTCTCCCATGTGTAATTAGCTATAGAGGTTTTGTGTTTACCATTACTATTCACTGGGAACCAACTAAAAACTGCATGAGGAGATATGACCACACAAATACAGAGAACTTGCCAAAACTGAACTCGCCTGCATTCAATTCTTGAAGCGAGTGGGATTGGTATGCCAGTTGCAAAGATCCTGGCCAGTCACAGGCAAGACCATCAGAGCAACAAATCTTAATGTCAGTCATCAAAACTAACAGCAACATCAACATTGTTTTGTAACGGATCTCTTCCAACCTGCAGTGTGTCAACTGGGCTGATTCTGAGACTGTGAACTCAGTAGGTTTCCGAGAGCCAAGTCATTCCATTTTTGTTCCTGTTCTCGTAGTGTTTCATTGCTGTGTCCATTATCGGGCTCCAACTCGGGCAATTCTATCTGGGGAACTACCACGTCCTCATGGGGGAGTTTGTCTTCTTGCCAGTTCTTGTCAATGACCTCCAGTTGCCTTCCATCACGTTGCACCTGGCTATCCATGGTGACTTTGACTGAAATAAATTAGCAATCACTGCACAGTAAAAGTTGTATCAATCATATCCACCTGACAGAGACAGAGTCTTCAGAAATCAGAATTATCTAAAAGGCACAAAGCATTTGATAGAACTTTTGTTTACAAAAATTTGCTTTTATCAGTCACGTGTACCTGAGCATAGTTACCCATCTGTGTAGAATAGCAAATCTGTGCTGAAACTGTCGCACACGGAATCATGTGACGGTAAAATGTTTAGCGTAACTAATAACGAACATTCCACAGAATATGTCTCTGTTAAAAGACGTAAAATAACCATTGCATAGTCAATCATTAACTGTAACATTAATGTACTTCAAGGACTTAATTAGTAATTGAATAACATGTCCAACTATGTGGGCAATTAACAGACACAGAGTTTTGTCTGCTAACTAGGATTGGTTAGTGGAACTATTTTTTGGTGAATTTGTGAGTTGTGTCCCACCCAATAAGGTGTGCTGGCTGTTCACGGCCCTCGCTCATTTGAGGGTAAAGGGTCTGTTTCTAGCGTCCGTTTTCTAAAAGGAGACAGGCAGACTTGAAAAGTTCCTTCACAAAGAATCATGGTGAGGCTCTCGTGCTTTTAGCTCATGTCTGATGAACTGCAAATGACAACAGGCCACCTGCACTGTTTTTTTCCTTCTCACGAGACAGAAGAACTTACTCCCGTTTAGTCCCTATTCCACCCCACACCAGTTTTCAGAGGCCTGATATCAATCTTTCTTTTGTTAAGCGCCAGGCTCATTCTTTTGGCCGATGTCATGATCACAGAGGTAACTGCCAATTACCTACCTTGCTGAATGAATACATTAATGTAAACATGCATAGACTCACAACTGATGTCAAGAAATAAAAACACATCACAGTGACTGCGTTTAGACTAATTTTTATCATATTTCTTCTGAGAAAGAAGGATTCTACACTAACTCTTCTCAAGAATTTCAATTTCAGAAGTCATGCAAATTCGTTAAAAAATTCCCAGTGTCTGTCCTTGACATTTCAATTGATTATTTTATCGCCCTGCATTAACATGGCTAATGCGATAATTGCTCTGGACAACACAATAGGAGCTAATAGACCAACTTTTGAGATATCATGGGTGGACAGCGACAGAGGAGTGGATATAGAGAAGCATTGTCCAACTACAACAACCACTGAATGGCTGTTTTCAAACGGGAATCAAATTTTTGCTCGGGTTAGGCGCAAATTCCCAATCTCCCCTGATGCAGTCATCACAAATTGTACCCACATGCAGTTAATACTGTTAATAATTACATTTGGAAACCGATGGTCTGTGAGAGTACGTTAGGAGTGATTCTAACCTTGACGGAGATTTCTTTAATCTGGGTGTGAATTTTTAAGTGATTTTTAATGTTTTTCAAAGGGGGTAGGGGCTGATTGAGGCTCGTGGGCCCTGTGGCTACTCTAGAGGGCCAAAGTATTTCGACAATGGACATGGTAATGCTGCTGTGCTTGAACTTGGAATTCCGCTTGATTTCAAGATCGTGGATACATGTACATGAACTTGGAACAGCCGAGGAACATACGTACTTAATTAGAAGACAAGTTCATGCACTCATATCACGTTCACAACATTTTGCAGAGCAAATTACATGTCAACTTATATTAAATTTTAGCTTTTATAGTTGGCCATCTTGTTCACCAACCAATTCATCCCGCGATTCGGACACAAGTTTTACCTTTTGGTAAATGAGAAAATGGGTGATCGAGGGGCCAATGTGTAACAAAAATTCGCTACACTAAATGGCGCAACTATTCTGCAAGTCATCACCTTGAGTTCTCAACTTACTTCTCCACCTAAATAAACTGTGCCGCGGTGATCACGAACAAATCGATGACTTATCACCCAACAGCCGCGCTTGTCAATCAAAACCCGGAAGGGAAGTTCAATAATTTCCCGCCAAATTTTGGTTGAATCGTTTGCCCTTTGAGGTTTCACCTATATGAGCAGATGAATTTCCGTTCTATATTACGATTATCACGAACAGAACTTATAGGCGATGTCGAGATTTCAATTCTTATTTTATCTTTGAACAAACATTTTAAAATGCGCGAAGTTCGCCAACATCCATTGGCTTGTTTTCACCGGAAGGTCACGCAACGTGCTGTCCGTGACCTACTTTCCGACGTAAATAATAGGGACTGTAGCTTAGCATTCTTTATTTGGGTTTGTCGCATATATATAAAGGATTCGAGTGCAATGGCATTGAGAACTAAGTCTAGTGAACTGCTCAGGACTGCTTTCAGACGTTTTGCAACTGGTCCATCTGCCATGTACAGAAGATACATTAATGGGAGTAAAAATCCCTTAATTTTCAGACAGGTGAGCGATAACAAGATTTGCTAATCTAATACTAATAGACTACGGCCCCAGAGCCCCCACACAACAATCTGGCGGACGTGACAGTCGTGTCTGCACGGTCTGATTGTCGTGGATTTCTAACCTTATTTTTTATACGACATAGCCTACTCGGAAATAGGTTGCGATTTATTGACCTTGATGTGGCCATGATATCAAGATCGCGTATGTGTTACTTGGCGTTCCATGAGTAATATTTGGAATAAGCACGTGGAATAAACATTCAGATAGGACAATAAACATCTGATCAACACTCGTGCGTGCATAATGACAAAGATGCATGAGAAGATTGAACATGGCTTGAGGCAACTATAAGTGAAGGCAGTTAAAATTGTCCAACCTTCGGGGGCACCACCAAACATTTTTGTAAGGGAAAATAAAGCCACTGTAATTACACCTTATTCTGTCCAAGAAGCAAACTTTTGATTTACACCATCACTTAGCACTATAAATTTAGTTGCAGCTCATTTAGATGACAAGTGATTTCTGTCATGGGTGTTTTCTAAGAACTGAAAGTACCTTTCTCAAAATCAGACTTATTTTACACTTAAGTATGACACCCTAGCTATGACAATCCATATTTAGGACCCTGATTTCATATAAAAGCTATATATCAGTTCTTTCAAAACCTGCAAATCACATCCAATTTGTCTGAGCAACAATTTGAGATAAATGTCATGAAATGACAAGTGCATGGTCTAAATTATCCATAGCGATTTTCGTGACGAAAGACTTTTACCGCTTTAAAATTGAACCCGTGCTTTCTGATTTATATCATTTTCAAGTTGTTCATGACTTTCATACTTGTCAACCATTTTTGCTCTAACCATAGTAGTTTTATGTAAAAAAAACAAAGCAAACCATAGCACTGATGGAAACAATTCAAAATAAGGTCAAGTGTAAAAAATACATTGCGTGTATATACCTACTATATTAGAGGCTCTTACATTCTAGTAACTGAGTGTTGTTATTATCCTTTGGTAACTGATAGCTCTTATGTTCCTAGCTATCAACCAAGGCTCGTGGTATGAGATTATTTTGACAAAAAGAGATTGCCAGTAAGGCCAACGTGAAGGTTTGAAAACTTAATTCATTGGGAATATTGGCGAAAATGCGTATCAGTTACCTAAAATACGTAGCATATTGGCACTACGCGGGAGAAAATATGTAACGAATACGTTATACCATATTGGTTGACATGTATGTACTGAATATAAGTTTCGATTAGTCTGGCCCCTGAGCTTGCATGAGATTGGTTATTTTTCGTCTGATCAATTGAATTTCAGCTAGGTGTGGGGCTGTAGTGACCTGAAACTTTATGAGCTGCATTTGAAAAATAATGAACTAGCGGAATTCTTTCCAAGTGGGTGGTCACTGAATAAGGAAATATTTGTTTTCTGTTAGAAGCGTTCTAAACAGGCACCTGAGGGCTAGACTGTTGAAAATTAAACTGCCTCAGATATTTTGAATTAGTTATATAAAGCATTTTGAAAACAGACTTCTGTTGCACGGCGTCAGTTTCTTTTTAACTTTTGACATTCTACCAGTGTTATCATGACTTACACATTCTCAATTGTGACAAATTACAGTTCACTCATCCCTGATCACAAACAGATAACACAATACCTTACCCTCTGTGTTTCCAATGCAATATTACACTTAATCTGTTCAAAATAAATATATAAAATACTGAGTAAAAATGAAACGACGAGCATCGGTACTAAAATATTCTCCCCGTTTCAAGCGATGTGCTCTTTGTCAAGGGTATTTTTACTATTTTATATTCTAATCCATCGTTATCTGGACAGCATTTCATTTGTACATAAACAGTTAGATCATTAATCAGTTTCTTTATTCTTTTATTTTGAAGCCCCTGTCATGTTTCATATCGTACGTGAGAAAAAAATTAGGGAGCACCAAGTTTTTTAGCTATGTAGTATTATAGCTCTAATACCATCTCATAAAAATGTGGAATTGGACTTTTCAAAAGCATGCTTGTTTCAAGATCAAAATTGGCTTGTTGCATTTCACTTTATTTTGTTGGGATTCAGAAGGAAGTATAGTTGACTTGAGTAAATACTAGACAAGAAGTTGTTTCTTAAATAAATTCCTTTTGGCCACGAATTCAGAACATCTAAGATCTGCACCGACTTGTGTTTGCCTATCCGGCAAATTTGACGTCTCTCAATGCGCATACCAATTAATTCAATGCCAAATCAACGTTTCAAATTTAAAAAGTTTGCTGTTTGAAATAAAAATATGAAATGTTTCATGAACTATAGTCAGTGTCATAAAACAATGACTCCTTTTTGGGTGTTTTGTGCAAACTGCAGAAAAACATTCCATTACATTTCTACTTGTTTCCTGTTGCAGCTATTTGAGCACAAGTCATTCACCTACACATACCTACTTGGTGATCCTGAGACTAAGGATGCCATCTTGATAGACCCAGTGCTGGAAACGGTGGAACGAGACAAACGAGTCGCTGAACAGCTCGGTCTTAAACTTATTTATGCGCGTAAGTAAAGAATTACTAAAGTACCGATAAAAGCGACAAGAGAATGTTTTGTTTTTCAATGAAACTATTTAACATTTTCATAGGGTATGTATCCAAATTATTGTTCAATTAGGTTAATGGCAGGGTTGGAAATTTTGGTGGACAGGTGGTACGCGTAGAAACATGAGAGGCAGCAGCAATGGGCTGAACAAGGCACTCAGCCCATAACCTAAAGGTTAGTTGCTCTCTATAACCATCTCCAGGTAACACTCAGTTTTTCATAAGTCATTGCCCCATTTGTGCAGAAATCCTGTAGACACATGGTTGTAATGAGATGGAATGCCCGTAGAGAACTGGTCGAGGCCTTTCTGTCAACTATGCTGGCGATTCCAGTAAATGGTCAACTGATGAGCGCTTACAGTTGTCTTCTATTCATTACTGTGTCCCGATACAAGCAAAGAAACTCGTGAGTCGCAGTTCGCTAGAATTTTGTACGTTTCACACTGTAATCCTATATTACCAACTAATCATTGTGGAAAATAAAAGTTGAGCTATAGAAAAAGTTATTAGCCACAAGGATGCTATCCAGTTTTGACCTCTGACCTTTGATTTGACCCTGGGCTTAACCATATATATCAACAGAATCACATGAGAACTGAACTCTTTGCCATAAAAATGGTATGAACAAAAGAGGGAGCTAAATTTTCCCCCTCCACCGCAGGATTCATGTCGCTTGGCTGTAACAAAGTAGCCTTAAACGTTAAATATCGAAAAGTGTGTAAAGCTGTAGTTCAAGTCAAGTAAACAAAATCCTCGTCAAAACAAAGTCGATTTTCCCACTGTTAAACCTCAAAAACAAGGTCATTGCCAGTTTTGAATGGAAAAGCTAAAACAACCCGAATTAGGTTACAAAGTTGACTGTTGCAAGTATTGAAGTTGCGCGTTTCACTATAGGTGGTAATGGAGTGGTAACTCATCATTATTTTGCTTATCTACAGAAATAATCAAACTGGACATTATCAAAGGTCACAAATTTCTGTAGGGCTGGTCAGAAACAAGTCAGTGACCGGTAACAAAGATAACTGACTGGTCTGGTAATTTTTAGCAAACTGGCAGTAGACCTCATGTGCTGTGCCGACTTCATTGCCTACTCTTATCACAAACTCATGACTGTCGGCTGTAACCTGGCTTTTGTGGCCCACAGTTTGCTATCATTCATATGTTAAGGACCTGTCCACACACGACACTGTTTTCATGTTGAAATCACATTTTTTGCGTTTTCTAAAAGCAATTCACTCTCTGTTTTTGAAGCATACGTGTTCAAAATTTTTCCATCCACATGATTACGTCAATACAACCGAAGATGCGACAATTATTTGTTCTTTTTCAAAGCTTTCTTCGTCTGCACTAATATGCTATATTATATTATGGCTACATGTCTATCAGCATTTTCGGAAGTTTGCATTTTCGGAAGTTTGCATTTTCATCTGTCCATCTGAAAGATGTAGTAAATATCACGTTTTCAAAAAGTTGCATTTTTTTCATGTCCACCATCACTGCAAAGCCTAGTCATTCATTCTAGTAATACACGTCTCTTTAACAGTGTTAATAAGGTCTGCATGAACATTGCATATTCACCACCTGCTTTGAACAAAATTGAACATGAAATATCATTTACGTATCTTACATAATCAAAAGGTAATTCTCATTACGTAGTGCCTAAGCAAACATGTCAATAACTCAGCTGTGTTGAAAGAATTTAAGCTTGAAAACATACTAGGTGATTGATTAGAACTTTATTCACTTGTATACGTGCCTTTCGGCAAGTTATCCCCGTCACTGCCTAACGGGGCAATTGGTGAGTTGGGTACGTTCCTTTTTTTTTACTTTAAATTCTAAATTTCATGGAAATAACTGTTACAACACTTTAACAACATTTAGCAGATTAACGTTTTTAATGATCCCCCTTTTTTGCTGTAGATATATCCTCAAAATTCATTTTGCACTGGGAAGTGCAGTTCTTAACTTGACTGTGAATCAGTTAAACCTGCTAATTATTAACCTGTCCTCCGTCAAAGATCACTTTTAGTTTATATCATTCATTAGCCAGATGGGTTTATGGCTTTGGAAAAATTGGTTGTTCACCACTGTTTGAGACCAGGCTCTTAAAGTGCCTGTGACTGCATTACAATGTTCTCCTCTTGAGTCCAACTTGTTTGGTTGTATAAGCACAACAAGAAGTTGGGCTGATGACCACTGTAGGCAATATGTTGACTACTGATTAAGTCCATTCTAGTATTTATGGTTGGAGGGTCAGCTCTCTTTTGTTCGATAATTGCTGTAATCTCCTGTGAGATCATAATTATGTAGCCTGACTGGGTTGTAATGTTAAAAAATAAAACTTAAGTTATAAAATATTTTAACATAAACCAATAACATCTGAATTCCTCATCAAATACTGATACTGCATCATGCTTAGTTTTTGAATCACCAAAATCGCCCATCTTCAACCAAAGTTAAGCCCATCTTTTCTGTTCGAACGAACGTAACAACGCACTGGGTTTGACTGTGTTCACATGTCCTGGGTAATAAGCCTTCAAGTTGGTAAATAATTGACCTGCATGTTGTCCTGTACCAGATAAAAGACTGCTTAGCAGTTAATAAAGGAGCTAGAGGTTATCACACACTCACAATTAACAGCTCTGTGTCTAGTAAAGTCACTGAACAGGGAGAATGCCCTAATGGGTCACTTAAAGGGCCAATCATGGTCTCAAGCACAGAAATTATTTCTCCTCTGAGTAAGGATCAAGTTGGGACCAGTTTTTATTGCAGTAAGAGGTCATGTCTTTGACAGAAGTTGAACATGTAGCGGCTTTAAATGAAATGTTTATTTGCAGTAAATACACACTGCCATGCTGATCATGTGACCAGCAGTGGCCAATTGAAGAAGGATGTTCCAACATGCAAGAGTGTCATCGCTAAAGCTTCTGCAGCCATGGCTGATATTCTTTTGGAGCCAGGTGACGTCATCGAGTTTGGGAATAAAAAGATAGAAGCCAGGCCGACGCCTGGACACACAGATGGTACGTGTGATCGACTTGTGAAATAAGGTTGTTGTTTAAACTTGTTATGACCTTACTTCGTAGCAAAATTTATAAAGTCAATTTTTGTTAAAAAGGAGAGGAATTAAGCCTGGGAGGAGAAATACGCATCTGGAATCTAAATCAATTGAAAAACAATTTTGTTTTCTCGGTAAGCTTGTAACTTTCAATTACATAAGATACTTTAAAATTACTTCTACCTGCTATCTTTTGCTTTACAGGTTGAACATCTTTCTAATTATAATAATCCATGTGATTGCAGGTTGCTTGTCATTTTTGATGCGAGAAGATGGCATGATATTCACAGGCGAT
The DNA here is from genome assembly GCA_002633005.1 of Phoronis australis. Taxonomy (NCBI): domain Eukaryota; kingdom Metazoa; phylum Phoronida; family Phoronidae; genus Phoronis; species Phoronis australis. Next base: position 268,587 of record NMRA01000231.1, on the reverse strand, counting down.
GCACTCTTGATCAGGGGATGTGGTCGGACAGATTTCCAGCAAGGTCGGGAACAATTAACTGTCAGTATCGTGATATTTTAACAACTAAACTCTGGTGCTCTTGCAAGTACTCGCAACATGTCAGACGTGGCAGAACTAAGCACCTGTTATTGTTATCTCTTTACATTTAAACAAATTCAGTCGTCACCTGTCTTGTGAATCTAAAATTTGAACCTTGACTCAAGGCTTACTTATCGGCTCATTATCCGCCATTGTTAAGGTTCAGGATCTTAGAAAAATGTACAAAATTATAATGTGCCCAACTTGAGAACACCATATCTGTCTGATGAGATTCTGATGAGGCTTTTAGATACTGTTCAGTGCATCATGCGCTGTTCCATAATGCTGGTAGGAAGTGTTTCTAAGATGTTCCAATCGTAATTCCACGTAATGACGTCATATGCTTGTTTTTCGTAAAAACAACATGGACACCTTTCTTGCTATTATTGTGGTTTTGCAAAAATGTTTCCATCGTTGCCTTACTAATATTCTTTCTTGTCTTTTTGTACTCACAGGTAACCCTAAGACTCTTTATGAGTCGGTGCACCGCGAAATATTTTCACTTCCTGATGACACACTTATTTTCCCTGCCCATGACTACACAGGTAAGCAGTTTTACACTCTATTGTTGTAATGACCAGATGTTGAATGGTTTTTAGCCATCATGCGGTAAAAAAAGGCTTACATGCAACATCTCTTGTGGCAGTTTTTGTTGAACATCTTTTTTCTCAGATTACCTAATTATTTTATATTTTTATTTTCATTCTTGTTCTTCGTACTTCTATTTTGTCAATGACATTATTTCACCAACTGAATCTCAGTATCCTTTTCATTTTTGGAAACGAGTTTGCGATGCACGTTTTACCTTTGGTGCATTAGATATTTTTTATTATCACATTTGCTTGGTAACCACTGCCATGTTCTACCTCCACCACTCTGACTGTCGAAACTCTTAAGCTTTTTTCTTTTTAGGATGGGTTTTGTGGCATGGATTATGATTTTTAGCAACTAAATGAACATAAGTTTATAGTACATTCAAGTGAAGTACACCTTTGGTGTAATTTCAGGTCAGTCAATGTCGACTGTTGCTGAAGAAAAACAGTTCAACGGAAGACTGACCAAGCCACTGGATGAGTTTGTAAAGATTATGGATAACCTCAACCTGCCATATCCTAAACAAATCGGTAAGTGTGTAAGATTAGAACAGTCAGTAGTAGGTTCCAGACTCGTAGATAAAATTGGTGACAGCATCCAAATGTACTGAATGTAGTTAGTATGAAACGTCATTTTACAATGTTGAAACTTAGTGTTTTTAAGCTCAGAATCTAATTTAGTTTAAATTGAGTCTGATTGATGCTGCCACCTTTTGGCAATATTGTTGTATGATACCGCCACCTGTTGGCAACCTTGATTATTAGTTCAGAATACATTTTGTCATGAAGCTGAATGGACATCTTTTATTCCTGTTTTGTTTAGTATTCTCATCTCTAGTTTCACTATTCACGGTAACTTCTTCAGTTGTAAACATACAAGAAAGTTTAAGTATATTATGGAGATAACATTTGTGCCAACTTTCAACGTAAGTTTTTCAAAAAGTTGTGATGAATCTGACATGTTGTGGACATAAGGGGATTTCAACCCACATGGCACATGTAATGAAGCTGTTTCAAACAGTTTGATTTAGTTTTCCTTTTTTGCGCTTAATTAAGCATTTCCCAACCCCCAAGTGCTGTTATGAATACAGGCTTACTCAGTTATTGCTTTTTCATTAATAGCCAGTCTATACTCTTACTTCCATGCCCAGGTTTCTGTTATGATGATTTGATTCTTCAAATGATATTTGGCTGTGATCAAAAAGCAAATTACACTTATGTACTTAAGTTTGCCCAATGAAAAAGGAGAAAGTTGTTCCTGTTTTGTGTGACATCATGGAACTAGCACGCTGTTTTGAGAGTTGGATGTATACTTCAAGTTGATAACTTAATATATACTGTTGAATTCACCTGCATTCTTCTCTTGGATCATGGTAAAGTTTCCTTAAATTCAAACAAAAATAACGGCCAAAACTGTCATTTTTGATTTTTCAAATGCTCACTGTATTGCGTACTATGGGAAATCTTAGAACAGTCAATTGTGTTCTTGTGTACTCTTGTTGAAAATTTTTAGTTATTGAAATTTCACAGTTCCACCTTCATATTGTGTTCTAATTGAAAGACACTTTGCCATATTTACTGACGTTCTGGATGAATCTGCTCCTGCCATTCTCTGTAATTTTCAAAAACAAGTCGAGGTACCCTCATCTGTGCAGTAATGGGTGAAATTTCAGAACAAGACTTTTTGGCTATTTTTTATGCTTATACATTACTTTTTTTCTTGTTTGTTTTCTGTTGTATTTTTAATACAGCTTGAAAAATTGCCAACTGTTTAGAACTACGGACTGTGATTAGTTTTACACCATTCATACCTGCCCATTTTTTGGCCTCTTTATTCTACATCATTAACTGTTCTACTGTATTACACCACACCTTCCTTATTATCTTGTCTTCAGATGTAGCTGTGCCCGCCAACATGAAGTGTGGTTTGTATGAGCCAGGTGACACCGGGGAAAAACCCAAACCATAAACTATTGTGTAGGTCATCCGGGGAAAACCCAACCATGTGCCGTGTTGCTGTTTGGCCTCATAGTGTAGTGTTGCTCGTGTTTTGTTAAGTGCTCAGATCCAAGACTGTTGTTGGATATTCTGTTACTTTTTATTAGATGCCTGTCTCCATGTGGCTGCACCGATGGCTTTGGCTTATTTTGTGTCCTTTGCATGTGCATAAAACTACAATCACACCACGCATGTATATACTGTTTGCAATTACGAGCGGACAAAAACTGTTTATTAATTTGGTTATAATCGGTTATATTGAACATTTTTACTTCCATGAAATGCTGATGTTGAATGAGGAATAACATCCTCAACAATTTGCTGTGAGCCCCTCCTGCTGTCTCTTGCTGGCCATGGATGCATTCAATAAGATGTTGTGATTACGTCAAAATATGTCGAAACTTAAATATCATGTTTCATTTATAAACATTGTGACATACTTGTTTTCATTGGGACCTCTCAATCTCTCCTACACAGTTGGCCCCCACATAAGTCTATTGCGCTTAGATGAGACTAACAGACTATCAAAGAATACACTGCGAAAAGACTATGAAACCATGGCCGCTTGACAATTACTTAGAATTCCTGCAACTCTATCCATCACCGTTTGACTTGTACCTGTCACCTCCAATGGTGTGGTCACAAAAATTCCTGTACTCCTTTTCTGCAGTTGTATGATCACTATCACTGACGTCACTATTTCATTTTAATCCAAAAATATGAACACATGGATGAGTGTGATCTTAATGTACATGCTCATAGTAATGTACATGTATGTGTCCTTCAACTTGCTGTTGAAATTTCCATAGTTTACCTATAGTAGTCTTGTCATAGTCCTGTGAGAAAATCATGGTTTTGACCTTCACTTGTTTCTTTTCTTGTGCACTTCCTTAGTTGTCTTTTCTGTAAAAGTGCCTCGTGGCTGTCTTTTCTTTCTGTTGTGTTAAACGTCTGAGCGTTATGTGTTTTGTAACAATGTCTTGACCACAGTTGCTTACTTTTCACTGAACGTCACCGCTCTTTAAAGGACCTATAAACCCACACCTCTCACCACATTTCGCACAAAAATAATACTTTGTCCTTCACTTAGTTTGCACAAAGCTACACTGAATTTCTCGACGTACATGGTCAATTATTTGACAAAATCTTTTTTCAGCAATTGTGTGAAGTGGGAGTGGAAGACTAACTTTCTGTCTAAAGTCATTCTTCACAAAGCGCCCCAGGACTCTACAGAAAGAGACTCCAAGTTAATCTCCTGTTATTGTTCTATGGGCACTTTCTCATCGCCTAACTGTTTGACATTTCTTTTAGTAGACGGTGAAGCACCAAGCCACTTGTCTCTAACCACAGTAGTTGCACTTTGCACTGTTTGCGTTATTCTTGATATTATTGACGTAACATACAGTAAATTCAGTCATAAATGCAATGTTGACAGAATGAAACCAACGTCCTGATCAAGTTTGCAATGACAGATCTAGGTCAAGTGAAGAGGCAGATGCTACACTCTATTGGATCCGAAGTCGAAATCTGAAACACTAACTCACTGTTAACTGAGCCTCTAAAATGACTTGTATACCAAAAGATGGCACTGTATGTGGCTTTGTGCACTATAGCTGCATTTTGTCCTGCTCAGCTGCCTAAAAACGAAAATCCAATTAGTCCTTTTACATAGTAAATTGCTCATAATATTATCTTGGAATGTTTCTATTTCTGTTACCAACAAGAACATCAAAGCCATTTATGATTCAAGAAAACACTTCAGAGTTTATTGGGGCTGGCCAACCCTAAAATTGTGATTTCGAAAATGACTCATTCATGCATTGTCTGTATAGGGAACGTACCAATAGAATCCCATTTGGGTAGGGAAAGCTATGGCAGTTAAAGGCCTATTTCTATTTCTGTTTTAGCCAGCTAAACAACAAAATGCAGCTTTAAATAAACAAAAATGTAAAATGCAGTGTTCTAATAACAGTTGTATGAAGACAAAATTTTGTTGTTCAAATGTTAGGCTTAATGTCTTATGCACTTTTTTACAGAGCGAGCCATACCAGCAAACTTGAAAAATGGAGAATTGGATCCTGATGTCGAAGCTGAAACCAGGGCATAAACAAGGAGTGGTGCAACGGTGCTCTAATGGGCATGCTATGTTCTGCGTTGTTTATGCATGCGTCATGACGACGGTTATCTGTATTGAGGAATTTTAAAAGCTGGAGAACATATAAAGTAGCAATTACCCGCATTCCGTCAAAGAAACTGACTTGATTTAGACCACTTCTACTGCTATAAATTGGTCTTGAATTGTTCCTTACTCAAACGAGGAATGATTTTTGGTCTTATAAATAATTGACAGTTTGTTATTGCTGGACACTATGCACACTGTGACAAGTCGGCTTGTAAAGACTTGCCACTGACAGTCAACGAGGGCCAGCTCTTTCCAAGGCCAGAAATCAAGTCTATTTCAACTGAAGAACTTGAGACCTTTTTCATAGCCTAGATGAGAAGTTTTTATGATAGGAGGTAGGTTTATAGCTCTTTTAATTGTGAGACTGTCCAATCTCTGTACCATATGAATGTGGCACAAACTATTTTTGAATGTTGTGTTAAGTCGTTTCGTTAGTCACAAAGTGCCGTCCACACACACAGACTTACAATGGAACGAGTTGTCGCTTGGTTTGACTGCTGTCTGGACGCTATTTATACTTAGCATAACTTCCCCCACTTGTGACAACTTTATCGAGGTGGGGTAACTTGTAGGCTAACTTCCGCCATTTGTAATCGCTGTGTGGCCACAAAATTGGGGTAAGGCAGAAGTAAGTTTCAGCTACGGTTATGTAGAGGCGTTTTTTTCTTGCACGCTGTTTTAGCATTAGTTTTCACAGAGCGACAACTTCTGCCTTACCCTAGTTATAAAATATGTGTGTGTGGATGTTCCACTTAAAAGTGGGGTACGTTGCACTAAGTGTAAGTTGTTCTAGGGCAGGCTGTGTGTGGACGGGATTTAAAAAACTCTAATTACTTGTTGAGGTAGCCGGGACATAGAGTATAGAAGTATGTAGTCAAGGTTGGGTGACAATGCAGTCTGAAATCATGTTCACAAGTACACTGTCTCAATATAATACATATTGTTCCTCTCCCTTACACAAGTAGTTCCTATTTGAATATAAGGTTTGTGATAAACTTTCTCAGAGAGCAAATTCACTTGTTTTGACTTATTTTGCTTGCATTATTATATAGCTGCATCAGCTTTATGTAGGGTTACAGTAGCGTACTACTTTTATGTACACCCATTTATGTTAAGGAGTCCATCTCCATTAATCAGACGTGCTATTTTTTGCAATTTCAAGTGACATTTGAAGTCTCGCCCTCTCTGCAAACCTGTTACATTAGTTTACCATTGTAAAGAAAAGTAAAAAGCTCAGTTTTAGAAAAAATCTGTCAAATTTTCTTTGAATTACTCTTTTCCTGTGAACAGGAGTACCTCAATGTGTAAATCTTGACCGGTAGCTTTTGAAGCTAAGTATAATTGTAGTCTTGATTGTCAGAGAAAGCTCTTTGAGTTATTTGTCAGGACTTTATGGTTGTTGCAGCATATGATGTAAATTGATGTTATTGTCTTTAAATATTTGAAATATTAAGCTTTGTTTTTCTTTGTTACTAGAAACCTTTAACGTGGCACCTGACAATATTCTGTCGTGTACATGATATACATTGGGCCTATGCCCATGTGTGTATGTTTCAATAAATCATTATTAACTTTGTTTTGAAGAGCTGGATGAGAAAGCATAACCCACGGTGCGGGGTTTGGAAATAGTTCCCTTCATGATTTTAGGCCGTTTAACTGCAAATGGTCACTCTTTGCAGTTACACAGCCTAAAATCATGTCACATCAGAACAGGCAATGTTGTAAAGAGCCCAGTCTTCCTAGCAATTTTCATGTTGAAATGTTTCCATTAAGTTGGGGAACTTTTATATATTTGGTATTTTTTTAAAGGTTATGTTAAACCTTATCAACAAATCTGGGTTTTCAGCCAGATATGTGCAATTGTCATGTGACTATGACTTAAAAGTAATATCAAAACAATCTTAAGCTTGGCAGAGTCTGACAGATTTCTTGATGGTACAAATAATATTTAAAAGTTTATCAAGTGATTTGCATTGTCTATATTCGTCTTTTTGGGCAGCCATTTTTATCTTAGATTTTAGTACTTAGTAACTGCTCATAACTGTTGAGAGTCAGCCCTTTCGGTTACTAGTACTGATATGAGCCCTTGCGTTGATCTTCGGTTTAGAAGGGCATTGCCCATCTAAACGCTGTCGAAAAAAAAACTGTACAATTTCTTCACTTTTGGACACAGTATGGCAAAAAAGTGAAGTTTCATTGAACTTCTCAACAAAGATGACTTTTCTAAACTTTTTACTGCCGAGTATCATCATACCTAATGTAATTAATATCCAATAAGTCTGGAAAATTTCAGGCATTTGCAGCGATTGGCTTCTGAACGATAGAAAACTGAACGCTTTGTCACATGTCATCTGAACTTCACCGTTTAGCTACAGTACAAACTGAAAGTATTACACAAAATGACACTGAATCGTTCCTCCTCACGACTGGAAGAAAGCCAAATTCATGATATGCCCAAATTCATGATATGCCCAAATTCATGATATGCCCAAATTCATGATATGCCCAAATTCATGATATGCCCAAATTCATGATATGCCCAAATGATGGGGGAATTAACAGAAAGTTAAGGTGACCAAGTCGTTTTCTAGAACTTTGTCATCATAACGTTAATTATCAGACATTTTTGCAGTTACTAAAAGTAGTTATCATGCCGAGGAAACGGTATCTGGCCTCGTTCCATTTCTTATGTACTTCTGTGTTCTCCACAGCAGAAATTTCATTTTTTACTGGAATTGCAAAAAAAATGTTCAATACGTGCATAATTCCATATTCACACTCTGGGGAGTCTGTATGTTAAGTCTTAGAGTAAACGCATTGAATTGGTACCAAACATCTAAAATGTTTTGATTTGTTTAACAAACGACACATCTCCCAATACTCAAATCTGTTGCAGTTTTTCAGATTCTACACAACTAAGCCAAATTAGACACAACAAAATTAAAACTCGATGCAATTACAAGTAAAAACCGAATGTGGAGAACACAGTATCAAAATGCCTCATATCTTCACCGAAAATATATTTTCCACATTGAAATGGTTAGAATGTTACCTTTCAAGAAATTAAAAGAACCTTGTATCATTTTTATTGTAATCTCGTGCAAGTTAAGAGTTGAAAAATTCTTGTCGTTTTTTACAAACTCACTTTTTTAATTACTTTGCTAAAGTATGGTTCGGACACAAAAATTGAGAGCTTTGTTTTAGTGGAATTCCCACATTCATTAATTAAGCACAGCATTGAAACAGCAAATATTTTATTAGCCTTCAAGTCAATTAACATGAAAATATTGAAATAAGACTAAATAATGTTGATAAAACAAAAAACTTTAACTGGTTATAGCAAAATTGAAACAAGTGTAGAAACAAGAACAGTACTTGAATGTCTACCAAAATTTTGTGGGAAAAAATAAAAACTGAAACGACTCCTAACTTAAAACCTGCCAGAACGGTCTCGTCTTCGCTCACGGCTCCTAGACCTTGACCTCTTGCGGGCTGGAGAGCGAGAATGAGACCGTCGCCGGTTTCGCTTGCTACGTCCATACAATTCGCGGCGAAGTTCTCGCGATATTGGCTTGAGATGCATAAAGTTGCAGAAACCACCTCTTGTGCACTCTCTGTGGAAACAAAATATTCGTCAAAGCATGGTTAAAGCTTCATGCAGTGCCACCATTTGGTGGTTTTTGTTTCATTTTAATAAATTATGGCTACCTGAATGATAATTTGGAGAAGCATCCAAACTTGGGAAATCAACAGTGAGGCCATAAAGGCTACAGATCACGTACCCCATTTCATACTGCCGGCAGCAGGCTTCTCGGAAATCAGTGACCGGAGAAAGTTCCGCAGTTATTGGGCGACCATTGAACCATCGATTATTCAGGTCATTGACAGCCTTTTCAGCATCTTCTTCATAACGGAACTAAACATTGAAAGACAAAGATGAGTTCAAATTGTCAAGTCTAAAAATACACTACACCACGCTTATTAATAAGTCAGTTCTTCACTCAACACCGACAAAGTTACGTGGCAGTGCCAGCCATTGTTCAAGTCTTCAGTTGGCATTTGAAACGAGTGCGATCTCGCAGCTGCGTAGACTCCAACTTGACACGAGTTACTATATATCATTTTAACATCAGCTGAGAAGCAACACTGTAGGCATTGTAGAGATCTCAAGAATCAAACTTTTGCTGGAAGGTAGAGTGCAAATCCAGAGATCATCGAAACATCGGCGTTTTGTGTTGACTCAGGGAGACTCCACCACTTATAGTTCTGAGGTTGACAGATAACACAACACACGACTAGAATCAACATGCAGGTGATTCTATAGAAGGACCTCAGTCAATTCGTGTTCATATAAAGAGAATAGAAAATGACAAAGTCCTAAAAAGCTTAAAGGTGAATTGTATTAAACAGTGTTACTTCAAATAGCATTCCATAACCAACCAGCAACTGTATTCACAGATAATTTGATAAAAAAAAATCCAAATGAATGAGTTTCACAATAATGACTCCTCAGAGGCACACATCCTCCCAGCACTTCATGGATCAATAATTCCTGCAACCCATGCAACCCATCCTGTTACTAACTGGACACGTTCGGTGACAATTGGTAGATCATTAATTAAATCTTATTCTTAAAATATTTAATAGCTTCCTTAGCTCTTTATATATTCATATTTGTCATAATATATTGTATTTCTACCTTACAATCACAGAGACTGTCAAAAAATGCAACTTGAGCAACACAGTACTGACCTTGACATAGACACTGCCCACCAGGTGGTCTCCAAGGTTGTCACACACATTCATCTCTTCAATATCACCATACTAAAATTAAAATGTACGGTCAATAATTATGTAAAATGTTAAGAACATAAAAACATGCGTACGTTGACACCCTGACCGGTCAAACGACTCGACCGGTTTGCACACCTCAGAATTTGCTAGTTTAGATCAAAGACACCATGACATTGTGGTTTATTAAATCGCCTCTGACAGGCTGCTGATGTTTTTTCTCTAGATAATGTAACCATCATCAACACATTGGAGGCGACAATAATATTTCTAAATTTTTGGGTTGAAAGTTTGTGACTAACGTATTTGAACACTTCGTGAAAAGCAAATGTGATTAGGTTTTTGAATTTTGAAAATTATAGACAAGAAATGAGTTTTACAACCTAAAACGGTAATTTGTTTAATGTTGCAATATGTCACACATTGATTCTGATGGGTGTGCAACATAACTGGACCAGTTACCAAACCACCAGGTAGCAATTGGATTTTGAGGTAATCCAAGAGGCAAAGCGTACAATTCTTGGCATGAGATTATTGCAAAAGTCCGTGTTTCTTTATTCTATTGGCGACAAATAGGTGCATGAGTATGAAAACCCAGAAATGTAAACCTACCGTGTCTAAAATTAAAGAAACGACTTCAAAAAACAAAAAAGCAACATTGTTATGTCAATTCAGAAACAAAACTGTTCATTTTAAATTAGTAATTGTATTGGCTGTGGTAAATGATCATCCTTGAATTTCAAACAAATTCATGTATGTCACCTCTAGTTTGGTTATAACTGAATTTTCAACCATTAGGCCAGCTTCAAACATTGTTTGGAAAACATTCACCCACACTGATTAAAAAATATTTGTTTTCAACTCCCATGCCCACGACTTCTAATGCGTTTTTCATGCACTTTGAATAACCTGGGCATTGACGTGAGTGAATATGGTTTTTAATCAATACCAGTGTCCGTTTCATGACATGTGACTTAAAAAGACTTACATCAGAAATTTGGTCTTACACTCCACACAACCATTTCGGCACTAATTAAATCTCACAAAACTGCTAATTAGATCTCTGAGAAAATGCACACATTAACAGCTAATTACTGGTATATTTTCCACAATTTATATCTAGACATGCAGTGATGTACACATGATTTCTTTAGCTAAAGCCTTTTCAGCAATTGTGAAGTGGAACCATAAATTTCTACACCCTCATAACAAGTCACTTCCATGAAACAGTCCCCAGCTGTCTGACCTTGCTCTCAAGTTCCACGAAAACTTCCTCAAAGAAGTCGTCATAGTGTTGCTGCATCTGTACATCACTGACAGCTATTACTGCAATGACAGTACGGTTAATGTAAAGAATACATGTAGTTATACACAACAACCAAAGCAAAGGTTAATGTGAGACAAGTTAAGGAGATGATGATGATGATGATGATGATGATGATAAGGCCAAGAAAGCATATCAGTTGCTTATGGTCTGTTTTTTCTTTTTGAAAATTGGGTTAGAGGTGCGGTGTTGTTATTGCATGCTTTTGTGCAACTTTTCAAAAAATATGAGACTTTGGCTGATATTGATGCTACTGGACAATTTTTTATTTGGTTTAATAGTAAGCGCATTAACATGAGTCGGTGTCATACGCCATAACAAGCTAATTGGTTTGTTTGGCCTAACACATCTAGTCACCAAAAGCTAATCATGATAACAAATTCAGTCAGCAGCCTTCAAAATTGGACAAAACTCTGTTCCCCAGAATTCATCTTCAGTGTTTTGTTGTCCTGGAGAGCCCTGATATAATTTAGACACTTGAAAACAGAACAAATAACAACACACAGATGATCCAACGGATTCTCCGTACGGAGACAATGCACCCACATTTATTTGTATGATGTCTTAAAGCTGTGCAATTATAATAATTCCAAATACTCACAAAAACCAGCTTTCGTGGGAAATTAGCTAACCCCACATCACTTTTTCAAGCGATGCACCAATGACAAATTTCAAGCAATCTATGTACAGGCACTGAAGAGCGACTACGGGTGCAATTCTCCAATTTGTGATATTGAAAAACTAATTATTTTGCTCAAGGTCAGAGCTTGTCCCGAATTGTAGAAATAGGCATATAAGTAGTGCCATTGTGTAGATTGAAAACACTTAGTTTGAAATTTGAGAAATGTGGAGAACGCCAAATCAGCTTTGTCCCAAATTCCTGAATCATGCTCTGAACATTCCCTTATTTAAACAAGATTATTAGACCAGGACAAGTTTTATACACATTCTTTTAGGCACAGCTTCTATTGTGAGTTAATGATGCAGTTAGATTATACGCCATGCCGGAAATTACTTTCGAATGAAAAGGTCAAGGCCTGGGTTTTTGTTGATGAAATTTTTTTTACTTGACCAATTTTGAAAATTCAAGAATCCACACACTCTAATTTTTACTCCTCCATTCAGATTTTAGTCAGGTTTCATGTCCCCAAAAAGAAAATAAAAAATAGAGTATGGATGCTTTCAAGATTTCTATTTAGATGTGGTCAGATCAGAGACAGTAATTTCACCCACTATGTGACCCAGTGAATACAGTCACTCTATTGATAACTATACACTTTTTGTCTTGTATGATGTGAATGGAATGCCGATAGAACTGGTCCAGCTGACCACATCAAATTGGAGAAATTCAAAAGATTTGTCCAAATTTATCCTTATCTCGTTTAACGGGACTATTAACAGCATGATCAAGAATTTTCAACTTTTGTAGGAGTTTCCGTGTCCCAAGTTACACTAGTGACTATTCAAAATTGAACAACTATTACCTTATTACACATAAAGATACCCTGAATTTTTACAATAATTCAACTTCATAGCTCAACCAGTGATTGGCATTATAATTGAAGTGAAACAGTCAAGTTAATTTAATTTGACCGCTACTGCAGTTGGTCCAATGTCAAGAGTGAGAAGTTTTGATTCTGGAAAGAATGAGTCAACACAGCTAAACTTCACTGTGCTTCTCGAGCAGACTGTTGTGTAAACTTTTAAGGAACATGGAGAAATACCAGCTAAACATTAAGCCAGGGTGGAAGACTTGAAGGATGTTGGCATTTGTTTGTACAGTGCTTAAAAAATTTTTGGCTTCAGCATAATTGCGACCTTTGTTGATAGACCTACATAAAAATTAGCAAGTCCAGTGAAGATGCAAGTGGAAACTTAAGCATATGAAGAGGGTAGTTTTATTGAGTTAACAGGTTACAAATAAATACGAAAATAAGCACAAGAGGACATCACTTACCCATCCAAAATTGTCCTCATCGACAACCGCTTGAAATTGAAATGAGACTGCTCACGTAAATTCAACACTCAATCAAATGGGTTTTGTGCCTCTCTGAGTACTTACAGTGTGAGCCATCAGCAGTTTGGGCCGAGTTCTGCGGGTTTAGGTAAAGGTTGGGAATGACAATAGTCTGAAATGAGACAAAGTAAAATTAAATAGAGTGGACTTTCACGTTTCGCATGGTTCACAGTCAGAACGTGACAACTGAGTTGCAGTTTCTTCACAACAAAAGTGTAACAGAAGGTAAAAAGGTGTCAAGTGCGCCGCTATACTGAAGTTAGTTATCTTATAGACTTGTCATAACCAGTCCTTTTCGTGTAATTTCAAGGGGCAGGGAAAGATAAGTCATGTTCAACTTTGTACTTATAAGTAGAATATCACAAAGTGAACCTCAGCAAAAGCAGGAGCCACAGAAATCCGCACTAAGCCTGATTAACACCCAACTTGGGTGAATGCCCACCTCGTCGTTCTTCCAATTTTCAACACGTTCTGTTGTATAACCAAAATTAATTAATAACCATTAATGCCTTTGATCAGAGGTTCATCCTGGATTTCAAACAGAGGGCGTCCATTAAATCGCTTGTCATGATTGCTCAGGGCATCCACGACCACATAGTGTTCATCATTGTTGTTACAGTGTGATTGTGTTACATATGAGACATTGTTCTACAGAAAACATCTTGGCATTTTACAGGTACATCAACTTTTTTATTCCCATTGCCAACAAGCCTCCAGGAGAGACTTAGCTACCTCACAATTGGTGTTGAAAGTGAGGTGATTATAGGATCTAAGCAGCAACGCTAGTGCATGACTTTCATGAACTGAATCCGGCCAAATGCACTGCATAGCTTGCAAAGCAAAGCATTCATGAGATCTAGTCTGCCAGCAAGCATAGCCAGAAACCAACACAAGAACCACTTAGCATTGCAAGATTTTATCAAGTTTGTTACTATCATAAAAATCAGTCATTAAATATCTTGAAATAAAAAATCAACCCATAATTTCAGAGGATTTCACTCTAATGAGCATCCGTGGTTATTCAACATGTCAATGGGTTCCTAGAGCTGCTGTTAGTAAGTTGAAACTTACACCCTTGTTTACATGCATCGAAATGCCGATCAGGGTGTTCAATTGGACGCACGGAACAACCTCTAGATGAAGGTCTGCCTTTGGTTCCTTAAGAGAACCATATAAACTGACTTACATAAAAGCTCTCAGTTCCAAAACTCAAAATTGCCAGGTCAGGTGAATTACCTTACAGACATTTCAAAAAACATTACATCTAAGCCCTCAACCTCAACTTCCTGTCGCCCACTTCCTGTCGCCCACTTCCCATCGCCCACTTCCCATCGCCCCCTTCCCGTTGCCCAATTCCCGTCGCCCACTTCCCGTCGCCCACTTCTTGTCGCCCACTTCCTGTCACCAACTTCTTGATTTTTGAGATTTTTAACTACAGTATTCAAAACATTGAAGCAGAGTTACACCAAAATTTTAACAGCCAAACTCATTGGCAGAATAACTAAATACAAATTACACCTTTGTCCTGAAGTTTAAACAAAGCAAAGTTTCTCTTGACAGTCTACCTGGCTGAAAGTAGGTTTATTGTGTAACCGCGAGCAACGCTCTCCATGACGACATGCTCCAATCTTAAAATAGAAAGAACAGTTGACTCTGAAAGAGAAATCAGAATGGAAGAAATTTAGATAGATGTTTTAGCTGTTAAAATCACAGACCAATCTGCACTGCCGGGGCAAAATTTCCGTGGGCCCCAAGGTAACAGACACAGATTAGGCTACAATATTTCTTACAAAATTTGACAACTTTCATCAAAATTTGCATGAACAAAGAAAGAAATCTGACGTAGTTGAAAATAAGTCGAGACGTTTAATATAACATTCTGTAAACTATATGACAATTAAGAAGAAACATTGTCAACTAGTTTTGTTAACTGTTGTCCTTAAAAAAATATTAGGAAAAACATTGAGTCAAGCCGTACTTGTCTCAGTTTATGCCCAAATTGTTCAGCTTAATGACTAAATCTGAAATTTAAAACTTTCAGTTTCAAACGCCATTGTTTCAGTTAGTGCACACCCTCAATTTTTGTGATCAATAGACAAAAATACTTCTGTATAAGTCTATCAGTGCCAGAGTCTTTGTGAATGCTTATCTCACAAGTATTTCAGCTCCCAAAACTCACACAGGTAACCAACTGTCACTTTCTGCAGAGTTTCGCTATGTGCAGGAGGGAAAACACCACAATTTTAATAAATGGGGCGCGAACTGGGAATGTGATGCCTAGTTATATGGATTTATATGTATTCTCATGTCTAGAATTATATGATGACACTTAGCTTAAACCTCAATATCCAACCTAGGCAATTACATCGCTCTGGAGGCATACAGGGGCAATTGTACATCCCCACAAAAAGTTACTCATTTCAAAATACAGGAAATAAAATCAAATGAAACAAGCATACCGGTATATGTACATGGAGTTATAAACAACTTATACCATAAGTCTGGAGACGATTCAGTCACAATAATTCGAACAAATAAATGAAAATCTGTTGCAGTTTGCTCAACTTTCTCTTACCGGGTGCCATTTTGAGGAAGTTACGTGAAATCACGCATGTTGACGTATAAAGTCCAAGGGACACAAATATTACAAATTTCACCTGACACCTTCTCATGCTATTTTGCAAGTGTCACTCGCCACCGCTACGCGCTTTGCTCAGTCTCGCGCTAGCCTTTGCCTAACTCACGTGACTCCGTTGACATACTTTGTGGTTATGACGCGCGTGGTGAAAAAGTTAACGGCAACCAAAAAGTGGAATTGGAATTCTTCGCCAAAGTCACCTTAATTCTTACAACTAAACTTCATCAAAGATATGTATAGAGGTAGAAAGGACCAATGATGAAAGTAAGCGCTTTTTTAAATGATAGTTTTAAGTGTGGAATGTATTTTTGACTAGGTGAAAACTCAAAATCGGTGGCCGGATTTGGCCAACTGCCCGTTTAAAATACATGTAACGAAATGCGTACAGAAAGCAAATGGAGGGTAAAAGTCTAGTTGCCGGGTTCCTATTCAGACCCTATTCAATCCTTCATATCTCCCACAAAAATGATTACACGTGGATGATATATGCCTCAATCGATTCTATTCTAAAATTGTTTTGACTTTCACTTTCCATAAATTTGCCCACAAACGTACTATACGTGATAGGCTAGAAATCTCTCGTTAGTGTGCAGCCATCTTCCAATGCATTAGCTCCAATACCATTAACAACATCTAGCGTAGTAAATTACAACTAAAGTACCGTACAAACCCGAATCTCGTTTTTTCTGGGTATTTCTTCATGGCAAGGGAAAGTGATGTGAGTAAATAAAATATCCGAGTTCCCACTGTGTTATGAGACCAGGGCTGAGTTGCATAAAAATGCACTGGACAGGTGGCGTGTGGTAATAGGGGGCATGGGTTTGCAACTGGAAGGGGGAAGATGGTGGCGACTGGGGGGCACCG
>NMRA01000231.1:239827-250516 GCA_002633005.1 Phoronis australis | reverse complement strand
AAATCTGGTTCAACTGAAATTTCTACAGTTACAGCCAATCAGGGTGTTTGTTTATCTCAGATTCTCACTGAATTCTCACTCCAATTTTGGCAAGTCCAAATTCTCACTCAATTCTCACTCAGATTTTTCCTAAGTCTGAAATTCTCACTGATTCTCACTCAGAATTTTTCTAAGACCAAAATTCTCACTGGATTCTTACTGTTACATAACATTTTCTCACTCATTCTCACTGACTGCCCCTGTTGTTCAATTCCCACTGGGTTCTCACTGGCATTTCTAACTGTAATTGGTGATTTAGTGAGAACCTAACTGGAATCTAACTGGAATCCAGTGAGATTCTCACTTTCTTTTTCGCATGGGACAATCTCGCCATGAACCTATGACTTGTATTTTCAAGGAAAGCATGGTTGGCAACACGTAGCCCCTCGGTTGGCCATTTAGGGGCTAAAATACACAGCTATATCACACCACGAGATCTTGCTTTTTCAACCAAGTAACTAGCCTACTACCGTAATTGAACTCGACCCTACACAGCCAACTTTCAAACCTTGTCAAGGTCCCTGACCTTGCGCTGTAACGCGTGTACTTGGAATTCTGATAAGTCTCAAGATTGCGTATGTGTGTGAACTTGGAATTGAATCATTCAACCATTGTCATTGAGGCAATCAGGATGAATCAGGTATATATCTTTTTGTTCACTGCAAAGAATTTTTATAATTATTGACCTCAGGATCACTTATTTTTAGCAGTGCCAATACTTATGAACGGGAACGTGATTATTCGAGCGAAAGTGTGAAGTTTCCTCAGCTATTCCAAGTTCACACATACCCGATCTTGAGATTAAGCAGGATTCCAAGTCAGTCTCGCACAACAGAACTCGAGCAGCCGAGTGAATCCAAACTGAAAATGGTTCACAAAAGCGTGAATTGTCACACAGCGTTAATTTCTTGCTAGTATGCCATTACATTTAACTGAAATCTACATATTCACGGACAGTAAAAACGATTATTTCTAAACATGCTTACTTGTCTTTTTCTGTTCCAAAAATAGACGCCAGATATTCCGCCATGACTGTAAAAATATTCTGAATTAACGTTTAGTGGCGCTGCGGTAAGTGACGTTGACGGCTAAATCACAATCAAGGTTGACTGTGTTACGGTCTAAAATAAAATTTTTTGGTCACTTACTAAATGGCAACTGAATCTCAAATGCAAAGAGTTATTTAGTTGTGCAGATAAAAAAGAATCATCAAAATCGGACAATGTTTGAGAAATTTATGCATGTTTTTGTCTATGAATTTCATGCATTTTCAGCGTCGCGCCGAGTGGCCATTTTAAAAATTACAATTTTCAATTGGCAACAGTAGAAAAGAAATTTATTTTATCAAGTAAGCAATTGCTTAGATATGACTGGGAACAACTTAAGTCACTTTAAGAATCACTTAAATGAAGTTTTGCTTAATCATTGAGAAATGGTAGGGTTCATCATAAAACAAGCACTCGTTACGAATGTGTAAATTCTGTTTCTAACCCTCACCTACTGTAAAGAAGGTTAAAAACTAAAGTTCAAACTCTGTTAGCCTATTCAACACAGAAAATTATTCAATATCTAAATAATGAACCAAAAGTTTGGATATTGACTATGTTGCTATGTTGAAAATGGGCCAAACTGAAGGCTAACAAAATGTAGTGGAATTCCGTTCAGTAACACAAATGGTCATTGCAAATGAAATTATTGCCTTTTAAATAACAACATGGTGCTTATTATCATCAAAGAAAAATAAATGGCGGCCATACAACATTGTGTTACCATGTGATGCAGAAACAGTGATTTAGTGTATGTATCCCCATGTTTACAAATGCCATGAAATTAAAATACCACTTGGAAAGTGAGCAACACTGGTCGTAGACAGTTTTCTACCTCAAAAATGTTAGATTAAAAAGGTGTTTATTACAATTACATTTGTTTTGATTGAAATTGCGTAGTGTACGTACCCCTATATTTTAATTTGTGCCTATATCCACATGAATGCTGTGTTTTTTTATTTTTTCTCTTTGAATTGATTTAGTAAATCAACTAACTCTCAGTTGATTCTTACTATTTAGTTACAAACCTGACATGTCATTGAAATGTACGAAGTGTACGTACCCCTGTGTAGCGTACATGTACGTACCTTGATGTGAACAAATGCCATAAAACAAAAACATTACACCATGAGTAAGCAACATTTGTCACAGACAGTTTCATCCATTAAAAATGCTAGGTTAAAAGGGTGCTAATTACAAATACATTTGTTTTGAGTGAAATATTAGCATTTGTGTAGTGTACGTACCCCTATATTTTAACATGTGCCTGTTTTCAAAGAATGACAGACAGGTATGCAAATGCATGCTGTACTTTTTATTTGTTCTCCTTGAATAGATTTGGTAAATGAACTAACTCTCAGTAGATTCTAAGTATTTTTATAAACCTGACAAAATCATTGAAATGTAGTGTACGTACCCCTGTGTAGCGTACGTGCCCTTCAACCTCTATGCTATAAAGCATTGCCCACAACTTTGTTTACATACTGCTGTTCTCATGAACAATACTGATATTTCCAAAATAAATCCAGTATGACAAAAGAAACAATGGACATTATCAAATTTTTGGGCAATAAAATGCCACACAGGACTTGGCTATTACTTAACATCCTTGAAGACACGTCATGTGACTACTGATGTTGCAGAGGCAGGTTCTCTATATCTCAAGACAACTTGCAAAAAACCAACAAGTAGAGGCAGCACAAAACTCGAGACCATCCCATACTTTTGTAACTAAGTCAAAATTTGTGAAGTTGATTGACTGTGCTTAGTGTACGNACCCCCCCCCCCCCCCAACCAGTACCATTTTTACAAATGGAACATTGGTCCTAGCATTGCTTTAACTATTTTGACCAACTGGTGATTGTATTCAAAACTACTCAAATAGCACCATTAAAGTTTTTGAAAAAAGTAGTTACTTGCCATTTTCTTTTTGTAAGAATCAGTTGCATGAGAGAGGAAGTTCTCATTATACTGTGTTAAGAGATGCAATGTATCATCATCTAGAACAACTTGATCATCACGGTAATAACTTTTCTTACTTTAGTATGTGATACTTCTTCAATTTGATCACGAACTTGTTAAATTAACAGCTACCTTATGAATTTTTGCATGGTAGAAGTTGGCTGTGACCACTGTGACAAGTCGTAGTGTACGTACCCTTTTGTACAACTGTGATGCATTAGGCCATAAAATTTTATTCGGTGATTCTTGTGCAAAAATATTATAGATTACAAACCTGGAATGATGGTACTTTAAAATAACCCAGCTTTTACAGTTACTGTATATGACAACCTTCGTTTTTCACCAAAAGTTGCCACCGAATATGGACCTTGATTGTGATTTGCCAGTGAGCGATAACGAACTCGATCATCGGACCCGTTATAGTCACAGCACATTACGGCGTCTTCCCGTTGCTCCCAACTTGTTCGATTCTATAGCCCAACAACAAGTTGGGAAGATGACCCCTGCAGCCAATATCCTACACGACTGATGAACTCCATTCTGTCATTTAGGGTTGGTGCTCCATTTTGTTCGATAATTGCTCTTACAAATGATCCAATAACATGGTATCTAGCCTGACCGGGCTGTGTTGTTAAAAACAAAAGTTACCGGTAAGATATAACATTTGAACGTTAACCAATAGCATTTCTGAATCCCTCGTCCAATGCTGATCATGTTTACTGAGTTGAGGTGACCTGCGTTCGATTCTCTCTGCCTTTACCCACGGGTAGATGAATTGTTTTAGCAACTCTTTGAATACATGAGGTCATTGGCCCACGAGTCGGAATGCTGGACAACAGAATGAAACGCTTAACAAAGGACTAGATTGATATTTAAATCAGTCTGGACTTAAGAGATCACTGTCGTCTGTTGAAGTGAAGCAAAAACCAAATCTTGCGGCCTATTAAAATTTAGATATAGTGCCAGGTATATTTAGGCCTAATAATCTACAAGAACACGCAGCTATGGATTGTGTTCAGAAAAACACGTGTACAACCGGTTATCAACAAAATCATTCACATGTTGGTAAACGAAGAGGAGCCTTTCCGGCATAGATTATTCGCGTCACGAAAGGATTGTTTAATTTCACTCTGTTGGGTGAGATCCTTGGGGTAGTATATTTGCCATATGCTGAGATTTTGTGTTAAAAAACTTCTAGCTAGGCCATATTTTGCCGGACGCGTCGACGTAGAAGTGATGTGAAATTAGCATCTAGAAAACCGTCAAGCTAATATAGCCGATAGATCTGAAGTGGGAAAAGAGACTGAACTGCATTATTGAGAATGGTTCTCTGCCACCGAGACCAAATTCAACCTGCTCAACACGTATTTTTATTGTTTGTTCGTAAATATTTTAAATTAATATGATGATGTCATAGCATTTTTCTTTTGGTGTGAAATTTAAAAAACATCTGTCAACTGCTTGTCACTTGGTCGATGAAGGCAAAGCACGTCTCCATGTTTGGCAAAACAAGACGTAGTACATTTCCTTTATATCGGTATTGTGACTTTTGACCTTTGATGTAAGCAAAACAATGACGATTTCAATGGCTACCAGTCCGACTAAGAGGCAATTGACCTATTGCAAGCTCTCCACCCCTCTGCGAAATGTCCACAAACAAACAAAAAGTTTTACCCAGCAACATGTTGTCTGTCATGTAAAATGGCGGCTTAGAAACGATGAAGGTGTCAAGAATGCTGCGTTCTGATTGGTCAGGCAAGCCGTCACTCAAAATCCCGGTGACAGGTCAATTAATGCAAGTCCTACCTAGTTAAAATTTGTTTTAAAGGTATTTCAATATTCAAATATATTCTTAAGTGCACTTGGAATTATTTTTGGAAAATTGCTTGCTTCACTGGTCTGCCTCATACTGTGTTGCCGACCTCAGATTCAGAGGGCGATCACCCATGAAAATCTGCCATATTATCCATCCTGTCAGTCAGCTGTTTTTCGAATGCCTGTGAGCACATGCACTCATTTATTTAAGTGGGAGGGACATTAAAATCTCTGTGGTGAATACAGAGTGTTTTTTTTGTGCGTATCTCAAAAATCATGGATTTTGTTATTTGTTCTGGAAATTCTGCCACAGGAGAAAGCTAATAACTGTTAAGTAGATGTTGCAAGATTGGACCTTCGTCAAGAATTGTTTAAAAGAGATTTTTTACGAGCTTTCGCGTGTCATGCCTCTCAAAACATTTTTCCCCGAGATAACAAGGCGGGGGTGTTGCTAGAGAACCTGGTTCCTTCACAGGATGCGGCCAAACAGACGAAAACGCCGCCGACACTGATATACTTTAGTAGTTTATCACGACTTGACCTTGCAGCGAACAATTAAAATATGGTTTTCTGTTGGTCTCCGTAATTTTGGTCTAGCTGGCTAGTAATAGACAAACTCCATATCTTTAATAAACGCCGTCATATATACGGACTGAGCGTCTATTTTAAGCCTATGTGAAATTTCAGGGTATCTGTTACATTTCAATTTTAAAAACAGTTATGTTGGTCGTTTTTCGCCTTACTTACTGTTCGTTTTTTGACTTTGAAATGTGTACGCTAAACAGGCGAGTTGGTTTAGGACCGCAATTATCTTATCCAGCACGGCCAGCCCACTCCATGGATGGAGACTAGCTCCCTTCAATCCCTCGCTGGTTCCCAGCGTGCCGCTAGGTGGTCAGTAGCCAGCGTCGGTGCTGGCTAGAGGCACGTACATGTAGCGGACCAGCCAGACTTCAATCCGTGAACGCGCCATCAAACCTTTGATGTGCCGAGGAGTTCGCTGGATACTCTGGGGATAAACAGTGCATGCTTTACCGTCCACTTGCGTGAAAATCCTATTAGCGCTTAGATCTGCCTAGTGTATGTATACATGTACGATTTCAAAGGCGAGAAGGGCTCAAGGTGCACAATTTTTAATGGGCAAGCAGTTCGTGTTGGTCTGCATGTACGCGAATATTAGATCCTAACGTAGCAAGAAAACGTCTAATGCAGAAATTCGTCACATTCACCGAATATCACGCCAGGGCTCTAATATGTTCGGCTTATCCAAGATCGACTGTACATTCTGATATTTTTAACTGCAGGCTTTATGTAGCCCAACATACCATTAAATCTGTGCCAATAACAAGTTTAACGTATTCGGTTTTCCACTTACAGCATGATTTAGAGCGAATCGTATTTCGGCGGGGGTGCGCTCTTATTGTTGAGTCCAAGACACAGAGTCTAGTTAAGAGGCCCAGACCGTGGGACATACCTTAACGATTTCATGTACCTTTAAGTCATTTTATGTCACATCACCTCGGGGAAATAGGCTTTCTATCTCCCTGCATATAAATCCAGAAAGTAGTGGGAGGTGCACTCCGGAGTATCAAATGTTTTTTTCATCATTGTTAGTCATCCACGGCCCAGTGTTTATGGTGTACAGACTTACAATACCTGAATACCACGATGACCTGTCTGAATTAAAAAGACGATATACAGGTCGAGCTCGGTCAGCCAAGAATTGATCACTGAGGTAGGTTTGAGCGTACGAACTTTGTATTTCCAGCGTTTTAAAGAAGTTTCGTGTAAGTTTAATAACTCACACGGAGGTGCCGCCTGTGTCCTTCAGTAGGTGGCTGCAGGTTTAAGTTTTCGAAGTCGTTCCCGGTGTTGTATGTGCTCACGGTCCTGCAAGCCTTGTCGACCGCGGGTTCAGGTACATGTACATCTCCGTGACACACATCTTCGACGCTAATGTCACTCACATTCATCAATCGGTTCTCCGGATATCATTCGGAGACGTTTCAAGGAATGTCTTATTAAAATTAAAATGGCCACAAGGTGAGGGGACATCAAATAAACGCACTGTTTTAAAGAAGAGTTTTCCGAAATTATATTTTGTAAAAACCCTCGTTTTTCCTTGATGTTTGTCAAGAATGACGAATTTACTTACATTAACCCGAAGATATCTCATTTGCTGTTGCGCCCATCTTGTTTCCAATTCTTAGTTCTTTCCAAAAATTTGCGTTTGGACCATTAATATTTCCGAGTCATTTATGACAATTGACAATGATTTTTGTTAGACATTATGTGGTGTTACGCCGGGATCTAACAAAAACTACATTCATCATCAACTTTCCGAAATATTAGCTGGCGATCTGGTGCATTCTGATCACTTTGACCTTGTTTCAGGCGGGTGAAGAATGGGTTACAAAGAAATCATATTTCTCTGTATGGTGGCAGTTGGAAGTTGCGGCAACCACCGTGGACGATACTTGTCGCGGGAAATAGTAGACCTGACGCACCCTTTTAATGAGCATGCGCGTTACCATCCGTTGTATGGTCCCAGTTCCAGATTCCAGTACAAAATGGAAAACAATGTTACAGCCAGAAATTTGACGTAAGTATTCAATACGTTGGCTGGGAAAGGAATTGATAATTTATTGCATCCCGCATTATAATTCGAGTGCTCGATTTGGGCAAAATAAATTCTTGTGTCCTATCTCACCACCGTATACTAATGACTTATAGGAAGATAAAATTTGAAAATTGTGATTCGCAGGCATTTTGACTCACACATGTTCCACATTTTAGCTGGTTTATTTAGTTTGTGTGTAGCCACATTTCACAAAAAAGTTGTTTCTTAAAATACGGACTGTGCATGCAGCAAATTATATCAAATAAGTATTACTGTTTAAAACTTTTCAACTGTTAGTTTGCAACCTATCAATCATTTCAAATCTCGGCCACCAGGAGCCCAACAATACGAAGTGCCAGCACATTGTTGGTAACTCACATACTCTACCGAGTGATTCAGCTGCTGTTACCATTTGAAGCGTAGAAGTCAGACTTTAAACAAGTATAAACAGAAGGGAACGCAAGAAGTAAAGCTGCTGTTGGTGAGGGAAGGGGCTTGTCGTTGTCGAAGGAGCTAGAGGTGCGGGTGTAGGTGAAACAGTGGTAGTCGACTGGGACTGGATGGGTATCGACCTCGAGGCGGTATTAAAGAAATCTTTTGAATTTCTCCAATGTCACGAGGTCAGCCGAACCAATTCTATCCACACACAACACAGTTACCAATAAAGTGACTCTTTTCACTAGGTGACATAGTGAGGGTAATTACTGTTCCTTATTGGAGTAGAAGGCTTGAAAGCTTCTAAGTTCTATTTTCCATTTCCTGTGGAAACTATAAAATCGGAATAGAGGCGTAAAAATTGAACTGTCTTACAACATCTCTTGTGGCGCTTTTTTATTGCCCATCTTATCAGAGATCATTTTTTATTTCACTTTACAATTTGTTACTTGTGATTGCATTAGGCATAATAAATGGCCTTATATTGCCTACCTCGGTCTCCTTCCCACCTCTGGTAACGAGCTCGTGACGCACATATCATTTATATATTACTCGGGACATATGTCGATCATAAATGGTATTTCACTCGTTGTGAGCATATGGACCCGTCTTACTCCTTTCCCCCTCATTTCGGTCTGGTCCCCTTTGTAGGACTACACGTCACTTTCCCAGCTCTTGTTATTGGTCTATTGTTATCACGTGCCTTGAGTTTGGCTCTCGTAGGCTGATGATTGTCACGAGGCCTTAGGTATTCTCTTTGTTAGGTAATCTTGTGTTTCAGTTCACCAAGTAATAAATAGTTAAATAAGTTAAATAAAGATGATAATTTCTGGTAAAAAGCGCCGGCCACGTGGAGGCACGAGAAAATGCCGAAAAGGGAGGATGGCAAGGGGTGGGAAAAATTTACAAGTTTCGGAACGTACGTCAATGTGGCCGTAACACAGAAGGTGAAATTCAATGATCACCTGGTATAATTCATTGGTTGGACAGATTCCGAGAACGGGTCGATTGGTTATTTAGACCTGTATTCTGAAAATATGGCCCTGAACAGTAGCGGATCTAGGATATCACAAGGGGGGGCAACATTTTGTCTGTAAACATTTGTGAACATAATCAGTCGTGCCGAAATATATTGACCCCGGCAAGACTCTATCGATCAGGTCGTTATCAAAATCTTCCGATGATGGAGTTGCTTAGACCAAACATCGCGCGGCATACGTCATCCGAAGTCTCTTACTCACACTGTCCGATTCGTGTTTGTGTCGGTCAGTTTTATTTTTAAGTTAATCGGTGGCGTAACAATACCGCGTAAATAAATCCGTTTTAAAAATCTCATCGAATTATCTATGGGTCATTAATGACATGGCTTCGTTTACTGGGGTCATCTCAAATGGATGCATTTACTGGGCTCGCAAAAAAGTGGATAGTTTGCAAGTAGCACCAGTCTTAACTGGTTGGTGCTACAAATAAGAAGTGGTTGCTGGTCTAGTAGAAAATGGTAGTTTTGTTATTACTTAGTAACGTGTTCTGCGCACAATAAAATGACCAATTGTGTTAAAGGTGCGTTTCGCCCTGTTTAGTTGGCTAAGCAAATAAAACGTTTTTTTTTACTTTAAGAAATGGCTTTCATGATATTCCGTGCGATGATGGGATTCTATTTCCGTTACCAACAAGAATATCGAAACCATCAGCCTTTCAAGAAACCACTCAGATTTTATTAGACTTGGCCATCCTAAAATTGCGAATTTGAAAATGGCGCATGTACGCATTTCCGGTGACTTGACTGGATAACGGAAATAGAATCCTATCTTTAGGAATGTTATGAGACTAGGAGAGTAAAATTCTTTATTCGATTTTGTATTTAAACAGCTGAATGGTGTGAAATGCAACTTTAAAGCCTTTTGTTGGTCCCAAGCCTTAATTAACTATATTACGGTAAAATCTCATATATTTCGTCGAAATAACTGCCAAATTCTGAATTACTTGTTTTCAAGGGTTTCTGATATTGTTGTCACGTTCACATTTTGATGATAAATGTAGTTGTGGTACAGACATTGAACATGGGAAAGTATTAACGTAATGCAAAATATTTTATGGATAAAATAATTGAAAAAAATAACACATGTCTGCCATAATGTGTCCTAAGTAGATAAGAATTCACTGTGGTTATTTGAAAGTCCAGAAATTACTCAGTTAGGAAGAAGTTGGGATCAGTTTCCTAAAGGTGTGATGTAAATAAAATATTTCTCTGTGACACAAGACCGTCGTATAGTTCAAGTTTAATTAAAAAGTGTTTCTTCATTTATTCTGTTCGCGTTTGATTTAAATTTATTTTAGATAAGACAAAACTCTGTTTTAGCTTCTTTGCTGGTAACTACAAAGGAATAGAGCACAGTGGCACACACATTGACGCTCCCTTCCACCTCAACCCCAACGGGGCGAAAGTGGACAAGATACCACTGGAACAGCTCGTAGCACCAGCTAGCGTCATCCATCTGGGACACAAAACCAACAGTAACCATACATACGAGATGACGGTCCAAGATATTCTCGACTGGGAGGCTTCAACAGGTAAAGTTTTCTCACATGTATTCAAAACAAACGAGTATATTGAAGGAAGAAAATGTTTGTGATGCCACCAGTGTTACCGCTGTTTCAGTTACTGTTGTTACATGGATTTTCCACTACAGTGGTAGGTTTAAATTTTCAGTAAAGGCAGGGGTTTTTAGGATTCGTGTGAATCCGAGGCTCGTAGTGCCGAGCGGGGGGGGG
>NMRA01000231.1:209776-239126 GCA_002633005.1 Phoronis australis | reverse complement strand
TTTGCTGTCTTTCCTGTCGGTTATGCATCTTCAAAATGGTGCCATCCAAGAACATTTTCTGGAATGTCACGAACGTAAAATCATCCGTAAAGAAGCTGTGAAAAACACGTGCATTCGGTACGTAGAGCACAATGAGCTGCGATTGAAAGTATTGGAGTCTCTTTTGATTTCATTCGAGAAGCCTGTTTTGAATGAGCAGCAAACAGGGTAGTGCCGCACGCAACATTTGTTTGCGTATTTCACACCTGCCGTGTCCCACATTTGTCTCCAGCTTTTGCCCTGTGGTGGTATTACTGGGTCATTTTATTTCCACATGAGAATGAGACAAGTTTGTTTCGAAGTATCGTTTGTCTTTTAATCATGTGTGTTGGTCAGTTGCTTTATCAATTTTCTGTTGAGCGTGTCGAACTTTCCGAGGATATGAACGGCTCTGAATAAGGATTGTTAATAACGACAAGCGTAGTGTATTCAACCAATTTTGCATATGGGAAAAAACTCTCTCACACACGCAAACACACACGCACCAAACACACAATCCCTTACAAAAATGAACTTAAGTTTTTGGCGAAAAAAATTAAGTTTTTGGAAAATAACTTAAGTTTTAGAGGAAAAACTTAAGTTATTCCGAAAAACTTAAGTTTTTAAAAGAAACTTAAGTTTTTAAAACTTAAGTTTTTCGCGAAAAACTTAAGTTTTTCAGCACAATGTTAAGTTTTTCAGAAAACATAAGTTTTTCAGAAAACTTAATTTTTTTCAGGTGTAAAACTTATTGTTTTCACAAATAAACTTAAGTTTCATGTAATAACTTAAGTTTTCATGAAAACTTAAGTTTTTTGTACTAACAAAACTTAAGTTTTTCTGATAACTTAAGTTTATCACAAAACTTAAGTTTTTGTAATTTTAAAAACTTAAGTTTTCCTGACTTCTTAAGACTTTCGCATGCATACATACATACAAACACACACACGCACACACACACACACACACGCATACATACATACAAACATACATACATACATGTAAATACACAATGACTCAGCTTGCAGCAAAATACATAAATACATAAGTGAAACTAGGTCAAGTAAAATTACACGGACCATGAACGCTGCCAGTTTCCCGGTCTCCTTTCATTCAGGTAATAAAAAGAGACTTTTTCCGGGCTTTAGCGCAATCTTATAAATATCAGTTCCTCCTCCTATTAACTCAGGTAAACATATTTTCAAAGTTCAGTTTAACCTTTACATTACATGAACGAGTTTTGAACTTTGCATTTTCTGTTTCCAGGTCGTACCATCGACAATACTATAATGATAGTAGACTTCGACTGGAGTAAGTACTACAAAGACATAGGGCTCTACTTCACTGGAAAGATAGGTGGCTTGGGTCTTTATAACAACGACACCAGCAAAATGAGCTTTCCTGCTGTGGGTGGTGATGCAGCTTACTGGATCATAAAAAACCGGCCTGGCGTCAAGGGACTGATGGTCGATCTCATGAATCCCGACGGTGTCACTGACAAACCATTCCCAGTGCACCAGGCGTTCATGTACACCGGAAAGTTTATCGTAGAGAATCTTGGCGGTGACATCACCAGCCTTCCGGAATACATTCCGGAAGTGATGGTGTTGCCCATGAAAATAGAAGGTGGGACCGGTGGCCCGGTAAGAATTATCGCGAGATACTGGAAGTGGCGCTACTACTGAATTTACTATCCGGGGCTCGGAAACCGCATATTATCAGCAAAATTAATTAATCTCTGGTGATTTAGGCCTCTTACCGTCATGAAATTAAACCTCAAGAATTGCTTTAGTCAAGTAAGAGGTGATTCCGTAGGCTAGAAAGAACTGTATGATAGTACATGTACGTCAATACTTCTCGCCGCGTTTGTTACCTGCGTGTCATTTCGTACGCTGAGCGTGATCTCAGTGAATATCGAACAGTCAGTTCTTTGCAAGACCAGAAACCACTTCTCACTTGGAACAATTTAAACATGCGCGCACCCAGCCTAAAAACGGGGGGCTCGAATTTTTGAGAATGACGTGGACTTAACTGAGATTCAGGGGTTACCTTCAGAGCTGTGAATTATGTATTCGCCGAATTTCGGTAGTTCATGGCTTTTTAGTGGACTTTTCTCTCATTTTCTACCTTTTCCGGTGTTGTTGTTTCTCTGAGGCGGACCTTTTTCCTTAGATCCCCTCTCCCCCCCGGGTGCGCGCATGTTGAGGCCAACTTTAATCCGTTAAACGGTCTACAGTGGAACTCAAAACTTCACCGAATCTTTGACGGAACGAGGGGTTATAGCCGCTATAATTCTTCCGCGATTAGTCATTTGACACGGGGACATGAAGATATCGCCATTATTTAGTCTATGAAAGAATGTGAATGAAACTCGTGGTCTTTTCTTTGTCTTGATTATGCATGTTTTAATGTTATGTGGGGACATATTGAAAAGTCAGTGAATTTAGACAAATATTTACAAAACTATAGATTTTAATTCAGGAAAAGTGTATATTTTCTAAGAGTAGAAAGCGTGCAGGAATCCATAAAAATCTGCCATTAATTGGGTCACGTGATCATGGAATTTTTTTTGTAAATTTTTTATATAAAAGAAAGATACGTTGATAGCAAACGTCGGTGACAACAACATGACCAAATTTCGCTAGGTGTAAACATTCAATGAGGAATACCACGAAGAACCCAAATACATTCATTGTAAGTATTCTAAAGTCCAACTTTTCAGTTCAGTCTTGAACCAACTTCCGGGTAACAAAACAAGCCCCAAGAAAAAACATTACAAAATAACAGCAAAATGCAGGAGTCCAACATCTGTCTTAGCTCTCATGTGGATAAAATGAAATTCGTGTACAAAATCCTCTCAGCATATACTAGATGGAATCTCAAGAACGCTGCTAAACTTTTCTAAATTATCATTGCGTTTTCGTTTTATGCGGAATTTTATTTTTTGATAAAATTCCTATCTTAGCCCTGCATGAAAAAATGGAACGCTTTAAAAACAATTACAAAGTGTGTGTTAGAGAACAGTGCATGATGAATTCCGTCAGTCAGTCATTTTTGTGATATCGTGTTCCTAATTCAGCCGGATTTGTGCATCATTGCTTCTTGTCTCTGTACGTCTCATGATAAACAGAAATCTACGTGCACTACTAACGCGTTTAATTTGTACATTTATTTGTATAGCACACTTCATAGCAACCTCACATTAATTTACGTATGTAGAATAAGTTTACATAACAACACCTTTCAAGAAAAGATCAGTGATTATCAAAAATCTACACTCATGGTGTGTACCTCTTAGGATCATTTCCTTCGAACTCGCTGGCTAAAAGGCAAATATTAAGGAGTAATACTCCACAAGACGCACATGCAGCAAACAGTTTTCATTGACATTTTACGGACAGCGAGAGACGCCTATCACGAATAATTGTAATACAGCGGTCATCTAAAGCAGTGCCGCTAGCAGACGCACATGTACATGTACTGTCTGTCAATAGGTCACTTCCTTTCAGTAGTATTTAAAGCAGACATTTCTTCAGGTTATCGTAGGTAGTTTGAAAAAAATGCACTCACCCAGGGGTGGCTCGAACGAGCCTTCCTATTTGGCGAAATGGGCAAAAAGGTTCGCCTCAGAGAAACAAAAAGTCCGAGAAATCGAGACGTAAGTCCACAGGAATTCGGCGCGAATGTACAGTTCATAGGTCTGAACTTAGTAGCCCGTTTTTTATTTATAGTCCTCGTTTTGATTTTTCAGTAAAAGGTCCGCATACCAAAATTCGAGCCCCCTGGGTGCACGCATGTATAAAACAACTTCTAGCTTACCGAGTAGACGATCGCCTGTCGGCCAATTCTATGGAATCTGAATTAGGAAGATTTGTATCCCACAAATCTGAGCTCTGTGAGATCATGATGCGCACGCATAGACTTCCGCTGTCCGTAAAAAGGTCAATTCCCGAACACGTAATCACGGGCATCGACAAGAAATGAAAAGAGCTAAAAACCCACAAGTTTTTACAGAATTGTTTGGTCACGCCTTCAAAAAGTAGGCTGCTTCGTAACAAGCGCTGCTGATCTTTCAATTCCCTTAAATGGCAGAAATTAATTGATTTTGAAAGAAGAAGAATGTTGAGACCAGCCTACTTCACAATTTTCGTTTTTGACCTTGGGTTTAGAAATCACCTTATAACATATAATTGGCTATTAGGCTCAATAAAAATTTTCGAAATCAGCCCATAACATAATGCAAAATTATGAGAAACTTAACAATTTCAAATACATGTACACATAACACAGCAAATAGGTTATTTACCCGCGCTAAGAAGCGTTTAATGATGGGCGCGTTTACTCAGCAAAGCAACTTGCGAGGTAAAGTGGGTAATTTCACATGCCCCGCTCGTAACACATGGCGATATCTTGCGTAGACTTCAATGATTCAGACAAACTCGAGAGACACTTAAGGGACCTTTTAGGATGAATTGTATTCCATCCCAACCAAGCCGTCCAATCAATTCTGATGCGTCCATGGTGTAAGGAAGAGAAGTTGCAGACAAAACGCTTGCCTTTCATTCACATGATTTTGCATGGTCTTGTGTGATCTTGTCAACCTCACGAGAACTTCGCTCTACAGAACGCAGCCTAGGTTTCGCCATTCGAAACAAGGCCAATCTAGAGCAACCGCCACACTTGCTTGCATACACAAACCAAATGCAGAAGATATAATAATAATCAGATATTAACGAAATGAGCTGTTGTCAGTAGTTTAAAGTTTTTAGGATCCAAATTTAACGACGGATTCTTTCTCATTATTGTGTCTCTGATGGATGACACTCGACTGCAGTCTCTATTATGAAGCGGTTTAGACGGTATCATGTGTTCAGATCAACCACCGCTCACAGTTGTGACTGCAGGAAGTCAATCTTTCTGGTACACACGTACATTTTCTAACTCGGATGTACTTTGTTGTCCTCTCTGTCTTCCTTTTTAAATGTACAGACACAGCAAGCTAATATGACCAGTATCAGCTGACAAACTAGAATGGAAGTCGTTACGGCAATTGTTATGGCACTCTGGCTAGCGATCACTTTTTCCACAGCTTCATAGCAACCCTGAAACGAAGAAAAGGGAACTAGATCTTTGAACTGATTGGACATCCAGTTCGAAGACGGGCCAATCAAATTCACCTGAAATGAAAGTGATTAAGCTGGAAGTGCAAGTAGAACTTAAGTGTGCAAAACTAAATTAGAACCACTGTGGTGTCGAGATTCAGGATTTGTGCAGTGGTGTAGTGGTACAATTAGAGGTTAGTAGGCGCCCAAGGAACTGAACGTAACTTACGGTACGTAGGCGCTACGTTAAAATGCCAAAAGGTAGTTGGCTGCGCCTACTGTACGTGCGCTTACGCCCCACTACAGCACTGGATTTGTCAGTTGAAGCTTGTAATGCGAAGTCAGTCAACAAGAAATCGGTTGAGTTCCGTACACTTGTCTCCATATTCTGAAAGGTTGATGTAAATCCGTGATAGGTGTTAAGCGTTAATTATTCCATGGAAATTAGATTTCATCACCATAATTAGATTGAAAACAAAACTTCGACAGGTGACAAACACCGTCATCAGGGCGACCTACGTGAGGAAGCGTTTCCGATAAATTTTAACTGAAAAAAGAAATACGATACGCCTATAGCCCCAAAGCCTCGTTTAGCTAAATGTAATACTTGGCNGTTTTCATTGACATTTCACGGACAGCGAGAGACGCCAATCACGAATAATTGTAAGACAGCGATCATCTAAAGCAGTGCCGCTAGCAGACGCACATGTACATGTACTGTCTGTCAATAGGTCACTTCCTTTCAGTAGTATTTAAAGCAGCCATTTCTTCAGATTATCGTAGGTAGTTTGAAAAAAATGCACTCACCCAGGGGTGGCTCGAACGAGCCTTCCTATTTGGCGAAATGGGCAAAAAGGTTCGCCTCAGAGAAACAAAAAGTCCGAGAAATCGAGACGTAAGTCCACAGGAATTCGGCGCGAATGTACAGTTCATAGGTCTGAACTTAGTAGCCCGTTTTTTATTTATAGTCCTCGTTTTGATTTTTCAGTAAAAGGTCCGCATACCAAAATTCGAGCCCCCTGGGTGCACGCATGTATAAAACAACTTCTAGCTTACCGAGTAGACGATCGCCTGTCGGCCAATTCTATGGAATCTGAATTAGGAAGATTTGTATCCCACAAATCTGAGCTCTGTGAGATCATGATGCGCACGCATAGACTTCCGCTGTCCGTAAAAAGGTCAATTCCCGAACACGTAATCACGGGCATCGACAAGAAATGAAAAGAGCTAAAAACCCACAAGTTTTTACAGAATTGTTTGGTCACGCCTTCAAAAAGTAGGCTGCTTCGTAACAAGCGCTGCTGATCTTTCAATTCCCTTAAATGGCAGAAATTAATTGATTTTGAAAGAAGAAGAATGTTGAGACCAGCCTACTTCACAATTTTCGTTTTTGACCTTGGGTTTAGAAATCACCTTATAACATATAATTGGCTATTAGGCTCAATAAAAATTTTCGAAATCAGCCCATAACATAATGCAAAATTATGAGAAACTTAACAATTTCAAATACATGTACACATAACACAGCAAATAGGTTATTTACCCGCGCTAAGAAGCGTTTAATGATGGGCGTGTTTACTCTGCAAAGCAACTTGCGAGGTAAAGTGGGTAATTTCACATGCCCCGCTCGTGACACATGGCGATATCTTGCGTAGACTTCAATGATTCCGACAAACTCGAGAGACACTTAAGCGACCTTTTAGGATGAATTGTACTCCATCCCAACCAAGCCGTCCAATCAATTCTGATGCGTCCATGGTGTAAGGGAGCGAAGTTGCAGACAAAACACTTGCCTTTCATTCACATGATTTTGTATGGTCTTGTGTGATCTCGTCAACCTCACGAGAACTTCGCTCTACGTAACGCACCCTAGGTTTCGCCATTCGAAACAAGGCCAATCTCAGTAGAGCAACCGCCACACTTGCTTGCATACACAAACCAAATGCAGAAGATATAATAATAATCAGATATTAATGAAATGAGCTGTAGTAGTTTAAAGTTTTTAGGATCCAAATTTAACGATGGATTCTTTCTCATTATTGTGTCTCGGATGGATGATACTCGACTGCAGTCTCTATTGTGAAGCGGTTTAGACGGTATCATGTGTTCAGATCAACCACCGCTCACAGTTGTGACTGCAGGAAGTCAATCTTTTTGGTATACACGTGCATTTTCTAACTCGGATGTACTTTATTGTCCTCTCTGTCTTCCTTTTTAAATGTACAGACACAGCAAGCTAATATGACCAGTATCAGCTGACAAACTAGAATGGAAGTCGTTACGGCAATTGTTATGGCACTCTGGCTAGCGATCACTTTTTCCACAGCTTCATAACAACCCTGAAACGAAGAAAAGGGAACTACATGTACATGTAGATCTTTGAACTGATTGGACATCAAGTTCGAAGACCCGCCGGGCCAATCAAATTCACCTGAAATGAAAGTGATTAAGCTGGAAGTGCAAGTAGGAAATTAGTGTGCAAAACTAGAAACACTGGATTTGTACAGTGGTGTAGTGGTAAAATTAGAGGTTAGCAGGCGCCCAAGGCCCATCGTATCACCTTGAGCGCTGAACGTAACTTACGGTACGTAGGCGCTACGTTAAAATTCCAAAAGGTGGTTGGCTGCGCCTACGTGCGCTTACGCCCCACTACAGCACTGAATTTGTCAGTTGAAGCTTGTTATGCGAAGTCATTCAACAAGAAATCGGTTGAGTTCCGTACACTTGTCTTCATATTCTGAAAGTTTGATGTAAATCCGTGATAGGTGTTAAGCATTAATTATTCCATGGAAATTAGATTTCATCACCATAGTTAGATCGAAAACAAAACTTCGACAAGGTGACAAACACCGTCATCAGGGCGACCTACGTGAGGAAGCGTTTCCGATAAATTTTAACGGAAAAAGAAACACGATACGCCTATAGCCCCAAAGTCTCGTTTAGCTAAATGTAGTACTTAGTAGTTTAATTCTACCATTCCTGATTGTGTTCAGTCATAATGCATTTGTGTGACAGATCAGCCAACAAGGGCATAAGTCGAGTGTTTCAACTAAATCTATTTCAATATATTTCACATGAAAACTATGTACTGAATGTTGGTACTTCAATTAAAATGGTGGTACTAGATCTATTCGTAAGAACGCTTGGTCTTTCAAAAACGCGAATGGACTTTCTCATGGGGAACACCTCGGGTATTTTGATAGCCTGCTGCAGAGGAAAATGTTATCCCCCATGTGCAGACTTGGGTCTTTCCTAAGGCACCTGACTTCCAAACCAGACCATGATTGGCCACGTAATTGCTGTTCGCACATACCAACCTACGAAGGAAAATTTTAGTCAAAATATCAGAGGTATTCCAAATTGAGCGTTTTTAGAGGGGAAAATCTTTAGAAAAACTCCGATAAATAGGAAATCAGCACGGTTGTTTTAAACACCAGTTTTATTAAGATTTTGCGGCTGAAATAATTAAGTATGCCAGGCACCTTAGTGTTAGTTGTCCCCAAATGTCCAACAAAGATTCTAAATAAAACCTCAGACCACTAACTTAGTGGTCTGAGGACCTGAGATAAAACCTCTTTGGCTCGGGTGTTACCAAGTTTTGGGCCTCCACGACGTTGCTATATGCACCTAACTGAATGAAACATTTACAAACCGTTTCAATATTAGCATTCTGTATCGTAGGGTTGCTGACACAGGTGCCAACGTCTGTGAGATCGATGCTTGCTAAGTCACTTATGCTACCATTCAGTTTGCAGCAAGTAACCGGAAGTTTGAGAGTCTGTGAAACTGGGACGTTAGGAAGCGTGATGTTCGATTCCCATTTCTTGGCCAAATGGAAATCTGTGTAATTTTCCACTCCACAGCATTTCAGCTGAAAATGAAAAGGTAAAGATTGAGGGAAGCGTCAATTAACGTAAACAACGCAAGGCAGTCAAGACATGGGGGAAATCTGATTGTCTATCAAAAGGGGAATAGTAAAAGCAAGAATTGTGCA
Source organism: Phoronis australis (assembly GCA_002633005.1). NCBI lineage: Eukaryota > Metazoa > Phoronida > Phoronidae > Phoronis > Phoronis australis. The sequence continues at coordinate 230,012 of NMRA01000231.1, read as the reverse complement.
CGGTCACACTTACATGTACTAAAAATTCTAGGCTATTCTATCACACATACGCCGTGCTCTGCTTCAACGTGCCAATCGCTTTTAAACAATAACAACAGGAAGACTTCTACATTAAGGAAACCATCGATTAAAAACGATTCATTTCATTGTGCACTGATGACGACGAGGTTTTAGTTCCACATAATTAACAGATTATTGAGAAGCACACATATTTCCTCTATTCCAATGCAAGGTTCTAAAGGGCTTTTTTCGGTGACACAAGACGCCGATCTTGTTTCAGACCTCCTGCAGGCTTAAATTCTAATTATCCCTGTACTCTGTCGTTATGCCAAGTGTGTTACAGACCGCATGTTGCTAGATAACGTACCTCAATCTGAATTAAATTCCAAGCGAGCGAAATTGTATCAGTCGACCGAAATCCTTCGTAGCTATCCACAATGGTGTTGTTGAATTGTTTTTTGAGGAAGGAGTCCAATTTGTCTTTCATGGCGACTACCAGAATAACGCATATAAGTTCAGCAGTTAGGAGAACTCCGACGACCACCGCATACTGAAAATGACATTAAAATAAGGTTCTTCATGACGCTTGTTCCTCAATACGGTTTTTACTAAAAGTTTTCCTGTAGTATTTTTGCAAACAATTTCGGCTTAAAAGCCGAAATTGTTTGCAAATTAAAATTTGTATAGTTCGATACCATTTTGTACCCACGTTGTTACTAAATTTTATTTGAGTGTGATTTTAACTGGAATAAGATGGAATGAAAGTGTGAAAGCATCAACTCAAGAAATAGAAACAATACAGAGACAGAGCCCATGAATACTGTGTCCGAATCCCTAAATCCGTTGACTTCACCCAAAAGCCTATGGCCTGCTATCAAATCAAGTGACTAGACCTTCTATATAAAACGGTAAGGAATCAATCACATGCCCAAATTGCCACAACAACTTTTGTGTGTCAATTTGAGTCTGCATTAGAATACAGACCAAAATTGTCACAACGTCCCAAATTGTCACAACTTCAAAATTGTGCCAATTTGGGTCAGCGCTCCAAGCCCAAATTGTCATAATTTCCCCACGCCACAGTAATTTTTGTGTGTGTCAATTTGAAGTTGTGACAGTTAGGTAGTCGGTATGACAATTTGGGGCTGCACTGCGCACGTCGTCCAATCCGAAGGCATATACATGTAGGCCTAGGGTGTCTAATCCACGATCTGAAACAAGGTGAACTCTCGGCTGAACTTTGATTTGCCTTCTCATTGCTTTTAAGACTTTCTGCCTGCAGAACATGAAGGAATTTCTCGTGCCGCCCCGGTAAACGTCTGATCAAAGGTACGGTTTGAAACACTTAAAACGAGCTTTCAAAAAGGTTTCATAACATGCCTTTATACGAGGTTTAATATAATATCAACTAATTTATAATATTCTGGTATACTGGCCAATCAGGTACGATCACCATGAGCAGTGCCGGATTAGAACTCTGATTTAGAAGCGGGCGACAAAAATATAGACCAAACGCCTGACGATTGTTAACGTGTGAATTTTCTTCAGACGGCTAAATCAATTGGATCTGCCTTCTAACAAGACTGCTTATAAACATCGTAATGGTGATGGCAAATGACTGTTAGGTTGACGAGCTTGATATTTTATTCGTCAAAACAACATGGCCGAATGCCCTCAGATGGGTCTACCTTATGGGCTTTGGAGTTATGACCGAAGAAGCTTAGCCACATACATGGGCGGCGCACCATAGGGGGCTCCTATTCAGCGCTGCCAACGCCTATGTAATGGGTCGCGTTCCGGAAAGCAAGATACTAGCGAATGAAAATTGGTGAGATCACATACTTCTCTTATGGTGGAAGGCGATAGACTTGTATAATCTCGCAAAGTTCGCGAAAAAGTAGCTACATGTAATAATTATACGGAACGCGAGCCACGATAAGACAAAACTATAACAAAAAATCAAGTAATCGTCAAAGGGGCACATTCGAATAAACTAGAAGTCAGGTCGAAGTTATACATACAACCAACATACATACCACTGCAAGCATGCATTTGCTGTTACAACAAGCACCGCAACATCCAAATATGGAGATGAGGAAAATCACTGATCCAATGACAATAAGCGCTATTGCCACGTCACCTAATAATACGTTGAGGTCGATGTTTGCGTCTGGCGGCAACAGACTTCTGAGTACTTGATCTATGATGGATTGACCGAATTTCAGTATGCAGCCAGTGACGAGTAAAGCCAGGCCAAGTATCTGAAAAATCGCGAATAGTTAATCTTTAATCTTAGTGATTGGGTTGCTGCATTTGTATATCCAGGATCATCAAGAAAGTTGTCAAGGCCAAGGGTCTCACAGTGACAGACATGGGGCCAACAGGAGTTTAGACACACAGGAACCCTTTCTGTATCCACCCCGCTTAGCCTCGTCATCACACACCGCAGCATTTCACCTCAGTGGTACTCGCCAAATGTTGTAGCAGGCCTTCTCTCGGTCACTACTACTGTCGCGACGTGCGCAAAAACAATTTTATCATGCATGAGGGTTTTTGCGAAGTGCAAAAGGCGTGTAATATAAATATGAAAATGAATACTCTTTCTTTTTATTATCTTGTGAAAGTGAATGAATTAAGTGGGACTCAAATTGTCAAGTAGCCGAGTGCAAAACTAATGTAGTTTGCCACCTTAATTACGTGCTTTTCGGGAAAAACAGAACACGACACGAGAATTTGACTGAAACTAATGCTGGTTTCAAAATGAGTCCGGTATGAGACCTGAACTAACTGTCCTTTGGGGTCTTAAGCTTTAGGATAATTACATGTAAATGGACGTTGGAAGAAGAAACCACAAATTCAAGTCAAAGTCTGTTTTTGTTTCTGCTGCAATAACCAAACGTCGAGTTTAAATGCAGTAATAAATGTCTCTGCTCATTTGACTATTTGACTAGATTTTCTGGCCTTTATTTTTGTAAACCTAGTTGAAGCATTTCTACCGCGATTATCAGCTTAAGAACTGGTCGTGATTTAACGGGTATTAGACGCAATCATTCAATTGTGAGAGGTGCTTAAGACGAAATATAGATCTTAGTAGGCTACGGTAAGCTTTTAATTTCCTTCTACAGCACGTGAGTGCCAAGTAAAAGTTATGTTTTTTCTATAGTTAAAATGTCGTCATAGTTTTCCCAAACTAACAATTAATGAATGGCGAGCTAGAAATGATTGAAACCACGCCTCATTTGAGTGATTTGGAGGAAAAATTGAAAAGAATTTCAAGCGAAAAAAGAAGGCAATTTATGTATGAAATGCGAATTTTGCCATCATTGTATTACGATAAAGAGCTAACACGTACTATGAAATAATTTGTAACCTTCGGCACGGTTAAATGGAAGCTATACGTTGGTTAGCAACAATGACGACAATCGCACGCAACTTAGGTATTGTTGACTAACGGATCTGACATCACGCACCAACCAAGATAAGTTTTGAACTTTAAAGCAACTGAGTCCTGCATCGCCAGACAATGAGTGTCGTCGCCAAGCTACATGCATAGCCGCGTAATACAACACAGTGCAACAACGTAGCTTCACAATTTCCGGTTAAGTTTTTTGTCATGATTGATCTCAAATGATGAAGATAAAAACAAATTAAATTGTTTAATGTATACATAAACCGTTTTTTTCGGCCTCAGGGTATCCAAGGGTATTCCAATTTAAGTTTAAACTTATCTAAAATACATACTGTCATGGAATCACGCTGACGGCGCTGTTTTGTGGAAGCGACACACTTTTGGTTGAATCTTCTAAGAAGAAAACTCTTGATCGCCACTGGCAATGTAAGGAATAGGTCTGTAGACTCAAAAAGAAACCTCCGAAAAAAACGAATAAGCGAGATATTGGAGCATCTTTGACCTTCCACTCCCCCCCCCCCTTCTGGGGACAACCTCAAGCCTTATCTGGGCAGTTTTATCTGGACACAGGCAGAGTGTTTACTGGGGACTAATTGTAATCAAGATCAACAGTAACAGTATCGAGTATGTTACTGTTCGAAACCAATTTTACATGACATGCTTACGGCAACAATGATCCGCGGTATGCCTCGATATGTGTGCACTGTGCCAGAAAATAAATTTTGTCGTCACCCATTTATAAACTTTTAAGCGTATCGCAACAATCATTGTTTAAGCTATATGTGTACTTACCAAAGAAATTATATTCGCTATGATTAAAATCGTTTTGGAACAGCATAGTCCAAAACCCATCGCTGGAGGTTTTGCTGGCTACAACACTTAAACTGAAAAAGAGGCATATAGATGTCGTTATAAAATAATAACTAAAAAACGAGAACTGTCACTTCATGTTTCCCGTTACACTTTTTGAAGGTCCTAAAAAATGTAATTTTACTTTTTATTTTCAGTACACAGTTAATAGCTGGCTTATATTTCTTGCAATAAAACTTTCTAAACAAAAATAGCGCTCACCTTGTTATTTCACTGTAACTTGAACTGCATAAAATGTGAACGCAACTGTTGCCAAATGCTTGTTGTCATAACTGAGGGGTTTTAATGACATTAGATTTGTGTTTACTCAATTAATCATGTGAAGGTGTAAAGCACTGACCGACGTTTGAGGAATGTGTGACATAATTCGTGCATTAAGTACAGGTTATATCCACTCCGTAATATCCCATTTATGCACCTAATTATCGTTATAGTCAAGAGCTATATAAGGATAAGCTGAACGCTCCAAACTAAATGGGTTTACCTTACACTTTACATTAGAGTGGAGTATTCTTCCTGGTACGTGACTTTAGACGCAAACTCAGCAGGGAGACAACCCCCTTCAGTTTTGATTTACTGAATCCTATTCACAATATCCGCACATACACGCATGGTTGTAGGGGCTGGGGGCAATTAAAACTGTCAGTTATTTAGCAACAAACACACACTCAGCAAAATTCACCCTTGTACTACGGTTAATTGAACTCCTGCGAGCTCATTGAAAAGCAATATTTCTAGATTACTTGAGTTGCACTCACTGACTTGTACAAGAGTTTTCTTCAACATAAATATTTGGTCAAAATAACAAATACACTCGAAATGCGCTAATCCAGTACCTGGTGAGAACCGAGCGATGGAAGTATCAAATCATTAGACTAAGTACTTACTGTACATGAGGCGTCCGCCACTGTTGTAATGCTCCAGCAACTACGACAAACTTCTTATCTTGCAAACGATATCACTAGTACTTCTGATATTCTCGCTACTGGCAACAAAACCTTATCCAATGATATTTCAGACTTGAGTCAATATTGCGATTGAGCCGTCGCCCGTGGTGGAAATATTAGCGTTTTAATCCTTCTATATGTATTTACAGTATAACAAAAACATTTCAAATAGTGCTGTGGACAAAGTAGAGTCGGAGTCGGCGTAAAAAATACGAATACTGAAGTTGATTCATTTGACAGAACTGTACCACTTGGCGGCATTCTCATTTTCTAACACTGCAACGACATTCGCAGCGCGTGCCTTTTCGTTTGTCCCATTTGTGCAGTGAGTTTGTATTCATTTGTGGCCACAAGTCCCTACTGTTCCATCTCTTCCTCAAAGCTGTGTTACATCTTTAGCTGGCTAAAAATGGAATTAGCCCTTTTACTCTCATGAAATTTCTCCCACAACATTCCTCCCCGTGATAGGCTCCCGTTTCAGTTACCTTAATCCAAATGCAATGCGTACGCGCGACATTTTCCCTTCCCAATTTTATGGTTGGCTAACCCAATAAAAAATGTCGCGAGTAGGCATTGCATGATGTTTAAGTCGGTAACGGAAATGCAATCCTATCGCGGGAAGGAATGTTAAGGGAGCATTTTCATGAGAGTAAAAGGACTAATTTGATTTTTATCCAGCTGAGGGTGTAATGCAGCGGAGCGCTTTCTTGAGTCGCTGTTGTTTTAGGTTCTTGTTGGTAGTGGTAGTAGAATCATATCACGGTAAAAATATGAGAGCAATGTCATGACAGTAAAAGGCGATATACAGCTTCAACCTTCTTTATAAACCTCATAAAAGGAATTGTAAACCAAAGCAATTCAATCTGGGACTCTTTCAAGATCAGATTAATTGATATTGTCGTGGTTTGGTTTATCAATATTCAACAGAGATAAAATATTTCACGCAACGCAAAATTTAAACTTCTGGTCGCCACAAAACAATTTTTAAAGGGCAGAAATGCACTTCTAAGGTTACATAGAAGGCAAAGGCCCGGAAGGCTGTAACCCAAGTTACGAGGTTTCCTTTCCGTTAACGAAAGGATGTGACTTAACGGCGTTTGACTTGGCGAAAAAAGCCATTGTGTTTGATCTTTGCTATTGGTACCAGCATCGCGACGGAAAATCACTATTATCCTTTACTACAGACAGCAGGTTTGAACGAAAATGTCTCGAATCTAAAAGACGATATCGCAAACTGACACATTATCTCTATGATTATATCGTGCACAAAGCCCACTAGATACAACGAACAACAGACCAGGTAGACTTATAATTAGTTTTGGCTTTAGTAACATGCGCAAACCCAGGCCATAATGTAGGGGGGCTCGAATTTTTGAGAATGTGGACCCTTTTACTAAAAAACCAAGACACGTTCAGGGCAGTGAATTCTGCGTACGCCGAATTTCGAATTTTGGTAATTGGCTTTTTAGTGGACTGGTCTCGTTTATGTTTCTCTGAGGCGGATCTCTTTGCCCACTTCGCCTTCCGGGAGCGCGCATGAGTAAAAATAAGTTCCAAATGCTGATGATGACGAGCACGTTGAATTGTTCATGATTTTTCGAAAACTGAAGGTTAGACTCATTTCGCTGTGTAAGTGTTCGGTGTAAAGATGACAATAGCCGAACGTTAGGCTATGTTTAGACGTTCGCCTTACGATATTTTATACTGTTCGTTCACCTCTTCATGAATTTAAACCAGTAATCTTGTTCATCTGCAACTCTTTGTAATTTAATCACAATAGGCTAGTAAAACGTTAGAAACCTGGCAACAGGAACATTTTATCTTCGACGTAACGGATTTATGTCTGGTTTAACTAATCGAGATTTGACAGCGATATGATTTCAACTAGATAAGCTGAACAAACTTCGTAAAAAGGAAGTTTAATCACTTGAATTAACTAGTGCATGCGATAACAAGAACGTACTATTAAGCGCGTTATGTTTTCTAAGGTCGATTTCGAATACAGTAATTTCGACTACAGTAGCCTATCGACTGCACATGAAGTGTCACATTGATGGCATCAGTTATTTCAGTTTCGCCACTGAAAAAGCACGTGCGAATCTGGTTTTTCATGTATGTAAAGGTAACTACCCTGTCCATGAATCTTGCTTCAAAGAGGCATGGAACGCGAAAGTTCGTCAAAAATATCTTTTGAACAGTTTGAGACTTTCAAAGACAGTGTGGCGACTGGTCACATGTGACCAAATACCAGTGACCTCTGGAGGACGAGGAGGTACTTAATAGCTTTGTTTAAAACACATCACGTCTAATCAAATATATTGTAAAAGGGTCCTTTCGCGAAGGCAAACCATTTCCCTGAGCCACCCGCCGTTAAGACTAAGTAACTCTTGGCACAGCAGGTAGCGATATGAGTTACTGGCCACATGAGATCAGTTCCCATTGCTTCCTGAAGGTACAATCTCGCAGTGTCTACTATTATTTACTTTCTCCTGTGAAGGAATTTCCACGAAAGATCATAAAAATCACAATATTTGAAGTACGCGCGAAGGAAAAAATTCAAAGTCACCATACAGTTTCTAATCTTTGTCTCACTTATGATAAATACGCGCATGCGCCCACTGTCATTCGACAAGCAATTGACCGACAAGAAAAACATTAACGACAGATTATCATGTTTGGTCGCACTTGGAATCTAAGGTCGACATCACAGTATGAGGCAAGCTAGTGAACCATTGCATTTCCCGAAGAGACTTCCAAGTGCATTTTAGAATATGTTTGAAATCTGCGATAAACTAATTTTAAACACCAATTGCCTCTTAATCCGTCTACTGCTTGAAGTCGTCATAGTTTCGTACGCAGCAAATTTCAAATGTTACATTTTCCATATAAGAAAAAAATGTGCTACGTCTTTAGTCGCTTTCCCATCAACAAAGTGACTAGCAGTTGACAGATCGTTTTTTTCTTTGAAATTTGAAAATAAAAATAAAATGCGTTGACATCAACAGAAAAATCAAAATCTGTAGGAGCAAACCGAAAAAAATATGTCTCGTGAACACGTAGAATTCTGTTTGAGCGACAGGGAAACACTTTGAATAATGCAATTTGGTCTGTTTCCGTGTTCCAGGCCTCTTCGCGTATGATACTGAAATAGTCATTCCAGCCAATCGATTTATTTTGAAAGTCTCTATCTGGATTTTTTATCAGACTCAAGAAGAATGTGTTTTACAAGACTCGATTTATTTTGCAGTTTTGCAGACCCGTTTCCCAAAACACAAAGAAATGTTCAATAAGGGTAGTGACCGTTCAAACATTTGGAATACAAACTTAAAATGCTTAATAAGAATGTAAAACCTAGAAACATAGGCCTCCTTCTCATGAAAAATGTACAAGCTAGGTTTACGCACAAAAGTATCCCCGTACATTAATGCTTGAAATTTAAGATGGGACCAAAACTCAGGAAAATACAAGAAAGTTTAACAGCTTATTATTCAAAATGACTTATTCTTATTAAAATGACATAGGCAGAAAATTGAATTATGGGTTTCTAAAGCGAGGCCACCTATCACCTATATTATTATAGAAGGCCTCGCCGAAAGGCGGTCGGAGAGCGGGGCCTTCAAAATTAATATAGAAGTCCCCGCTTTTCGACCACATTTCGGCGAGGCCCCTATATTAATATATTAATCCAGGGGGCCTCGCTTTAGAGGCTCAAAATTCATTTTCTGTCTATGTCATTTTAATAAAAATAAATCGTTTTAAATAATAAGGTGTTGTTTATATTCTGAAAAAATTTGGTCGAAATTCCGAGATATGTAGGATTTGAGCATTTCCCTACATAGATGCGTGAAACTCAGATCATACGGTTGGTCCTTACTGTGAAGTCTTGTTTACATGATGCAGTTTACAACCGAGTGTAATTTTTTCGTAGGGTATGCTTTTGTCTCGTGTAAACACAAATACACAGTGTAGTTACAGTGGGGTGTATAATTACACCACCTTCAAATGTGTAAATGCAAACCTACACACGTGCAAATATACACCACCTTTAATGGAAACTAATGCTGTTGGGTGAAACACAGGCGTTTGCATGTCACAATTTCGCTGGATATGCCCCACCTTAACAGCGGCACCAGACACTTTTTCTTTTCCACGGCAAATCAGCTTTTCGTTTGTACTTTGCAAAATGTCTATGTTTGAACTCTCAACTTCCACAAACCAGAACGACGTGAACGCGCCCAAGAGGCTTATGTTAAGGTAAATCGGATTTAGTAATTGTATCAGTATCAGTAACCACATATCAAACAAAGAATCGAATATGGCAACCTGGTTACCCTATTCTTGAAATAAAAAACCCGTGCGTGATAATAAAAATGCGACTTCCATCGATACCAACGGCGCATTTGTGAATTCCCAAACTCGTCAATTAAATAACCACCTTGTGAAAATCTTATGCAGCCTATCAAATAACAGGCTGTGACTGCCATCTTAAGGCACGTATTCTGGGAACAGGAAAACAATTGGTTTCGCAACTCCTGAAAAGTTCCATGAAGTGTGGATACTACTCAGTTTCAAGGCCTCTCTTCACTAACAAACTCCGCTTTTGTGACTTCTTCACTTCCAAATCTACATGTAGACAACTGGCTGCAAATAGTGTTTTTCTTTTTCTTCACATGAAGGCGAAGCAACTTTACTGCCATTTACACAAGGTTGTACAGTTGCGAATGTGTATATTATATTAAGTTATTGGTTTAAAAGGCTGAATACAAAAAAAAACCTCGGTGGTCTATCTTGTTGCCCAGTTGATCATTGTGATCATTATGGTTAACAAAGATAAAAGCATGGGAATTTTGAGATATCCAGATAAGAAAACAGATCAAGTTTGAGTCTAATACTAGAACAAAATCTTACAAAAAATACCGACGTTGCCTCCGCTATTTTTAGCCACCTGTGCAACACTGGACATCAATTCAATACTGATGATGTCACTATCCTAGACTTTGAGGAAGACTGGTTCAGAAGGGGTGTAAAGGGAGCTCTCTATGAGCGCATTGAGAGTCCCTCCTTAAATAAAAGAGACGGTTTAAGATTCGATTTGTCACACGTATGGGATGGTGTTCTGACGTCAATGCCGCGCTGTCTGGTCAAAACGCCACCAATTGGCCAGAATAACGAAAACGTCACAGGCCAAGCTGAAGTCCGTGAGATGCTGGCGCAACGTTGATACTTTTTGTAAGTTTTTATTCCAGTATTAGACTCAAACTTGATCTGTTAACAAAGATGGTTGCTAAATTTGAATGCGAATAACATGCCAACTTGCAAAGTCACGATTAAAAACGTCTACCGTTTGTAGAGTTTCCGAGTGAATAAAAAAACGAGGCTTTATGAGAAATAAGGCAAGGTTTATTAAAACCGTTTTTGTCTTATCTACGAAATAAAAAATAAAAAGTAATGGTACTGTAAATCCCCTGTTGGAAAAGACTGGTACATTTCCATAAGTACAGGCAAGCTTACATTTGGAGTGCAAGAAATATATGGAGTGGGGACTGTTTCAAGAGACAGAATTGTTGTGAGTGCATCAAAGAACAGAAATAATTTATAAAAATTATTACAGAAACTGCGAGTTATCTGCATATTCTCAGAGAAGGCATTTTTGCTAAAGCGAGATTTAATTATTATTCTCAAATAGTTGTGTGGAGCGCAAGACCAAAGCAAATTTCAAACTGAAGTCTTAAGTCACTTCTCATGAAACAGACCCTTGTACATGTAGTTTACTATCAGAAATTTACAGTACAACAGGGTGTACAACCTTCTATAAAACAACCATAGCTGCTATCAAATCAGCCTGTAAAAGTTGAAATCTGAAGGGAAAGCATAGATATCAATTATAGAGTTATAGCAATTTATGTATACTATCCTATTTTAAGAAGATGTACAAGATAAAGATAATTAATCGTGATCCAGCATTACATTTTTCCATTTGTGACCCAAGGAAAACATCTGAAATCATTTGGTAGGCGGCATACCAGCACTGTCTTTATAACTTTAATTCTACATAGAAAATCACCAAAAAACAACCAACCAAAATTTCTCCTAGACAGAAAGTCTATAACATGTTTTATTATAATTGCAAAACTGAATATCTTGTCAGGAAAACATGAAGCTTTTCGCAACGGCTTGTAGTGAACGCTTTGTCACGTTTGGGTTGTGGGTATAACAACTGTCAAAGAACATGTTTTCTTGCTGAATTTTGCACTGCTGCTGTCGCTTATGACGGATTCTGTGAAGGTCACTTCAAGGTCATCATACTTGTCAGGCACAGACAAATGTAATTTTTTCTGAAGCAGAAAAATGAGTTTCAATTATTACACATGATGCCTTTATCAATATGGTAGGATAACAAAATGTTACATGTACAATCAAAACAAGCAACAATAGCAACGCAAAGCAGTGAATTGTGCCCATGACTGCAACACAAAACGTGTGCATCCAGCGGTGTTTCTAATATCATAAAATCTGCATCAAACCTGTCCGAAATTGGGAAAGCATCTGTGCCTCTATATTACAAAACTATTTGCCAAAATTTCATGAACATTTCAGCAAGGAACTCCAAAGATACAGAGGCTGGCGTAAAAAAGACAAATTGCCGTAAGGAGTCACCTCGTCCATCAGTTATCAAGTTTTAAGAATACACAGGCCAAATTGTGATCTTGCAAGGAGTTTGATAGACATAGCCACAGATAAAAGATATCACTAGGGGGCACCACAGTAGTTGTACCCATCTGAAATTAGACACCAGTAGCGCTCTTGTCAGCAGGAACACTGCCAATTTTGATCATGATCCTTCAGGCAACAAAAAAGAATAATAAAAAATAACTAAAATGGCCACCAGGTAGCACAAAATATGTCAAATCCATCCCAAAACAGAAAGGTGCTGTTGCTTTTGTAATAAAAATTTATTTGCCAAATTTCATGGAAAAACATCAAGGAAACCTAAAGATACAGAGAAAAAGGTGAAAAATAGACTTGCTGCTAGGGGACACAGTGGTTGGCAAAGCTGGCCAAAAAGTCATGGGCAGGCATTGTCACATTTATAGGAAAACACGTGCAAAAGTTCACAAACATCCTGAAAGGAATCAGAAGCTACAGCCATGATCGCAAAAAATCACCACTAGAGGGCGCAACAGTGCTCCAACCAGTTCGAAAGTCAATGTCAGCCATGGTCTTCTCATCAGGAACACAACTGCTAGGATTACTAATGATCCTTTGAGCATTTTGACAGATAGTCGGATGCTAAAAACAAATTCAAAATAGTAAAAAATGGCCACCAGGTGGTGCAGAATACGTCGAATCCATCCGAAAATGGAAACGCATCATTATCTGCTTAATAGAAATCTATTTTCCAAATTTCTCAAAAATCCATCAAAGAACTTTAAAGATAGAGAGGCAAATGTAAAAAAAAGAAAACTACCACTAGGGAACATAGCTGTAGTCAGATTGGTCTGAAACTCGTCGTCATCCGTTACCATTTGCACAGGACCATACAGATCTGCTACATTTCACAAAGATCCTCTAAAATTTTAAGGAAATACAGCAGTGAATACAACAAAATGTCACTCATCAAATCTGTCTGAAGATCAACGCCACCTGCAGTCTTCTCATCAGCAACACATCTGCCAATTTTCATAATGATCCTTCGAGCAGTTTGGCGAATTGAGAGGCGAACGCCAAAAACGCACTCAAGTTTTTAAAATGGTAACCAGGTTGCCCAGAATATGCCAAGTCTGTCCGAAAACGTGAAGGTGCCATCTTCAACTACAAACCTTTTTGCTACATTTCATGAATATCCATAAAAAAATTTCAAAGATACAGAAGCAAACATAAAAAATTGTCGTCAGTTTCATAGCAACACACCCGCCAAATTTCATTTCTTAAAAGATTCTGTAAGTTGTTTAGGAGATACAGCAGTGGACGCCGGACACATGAAGCCCGGATGAACAGAGATGGCAGCACTATGCAGCCGCACGTAAATTCGTAGGTACATAAAAATAAAGCAACCAACATGGCTTCTTTGCTATATAGATTCAATGACTTTCATTTCCTATATTTTAGAAGAAGTTTGCTCATTTCACCACATGTTTTACAAACCCAAAGGATGTTCCTATTATAAGATTTTCAAACAAAAACCTGCTACCCTGTGACAAAATACATGTAGCCTTCAGACACCAAGGAATTTTCAATGTTTTTGTTTAGGTTGATACTGCAGGCAAACCCAACATGAGTGCTTCTGGGCAGACGTGTTTTACCATGGTGAAAAAAACAATACAAAACTGCCCTCCATCAAAAACCTATCTTTGCATTTAGACTACTTGCCATTTAAAACTCGTGTTATAATTTGTTGCGTACTCAGATTAGGAAAGATTTTTGGCATTGCGAAGTACTGTCAGCTTGTTATTGGCTAAGACAAGACTCAGTAACTCAGTAAGTCCACTTGACATTATGAGTTATTTTACACAATCGAGGGCGGACTCAAGCACTACTCAACTCTCAGTTCTTCCTCTGTATAAAAATTACTTCAAGGACCAGGGTCTAATCGTTGTACCATAGAATATAGACAACAGATTCGCAACTCAGACATTTTCTTCCATGCTATCCAAGAGGTGGCGTCACTCTAGCAGGCGTTCAGTAACGCTAGGACCTACGCTAGGACCTAGCTAAAATCTAGTCAAAGTCACCTGTTTTCATTTAAAATACACGACACTGTCTCCAGTAATCTCGCAAGTCTTGCTTTTTAGCGAGGTCCTAGGAGGTAGCAGACAACGTACTTGCCGGAAATAACTCCAGATAATTGGGTCAGGTGTCGCTAGTGAATAATGACATAAAGTTATGCGGAAGAGCATAGATTTTCGTCCATTGAAAGTATACGGAATTGGCGGTCCATGTACTATAGTCTAATTGTTGTACTCAAAATTGAACTGCAAATTGTTTTTGGTGTTTACCTTAAGTTTCTACTTTCTTGCAAACACCAGATACACCTTAATTACTAGATCTGTGCTCGAATGTAAATTACACAGTCAGATGAGTTCCTATTCCAAGTTCACAGATGGTGACCCCTAGATTCAACTCACAAACTCATCAAATAAAAGCTCAATAATTTGGAATTATAAAGCTTAATGCTGTCATCAAGTGAAGACTAGGATCAGGCAGTCATCAACAAAAGTTAACTTAAGTTTATACAAGAGTTGTATGGGAAAATGACAAATAAAATAATTTTCAGTTCAATTTCAAGTGCAAAAATTAGTATCTGGGCTCATCCAGAACATCTGAAAACTTCCGTAGCCTCAAATTATTCCTTGGAGGTGATTCAAATGAGGGCAAGGACAAACTTCAATCGTAACAGCAAAGAGATTCGTTCAACTCATGGTTAAAAATCATGGCAACCATCCAATCAAGAAATTCACAAATTTAGTCTGCCTCCTGATGTAGTAACTCACAATAAAGCCTGTTATAACAGAGGTATACCACCACAGTCCACAACACTCTTCCATTTTGAGTCATATGACGTGCTATACGAAACATGTGTGACGAATATTTTGAGGCTATGAAAAACCTGGTGACTTCCGGGTGCTTCTGGTCTTAAAGGAAGTAAAGATGGAGGTCACTTTTACAATTGCAGTGAGTGATCTAAAACTTAAGTATGTTTCTTTGAGGAAAGGCAAATATAAATAGAAATTTTGATTTCATACTTTAAAGATCAGCCAAGGACTTGGGATGCACAAGAGGACAGGAGTATGCTGGATGTCCAGACAGAGAACTGGCTGAAAAGCAAAACCTCCTGTCAGAATATCACCAATGTCAACGCCACTGGAATTCCAAAAAGTTTAACATCAGCCAAACACATACACTGATGAGCCCTGTACAAGTCCCCTTACCTGATCAACATCCAGTAGACACTCACTGACACTGGACACTTTAGGCAAGCTAATTTTAACCACAATACGCCGTGGCTTACACTCTTCAGCATCCCTCACCGTCATACTAAAGCCAGGTTTCATACACTCTTCATTTTCCACACTTCCTATTTCTTGTATTAAATTTTTCTGTTTCGATTTAGCCTCCTGATTTTCAAACAGAGAGAGATTGGGAATTGGCGTATCAGAATTAGTTTTTGAGTTGTCCGAATGTATGGTCACGTTCGATAACTGCGTTAAAAGTGAATCACTTTCCACATTTTTTCCAGAAAGAGGAGCGAAAGTTTCACTTAAGTCCTTCATTTGTTTTTCATAAGCCTCGTCTTCTTTACGCACGTTTGTCTTTAGACTGTCCCTCAACATCTGTACTGTACCCTTGTGCTTAGTGTCTTTGGGAAGAAGAACGTAAGAGTACGGTAATTCTAGCTTGTAGTGATCCTTGACATAGTCCACGGCCAAGTGTATTAAACTTTGTTGTTCCTCGAGATTGGAAGCATTCATACCATAGTCCTCCAGCACTTTTGGGTTGAACCCGAGTGAAACAATCTTGCAAACCTCTAAAAGCAACAAACAGGAAACTGTGGAGAACTTTTTGATGAAATTCAAATCCATGCATTTGAAGCAAACAGTCACTACAAATTTAATTGTCATAGAAAAGATCTCAATTTAAATTAGAAATTAAAAACAAACTTAGCCACTCCCTAAATCTGTAGTATAGCTATGGCTATCTAGGAACAGGTTATATAACAAGACACAACAAGACTATTGAAAGTAAGTGTAGCGTATAAATCCTGCTAACAGTGACTTTGGCTTGTAAACAAAATAAATGGGCAAATGACATACACACCACTTTTCTCAAGTGTCAACAAAACTGTCTAAAGAACTCCACAAAGATATTCACAGAAAGCATCAATAAAAATAACAATCTGATACATGTATATAAACTTGAGAAGGCAATGATACATATCTTATTTTGTACATGAATATGATCATGCACAATCTGCTATAATCACTACCTCCTTTATCCTCCAATTTTCCCATAACTCCACCTAAGACAGGTATGGGAGATGTGTCATCCGTTGGCTTGGGTACCCTCGCCCATTCGCACACGTTAATGTACAGGGTCCCTCTGTCTTTCGTAGACTTGTCCTGAAAATAGTTGACATTTTGTAATCATAAATCAATTATCTTGTAACACATTCGACGCCAGACAAATAGGAAACACAGAGTGAATGGAACAACAACTTAAATTGAGCATGGGTAACATGTCCACTAATAAGTCTGATTGGATTTCTGTGTTTGACCAGTGGTCCCGATGGCTCAGTGGCTAAAAAGTCGGCACGGTTAGCAGAAGGTCCTGGATTTGAGTCCCGGTCGGGGGCAGAAATCTTTTCGGATTTTTATTCATTAGGTCACGTGATGTGATCAGAAAGATGGTGGATTGAATGGGATAATCTACTTGCAACACATTCCACGCCTTAGATGATATTTATACACAAATTGAGTTTGGTTTAAAGGCATAGACTCATACTTTTCTCTGCTTTGTTAACCTGTAGCATGTTGTAATTGTAGGACATCTATTGGCTAACTTGTTGACTAACTCACTGCACCAGTACCTGTATAGATGTAACAAGGATTGCTGAACAGATTTGAATAGTAATTTGCATATCAGTGGGCTTGGAATGACTGTGTCTACCCTGAACCCACGTTTGAGTAATTGCTTTGAGCTTGAGGAGGAATTTTGAAAGTTCTACGTGCCACGTTGTTTGAGACATCCACAAGTTTTTACAGTTCTGCTCTGACTGGATTTGCTGCATGTTATAAACTTTTTGTGACGTAGCGATTGCCAAAATGTGCATGTCTAAACACTTGTTGTAACATGTTGCTAATGTAATAAACCAGTAGTAAAGCTTGATGCGTCTGCTTTGCACGCATGATGACTTTCTTGCAAGGCGTGGCAACCACTTGATGTGTGCTAGGACCAACAGCGCATCCCATCAAATCCCTGCTTTTATTGTCATCGTAGTTTACTAATAACAGACAATCTGGTGACGTCAGGCACACACTAAACTGAAGACAATTCCAGATTTTAACAACTCTTGTCACAACTGCCAAAGGCACACATAGACTGAATGAAGTTGTTGTCTGTTTATGACGTCATATGGCGCATATCTACCAGGTTGCCTATCACATTGCTTCAAGGAAGAATAAAATATGCCAGACTTTATTTTTGCAATTTTTACCTAATACTTCCTATAAGACAAACTAGAGAAAAAAGCACAGATTGTACTCGGACACGAGCTCTTGTGGCCTCATGTACCCCTGGGGGTCAGACACATTATAGTTCAAAGTCAAGGGCTTGTTGTGATTTTAATGACTTAAAAATACATATTTCACAATTACTGACCTGACATTGTCAGCACATCACGGTTCAGCAACAATTTTTGAAAATCTGAGCAAGTAGTAGACCCTGTATTTTTGCAGAAGTGAAATAAAATACTTTTTAGAAATTTTTGAGTGGAGTCTAAGACAAAATTTCTGACTTACATCTTCAGTCATATACCGTGAAATGAGCCTCTGGTTTGTATCCTGAAAACACTTATTGGGTACAAGCTTTTTCAACTGCATATTTTAGACGTGGATCACATATTCCTCTTAATTATCCATTTAAACTTACAACATAACTAGTTCTCACACACATGTGTGGGTCTGGAAGCCTCATATACTCTCGGCCATCATTCATCTGTTTATCAATGAACTTCCTGTATGCTTGAGGGTCATTCTCGGCCATATCATCAAGCATGGTCCAGATGTTCTGAGCCTGGGTCATCAGCTTCTCTTTATCAATTTGGGCCATGCTGACACAGATGAGTCGCTACTGAACCTGTGGATAATGTGAAGATCAAGGCTTAAATAGTATCTGGCAAAGAATACGTGATATTTCTACGTGATTTCCATGAAAGTTCAAGATAAACTCCACTATTAGCAATTTAGCAATTTCGACTAAATACCAGCAAGACGAGTTATAAATGAAGAATATGTGACTCAGGAAAACTGCAATCTGGAAACACTGCCACTGGAATTTCCCAACCCAATGGTTCAGCTCTGCAAGACATTAGTAGCATAAATGGGGCCCATTCTGTAACACACGATTTTTGTTAACCACCAACTGAGACTCAAAGTCAATTAGTGCAAGTTGAAGTGTTTATTCACCCTGAAGTATAGCACTGGATAACATCAATAACAGTAATAAGCTGATACTTTGAACACAAGACAATGAGCCTGGAGTGGGCAGTTCACCAATGTGGAAATACGATATCCACACATCCATGGCTGGTGTGACGAACACAATGTCAGGCTATTGCCGTGGGAGTCCAGCATTCAAATCTGTCAGACAAAGAGCACTTGGCCATTAGCAAGAGTTTTAGAGATTTGGAAAACTCCATTTGGGATACCCTTTCTTGAACTGCTGTGCCAAAGTACAAAAATTCACCTGTCCACAGTGGTGTCGAACACAGCCATTACTCAGCTGAAACGGAGTTGAAGGGCCATCAAATTTTTTTCAAATTTGTGCAATAAAAATAAATCAGAAGAATATGGGGAAAACTTGTAGAGTGTACTATTACTAACCACATCAAATTCCCTAAGGATAATCAGGGGACCATAAACGATCTTACCCGGTTATATTTTGCCTCTTTCAACCTTTTTCTAAGTAACAATGACAAATCAAATTGTCTGCCATCTTGTAACCTCAGATTTTGACCTAAAGATGTCGTATTATAATTAGTAGTGACCTGAATGCCAACCAATAACTCACATGACTCAGTTGAAATATTTTGTGGTTATTGCACATGCGGTGAAAAAGTTAACGGTGACCAAAAAGTGGAGTAGTTCTTCTCCAAAGTCACCTTAATTCTAGTAGATATGCTTCATCAAAGATATGTGTAGAAGTAGAAAGGATCACTGAAGAAAGTAGGCTCATTTTTAAGTGATAGTTTTGAGTGTAGAATGTATTTTTGACGAGGTGAAAACTCTTAATCAGTGGCCAGATTTGGCCTACCGCCCGTTTAAGATATAAAATACACGGGACAAAATGCGTACAAAAAGCGATGGGAAGTATTGCAGCCCCTAACATTGACTTTATTTCACTATATTGCATTGTTACATACAACACAGCATGACATAATCAAAAATAAAAGAGATTGAGCAATAAAATGTAAATACAACTTGGGTATTTATTTATTTATTTATGATTGCAGAAGCCTGTTAAAGGTGAGAAAAAACCAAACAATACGATACTGGGTAATTTATTAGAACAATTGTATTGAGGTTCAACGTTCAACTTGCGCCGAAAAAGTTATGCATCTGTTCTGGCTGACAAGGTGTTAACAGAGAATGAAGAGAAACTGAAAAGAAAAAGAATGACAGCAGAGATAAGTGGTGTTAAGTACAACAAGAGCAAAAAGTCAAATAAAGAGGTCACAAACAGAAAATAAGTAAGGTCCATCTGGAATAAAAAAAATCGCGATTTATTTTCCAGAACTGAAATTCTAAATCAATTTTAATTGATTTAAAAATCGATATCATACAAGTAAAGCAGTTTGTGGTTGAAGTAGAATTGCTGTAAACCACTTTCCACTATTTTCTTGGCCTTTTTCTGTGAGGTTTTCTGTTCTTTCAAAAGGCAGCAGCATATGACGACCATAGGAATCATTATAAAACGGCTACCGAAAAGCAATGCACAGTTGAACAACTCGGCAAAAGTAAAAGAAAACGTTTGATTCAACGAATACTATATATTTGTGAGAGTTAAATCAAATCCTATTCAGATCATAACTTTGAAGTGGAATAATTGAATGAGTACGACAACAAGCCGGTTTTTAGGCAATGACCATCGCCTCTGTTGGCCCGAACCAGAGGCGATGCAGAGGCTATAGGCGCTCTGTACGCCGGAAGCTTTTCGGCGAATTATGCCTCGCACCGACTAAACCATCAAAGTCACGTTGTTATAAATACCTTTTGCGCATAGAGGAACACCTTAG
>NMRA01000231.1:193636-208472 GCA_002633005.1 Phoronis australis | reverse complement strand
TCGCCCCCCCCCCCCCCCCAGCCCCCCGCCGGGTGCGCGCATGTATAACAGCCAAAAACGAGACGTACATTCACATACATCGTTCTTTGACGACATTTCTGAGTTACAATCGTATGTATCGGGACCTCGTGAGCAAGCAATGGTACCCACCAGTGGTCACCAGTGCTGCAGCGATTTATTGTTGGGGATATTGTTAGTGGACTCGAATAATCAGGATATCTTACGTGAAAAATAAATATGTTTTTCCACCAATGACGGAGTTTGGTAAGTTTACCGTTGTCAGATTTAGTACGAAACGTAGCTGTTACGGCGTTTTACACGGATGAATAGACTTCGAAACTTTTCGCCGTGAGTAAATTCGATACGGACCCTACCAGAGATCTACAATGGCGTATTTAGAGGGGGCCAAGCCCTCTCCCTAACCATTTGGCAGTTCGTTGGTGCGAATGTCGGACGGGCAAAATCCTGGCTAATACTCTGCCTTGTCTCACAACTCAAAATTCTGGATCTGCCCTGATCTACGCCACTTTTCAAGGTGTTGTGTTCGAAGGGTGCTTTATCTGAAACGATTGTTTTGGTTAGTAATGCGACACAGATGCCTAACGTCAGCGATGCTTCTAATTGGTGACGTTCCTTGAGCAGACTACTTAATTTTTGTCTGTCCCTGCAGGCGATCAGTTGTTGAGGTTAGCAAGGTATTGTGGTGGTCGGCTGTGAGGGGGGCACATGGCATGGGAGTATAAAATGTGTAGTAATTAATTAGTGGTTGTGTGAAATAAAACGAAACAAAGATATGTTGCATATGTCGCACTGGGATTGGTTCTTGCAACGGAGAAAGTACATCTGACGATAAGAAAACAAATCAGATTGTTAGACATTAGAGTTCACATGTAAAGCTTTCAGTATTCAGATAAGGAATCGAATGTACGATCTGCCTATAAAAAATCTGCCATTCAAGCTTTTCCGTACCATCATATCATCCAATCCTTAGGCAAACCACTCCCAAAATGCCACCAGTTTTGATAAGGGGGTTGAGCCTTCTTTGTAAGATACTTCAAAGCTGCTTTAATACAGTACATAAACAATGCAAAGGAGAACATGATAACTCTAATAAACTGGCTTCAACGTTCTCTTTGCCACGGTCGGGCAATTACGATGCACTGGACCGTATAAGAAGACTGCATTTTTGTTCACTTGGAATAAGTTTCGTCCGGTACCTCGAATATCTAGTCAAGTTCATTTTTTTGTTTTTGGGGTGTCCTCAGATTACAGACACCGGCAGACGTCCATTTCTGTACGTACTGGGGACACCCTGAGCGCCCCCGTGCTGGTTGTGAGCTATATTGAACCGATCGTTGAGATGAGATGGACGTGAGGCGATCAACCCTTCTATGATTGCAAAGGTGTCGGGTGTACAGTGAATGATTAGGAGAGTTTGAACTTTTCGATCTACCATGGACGTGACTGCTAACAGTTTTATCATTGCCAGAGTTGTATTCTTTTCCGGCGGCCTATTGTTATACGTTGGCCTTTGTTATTGGTTGCTACGCAGTCTGAAAAAGAAAAGGCAAGTCGTTCAAGCACTGTTGTTTCAGTGGAGCTGTTTCGCGTTCTTGCGCTACGCGGTTGTCGCCAGTACTACAGTCGTAGAATCGTTCCGAGTAAGTCAGAACAACACCGCGGATAGCTTCACCGTAGATGTGGCATTGCAGATTGCATGTGATCTTCGACTATTTTCATACATCGCATCCTTGGCAACATTTGCTGCTCTGAGTTTTCAGTTCTTTACGGCTTCGGACCGCCCATTTCTTTTCAACACAAACCAAAGTAAACTGCGGTACGTGATTAAATGGACCTGTTATCCTGTATGTCACGGACTTTTATTTACTGCCATTCGTCGTCTGATATTCGTCTTCCAAGATAACACCCGCTTTCTTTTCTTCTATGACGATACCTCAACATGTACATGTAGGCCTTCCAATGATCTTATTCCTCTACAAGTTGTATCTGGCCTTCTGGGCGTAGCGCCTCAATATATTACGTGTTTCTGGTACTCTGCAAGGATTTACAAGTTGAAATTTACCATCCAACCGTTCAATACGGGGACAGCTGAGCGAACTCGGAGGAGAAATATTGTTCTCTCCAAAAGAATGTTACCGATGTTAATCGTCATGGTCATAACAGCCTGTACTTACGCCATACTATCAAAACATGGAGGACTTGCTATTGAAAGTCTTCTCAATATTGTGAATGAAGTAATCAGCTGGGGTCTTCCCGCGTGTATCCTATGGGACCCTTGTAAGAAGATATTAAGCGATTTTTCAAGAAGAATCACTAACTGGTTGTCACAGTATGGCAACAGCATTGTTCCATCAAATGTTACGCAGGAATTAGGACAGGTGCAGCCCCTGTCCGTGGTTTTGCCTAGCGGGGTGGCTACCTAAAGGAGCTGAAGTTTCTTTCCATATACATATGGCATCTCTGGAAACAATATCAATTTCGATACTGTTTGAAAAATAGATTGTTCAAATTGCGATCAGTTTCGCCATCAGAGACTTCTTTCCTCGACACTGTACTTTTTGATTTTGAAATTATTTGCGTATGAATCATCATAGTTTTTAAAGCGGCTACTAACTCATTATAAGAAATAAGTTGATTTTATGAAGAACTGTATTCGTGTAAAGACGGATTATTAGACGAAGTTAATTTGAATGACGTCATACCGAGCACGAAAATTCCTAAGTGAAACTGAAAGCAACTCACTCGAATCAGAAATCTCAGAAGGGGAGGTGCTTAATTCATTGAAGCTCATGAAAAATAATAAAAGTCCAGGTCCGGACGGTTACACCACGGAATTTTATAAATTTTTCTGGAACGACCTAGCGAAGTATCTTATTAAATCCATTAAACTAACTTGGTTTCGTAGACTACTTTGTCAAAATACTACAAACCCATGGGCAGTTTTAGCGAATCAATGGTCTGTTATCAAGAGTTTCAAAGAATTACGTAATGTTCGGGGATTTCTATTTTACAAAGATGTCCCAGATGACTTCTAATGTATTTTGGAAAAAGGGTTTTCAATGTGTCCATGAATTCAGATTGTTAGTTCCCGAAAACGATGATATTTATCAGCCTCTATGGTTTAATTCGAATATACTGATAGATAACAAACCTGTTTTCTATAAACGGTGGTATCATGTACACGACTTACTTAATTCTGATGGTTGCTTCCTTAATTATGACGAGTTTATATAGAAATTTGATTTTACCCCTCAAGTAACTTTATTTTACTTTCTACGAAGCTCATTATATGCTAGCTGGAGTCATCTCAGAGAGGGAAAGCATCAAGTAAGTTTACCACGTCGTCCACGTTACATTGAAGTTATTTTGGGAGATGTCAAAGGAGTAGATAAAATTTAGCACGTTATTGTCTCTCAGAATTGTGAAAAAACAAAGTGTCAAATGAGGTGGAGTAAAAAATTAAGTCTCCCGGATACTGCAAAATGGTGGTACAATGTTTTTTCTTACATCTATTCATTCACCGAAGATGTTTCTATGAGATGGTTCCAGTTTAGGCTGTTTCATAGAATTATAGGTTGTAATGAATTTTTATACAAGGTTGGCGTAATTGATAGCTCACTGTGCACTTTTTGCTTAAATGAAATTGAATCTATTGTCCATGTGTAGTGGTCTTGTAACGTTACTCAGCAGTTTTGGACTAATGTAAATATCTGGCTCGAAGATTCTGTTGGACATGGTTTAGAACTGTCTATACAATCAGTTCTGTTTGGTGTTCAGGTGGAAGCAGTTTTACAAAGTATGGTTCTTTGCCTCGGCAAGTACCACATTTATAAATAAAGATTAAAGGGCAAATATCCCTGCCTTGCAAAGTTGAAAAAGGAAGTTGCATTGTACATTTCCACTGAACGGTATATATATATGGTATATATATATGTATGAAGTATGGTGAATTTATGGTATATATATATGTATGAAGTATGGTGAATTTATAGAGCGCTGGCAAGGTCTTGACCTTGTTTGCTTATTCTGAATGAATCATAGCCTCTACTGTCTTTTTTTTCCAATGTCAAATTACCTTTGTACATACCAGCACTGTAAGTTAACACCTTAACTGTTCCTTGACTAGAACAAAAAAGTTATTGCATGTGTAACTGTATGATCTGCACCGTACCTATTATATTGAATAAAAAATAAAGGAAAAAACTCATCAGTCTCAAAAACTAACTTTTGATTTATAGCACTGCCGTTGTGATAGTGCCAAATTGACCCTTTGTCAAATTACTGACTACTGTTGCAGCACTAAAGGGGGGAATCTGTACATAGACGTTTGAGGATATACAGAGGAGTTAGAAGTAAGGCAAATTCGCTTGAATCTAGAGACAAGCGTTAATCATTTCGAGTTGCTTTTAAAGAATAAAAATAAATAGTTTCAAAATGAAATATCAAGACATGTAATAGACGCATCTAGTCAGGCAAATGTTAAAGTGTTTTGGAATTTGTGGAAAGTAAATAAAAACAGCATGTCCGCGAAAATAAAATGTAAAGAATGGTGTGACGCAATTGACTAGAGAAATTGAGGTTGAACATAGCTGTCAGCAATTTCATATTTTTGCTGAGGATTTTGTTTACAAACATAATCCTATGACTGTTGATGGTAGCAAAGACTCAGATTTAAATGACAGAATTACACAAACGGAAATAGTTGGTGCTGTTAACCAAATGGAACTTGGGAAAGCCGTTGGCGTGGATGGAGTTGCCTTGGGATATTATAAATGACACTTTTGTTGGTGCATCTATTTAACAGTGCATTTCATATAGGAGTCTATCCCTCACAATAGACAGTGAGAGTTATGATCCATTTATTTAAGTCGAGGAATTGGTATGATCCGAATAAGTATATGCGGATATTCCTTTTAGATGTTGCAGGGAAATTTTTTCAAAAGTTCTTTGTAATCGTTTTTATAGTTGGTCAGAGTCAAATGACGTTATGAAGCCCAGGCAGGTTTCAAAAAGAAATATGTCACGTTTGATAATGTTATCATTTTAAATACTTTAATAGATAATTATTTGCATCAATCAAGTGTAAGGTTTTAATGTTTAATTCGTGGATTACGAGAAAGCATTTGATTGGGTATGGAGGACTACTTAAAATATGAACTTAAAAATGCGATATAAATGGAAAGATGCATACAGTATTAGAGAATGTAGTAATAATAAATTGCTCATTGTTTGATGTCATATTGAAAATGTGTAGAACTCAGTTACTGAGCAGATGTTAGAACTGTTAAAATTTTGCCTTAACACCTCCTATTGCGAGTGCAACGACAAATGTTATCAACAATGTTACGGAGCAAATCAAATATGGGGATAATTAGTTATAATGATGGTAGATGTATTTAGTAGTTCCATGTGGTGTACTGGCGTAGTGGTTTACAAGTAGTTCCAATAAAGTAGTTCCTATCCATGTGTTTCGGGATGGCAGTCTTCTTTTAATCCGTGTTATAGTTTTATTAAAGACGTAACAGCGATGGCGGTTCTCCAGTGTCCGGTGTTATCGCGGATACATATACCGATGAGTTTGAACATATAGCTTTGACTAGCACTCAGAGTCCACCTTCCACCCGGCTTCAGTTCGTTTGTCGATGACACCTTTGTTGTTCTACCTGGTAACAACAACGACGCCTTCCCCTGCTTACATCAACGCCACTAATCTATGTATCCAATTCACCATGGAGAACGAAAATAGTGGCAAGTTACCATTCCTAGACATACATGTATGAGTTTACGTATAGACAGTACCCGTGGTATCAAAACTACTTTCTACCTAATGAAGGTTTCTCACACCGTCCAATCTCAAATTTCTCGTCTAATCCAATGGCTTATATTGTATTCTCGTGTACAATATACTCCATATAACGTTGAAATACTTTTCAGTTAACAGTTTTTTTTCAAAATGTATTAACAGTTTTTTTTTTCAAAATGTATTTACTCGTGAAATTACACAAATCTGCACTTCATTGAAAAGCAGACGAGACGATTACACTCTGCCGATGATTACACACTTTGTAAGGTTGCTGGTTTTTGATTTGATTTGGTAGTGTTCTTTTATTCTGTTTTTGGATTTCAAACTTGAAGAATCGACTGCCTTAATTGCAACAAACAGGGCCAGCCAAGCTCACTGCCCAACTTATTGGTCCTGCAAGTGATCGCTTGTTCTATGTTCACCGGCATCGAGTCGAGCTTGTGTAGACTGGGTCGAAGGGGTCGTGGGTCGAAGGGGTCGTGGGGGTTTCATAACAATAAGTTTACAAATTGTCCAAAAATTTTCTCACTATTCAAACGATAATAACTTGTTTATTGACTATGGAACTAGATTAGTGGGCTTAATTTCACTAACCGTAGATAGAAGAAGTTTAAGTATTTAAATAAATAAAATTAAACTTATTGCTCATCAACTGGGAAAGGTTCTCTGTGCACTGTTGTTAGTTTCCAAAGTGTTGCTGAATGAATTTTCTTTAAAATTGAATCATTTGCATTCCATTCCTGTGCACACTACACACACGGAGCACGTCATGACTGACGCATCCACGATAAAATTAAGGTATAACAGTAAGCATGCGCAGAATCTCACTGAACGGGAGCTGAATTTGAACTCCAGGCCTTGAAGTGTGTACCTTTTTGGGACGCACTGTATCATTTCCCCCAGCCACAAAAAAGTGGACTACCGATTATGTTTCATCAAAGGATTTTGAAACGGCCACAAAGGCACCTCACCTTTCCAAAAAATTCCTCCAAAGAATGGCCATGATAAAATGAACTTTTCCCGAAACTTGATCATAATAAAACAAATCTTGACCTTAGATCTAGCGCAGATGGATAGGTACGAGCTAAGCTGCCTGTCTCAAGTGAATCATAGCTGTGCTAACCAGCGACTCAGTAGCTCTAGTTCATCGAATCCACTATTGGATCCCAGCTACCCGTCAGTGCGCTGGCCCTAGACCCATTCTTACTCGTTGATTCACGGCTACTCAAATTCTGATGGCTGCATCTCAGGTATTACCCCCAACCCAACTATGGCAGACGCGGGGGGGGGGGNGGTGGCGATAGGAAGGAGGTGGGTGGACGAAGTCGAATTGGTTTGTGCCCCCCACTTATTTTTACCTTCCTACGAGCCTGAATTGGAAAAATGTAACATTTTTGTAACTAACCATCGGAAGTAACCTTTCGTGTAATTCATAAATAGTTATCTTCACGTTCTTCAAAATTCCAACTTTTTGATGGTGGTCATTCCAATGTATTTTCCACAGGTTTGGGTTTTTGATGATTTTGGAATCCCAAATTCCCTCCGTGAATACTTGGCAGTGTCGGATTTACGTGTACAGAGGGATACCCGAACCGCTCCACTGAGAGGGTGTTCCGTCTGAAATGGGACACCTAAAATGAAAGGCTACGCAACATTAAGCTTGGAAAAGAGTGACAGTTAATTTCATTGTAGGGTGACCTTGCAAGAAGTGACTTTCTTCAGCATGAAAGCCGGTTGTACGATTTCACAAAAACAGGAAAATAGAGATAATTGATTCCAAATTTGGGCCCTCTCTTCGTAAACGGCCCCTTAGGAATTTGCAAATCTGACACAAAAAGGGTGGTCAATTGAATGTCATCATTGGTCCTCTTCAAGAGCTGGGTCCCTAAATATGAAAAGATCTATACTTTCAAAAATCAAGAAATGTGCAGCAATTGATGTTATCTGTCAGGCCATCAATTTTCGCAAGTGATACACAATTTAGAGAAAGAAAAACACGAAAAAATAGAGCGACAGTTGTTTGTTTTATCCATTGCATCCGAAGGGCATTTGGAAAATATAATTTTCCATTTATGCATTTGCAAAACTGTCTTATTGAAATTAAAAATCCAGTGATTTAATATGCTCCGCAAAATTTTCGCTTTAAGAATTTTTTCGATTTTTCGAATTACATGTATGAATGATAAAGAAGTGCACGTTTTCAAGTGCGTTTAGACGACCTACATGTATGTAGCAAAACGAAGACACTATGTCCTGGCCAGCACCTTCAAAGGGTAAACCATGCACTGATACTGAGTTGTCAAATGTTCTCTTGAATTTTCTCTCCTATCCGTATTCGTAGTCTTTATTTTCTCGACAGTCGACGGCCCCAAGCCTATGTCGGTTGCTATGGTTTAACCTGATGCTTGCAAATTCTTTTTTACGACACTGGTTCAGTATTGGATGATTAAGTGTTCTCCAATCTCAAAACGATTGATCTGACTTTACTGAACAGTTAATAACTAAACAGCGACGAAATGCCCTTTTACATAATTCTAAATTTCAGAGGCTCTTAAAAACAAGCTATCACTGTATGACCAGCATCAGCCCTCAAAAGTTGTGGAGCACATTTCAAAATTTCTTAGGTTGCTACTGAGTCGACAAACTATACCGGTGCGGTTTGTATGAGTTACTTGATAGCGACGGTTCCACGAAATCATCGTCCGGGGGTACTCCCGTACTAAAGATTTCAGCACGTGTTGCTCAGAAGGGCGACGACGTTCTTACGACCAGCTTCCCCACGATATTTGGCATTTTCGGACTGTTTTCCGACTTAAACGCATGACCTATTTGATTCCTGAACGACGTTATTTTTGGCATTTAATTGTAAACAAATTGTTCATGAAACAAGCTGTAAAATAAAATAATTTCTCGAGAAGGGTATTTTGTTTTTTATTCTCTTAGTTTGGTAATTATATGTGTTGTTTATTTTTTAGTCTTTGCCCATGGAAATGACATGGGCCCATATCAAAGCTATAAAAAAAATTGAATGTCACAGCACTGTCAATTAGAATAAATTTCTTAATATTGCGTTTCTTATAGTTTAAACAGTTACAATTCACATTTCCTCAAGCCATTGAAACTTTTCAGGTATCATTAATATCGTACTTATGCAATAGTCTGACTGTTAACTTCACGGCGAACGGGAAATTCTGAATAAAACTGCATCTCACTTGCTATTACAAATTTTAAGCTTTCTCAATTGTTTCCCTTTAATTCCACACGTCATCGGCGATTATAGCCCTAGCTTTGGATAGGACCAGTGTTGACCCATTTTTCTGTAGGCCTAAAACAGCAAATGATCTTTGGGCAAGATTTCATGACATGATTTACCAAGTGACAGCTCCAGGTTTGTTGTTTGTTGAGTTAAACCAACGGCAACTGCTATCGACTGAAAACAAGTTAAACAATGGATTCGTTTTAAACTTCTGACTGTTTTTGGGACCTTAGCGGCCGAACCCCTGCAACTTATAAGCAACGGCATGCTGGGGGCTGCATTTGTTCCTGACATTTTTGATACTAACGAGAAATACAAACACGTTACACATGTTTGAAAACTGAAATTTTGTTTTTAAACGTCTTGACCGTTGCAACAGAGTATTGGATTGTTTTAGGTCTCTGTTTGAATTCGATTGACGGCCTCACCAGTCATTAGCCATAGAATTCTGTGATGCACCTCCGCCTGATGATATTCATTTGTTTAGAAGCGACACCTTCCGACTGAACTCTCTTCCACGCTAACAGTCGGAAATCTTCGTGTTGTAGCAATCGTTGCAAATTGACAACTATATTCGTTAAAACCGCGCTTATTAGTAGATAATTTGACGTTTGATAACTCTGCGCTTCATAGGTCCAAGAAAGCAATTGGTTGAGAAGCTTTACTGAAGATTTAAAATTGCATATTTCAAGGATATTATTTTCCGTGAGTGACGGAAAATAATTACAAGGTCATTATTATTCAAAATGGCGGATGGAGTGTCGTCCCCGAATGAAAAGCCAGGTAATAATGACGATTTTTAAATATTCATATTCTTGCTTTATCATAATATATTCCGTGTTGTTTGTTTACTTATCGTTGCGTGACTTGATTGTAGGGATTCCATCAACGATCCATGCATTCATTGCACATCTTAGTCGAAAATGGGAGATATTTATTTTGTCAGATTTTAGTGTCTCAAGAATTTCAACTTTCTCTCTCTAGCTGGGACGAGGTTGACAATTATTTTAGTCAGTTGGCGTGGCTGGTGTGATATGTCGTCAGTGTCGGAAAGCACTTGCAAAATATTTTGCTTCAAAATTAAACTAACAGCGGTGTGTATCCACCTGTGTAAGATTCTATTTAAATGTCTTGTTGCTGAACTAGCGTGGCTT
The DNA here is from genome assembly GCA_002633005.1 of Phoronis australis. Lineage (NCBI taxonomy): Eukaryota > Metazoa > Phoronida > Phoronidae > Phoronis > Phoronis australis. The sequence goes on along the minus strand of NMRA01000231.1, from coordinate 198,238 downwards.
ATTTTTTGACAGCATGCACTAATACGGGTCGTTCTAGGTTTATGAAAGTTGTCTTTGAAACACAATTCTCAATTGCCGGCTACAAGATATCAAGTATGAAATGATAAAACAAGCCATATATTCAAAAGGAAAAAATCATATTGGTACGTCCCTAATTTTGAAAAATCAGGGATGAGATGCTTGCTGCTTCATGTATGAAATTATACAGTACTTACCACCTGGTCAACTGGTCCCAGTATAGACAATTACATCGCCCTGGATGCCATCCTCACAAAATGTTACTCATTTCAAAATACAGCAAAAAATCAAATGAGCCATACATATAGGAACATGGAGTTGTAATTAACACATACCATGACTCTGGGTACAATTTAGTCAGCAAAACTTAAACAAATTGATGTTTGCTCGAGTTTCTCTTACCGGGTGCCATTTTGAGGAAGTTTCGTGAAATCACGCATGTTGACGAATAAAAATTCTAAGAGACACAAATTTCAACTGATACCTTCTCCTCATCACAGGCGTCCTCAGCTTCTGATCGTCCCCAATACACTACATATAATACTACAAGGTATGACACTCCCGACCAGAAATTCCACGGGTGCTTCACTTCAGCCGTCCATATCAAACACAAAACTCAATAAATTTACACAAAACAGAGGTTCAACAAACCATGAAAAATTTTCCTTTCTCCCAATACCATTCACGGTGTCCTGTTCTGGCAACTTCGTAAGAAATTCGCAGTCAAAGAACAAAAATGTTCACAAAAACCCACACACGTCCATCGGGGGCCGCTCGAGGTCAAGGACGGTACGGAAATTGTCGGTTTGTCGCGTAAAGTCACGATGTCGGTACTCCGTAACTCACCGGCAATTTCCGTACCGTCCTTGACCTCGAGCGGCCCCCGATGGAAGTGTGTGGGGGTTTTTTGTGAACATTTTTGTTCTTTGACTGCGAATTTCTTACGAAGTCGCCGGAACTGGACACCGTGAATGGTATTGGGAGAAAGGACAATTCTTCATGGTTTGTTGAACCTCTGTTTTGTGTAAATTTATTGAGTTTTGTGTTTGATATGGACGGCTGAAGTGAAGCACCCGTGGAATTTCTGGTCGGGAGTGTCAGCTCACCTTGTAGTATTATATGTAGTGTATTGGGTACGATCAGAAGCTGAGGATGCCTGTGCTCTTCATGCTATTTTGCAAGTGTCATGTGCCTGTGTCATGCACTTCGCTCAGTCTCGCTTTAGCCTTTGCCTAACTCACGTGACTCAGTTGACCTATACTTAAGGTTATTGTGCCCGTGGTGAAAAAGTTAACGGCAACCCAAAAGTTGGAGTTGGAATTCTTGGCCAAAGTCACCTTAATCCTCACAACTAAACTTCATCGAAGATATGTATAGAACTAGAAATTAAGGACCAATGAAGAAAGTAAGCGCTTTTTAAGTGATAATTTCATGTGTGGAATGTATTTTTTGGTTAGGTGAAAACTCTAAATCGGTGGCCGGGTTTGGCCTACCGCCCATTTAAAATACATGTAACGAAATGCGTACAGAAAGCTAATGGACGTATTGTAGCCCCTAAATGGCCTACCGAGGGGCTACGTGTTGTCTAGCCTCAGTATAGCCAGCCAGCTATAAAAAGTGTATGAAGACTGCCGTCAAAACACAGCTAGGTACCATTGTGTGTTTTTCTTCCAAAGACCCCGAAATTGCACACAGCCAGGGTAGTTTTGCTCGTCAACTCGCGGTGAAACCTGTATTAACATGTAAAGCTAAAGACCAGACGGGTGCATGCAAAATCTGGGAGTCAATTGCAACTGACACTCACCTTGCCCGTTACAACCGTTTAATTGAATAACAATGCAACAAACGTCATTTTCTGTCGTCATTCTCGACCCTTTGTAACAATGAAAAGTATGTTGTCGTTTTGAAAACTGTATGCTCGTGACACATGTACTCGCCATTTCCTAAATTTTTGCGACAACTTCGCAGCTGCAAAATTCGTTCTGAAACTCAGTTTTTCGGTATCAGAATTCTAAACACTTCTAACTAAATGAAACCAGTTTCGATAATTTGTTGTGACATCTATGCAACCTCGTGAAAGAAGTACAATTGATTGAAGAATCGGCGAAAAAAGACACTGGCCAATAAGTGACGCAATATTTCACGGCGCCGAAATCCGTCGCTTAAGATCGCTTCTCAACTTTAGCAGCAGAATAACGGTAGAATGCCATTTTTCCAGCACTGTTAAATAATTTAGCTTATTCAAGGAACATGCGCGCACCCAGCCTTCAGTATGGGGGGGCTCGAATTCCTGACGTTGTGGACCTTTTGGTAACAAAAAAGCGGGAGGACTAAAAAAAAAAAACGGCACCACTGTGAATTTCGCATTTGTGCTTGTTTAGTGGACTTTTGTCTCATTTACTTGGACTTTTTGTTTCTCAGAGGTGAACCTTTTTGCCCATTTCGCCAAATGGGGGGCTCATTTGAGCCCCCCGAGCTCCCCCTGGGTGCGCGCATGAAGGAAGACTGTAGTTTTTAATGACACTAATTTTGTTTCAGATTTTATCTTACCACTTTTTTACCCACGTCAGCGCAAATCTGAATATTTAGTATACAGCTTTACACCAGTAAAGACAGTATATCCTTGTGGTCTTCCATAGGCTTTCCATGGCACCCCCAGAAGCTTTCAACAAAATATGCGTTGCACTGGTAAAACTATCAAAGTCATGTTACTATAAGCATCTTTTGTTTATAATGGGACTCCTTGGGAGGCTATTACTCTCCCCCACTCGAACATATACTTCCACAATCGAACTTGGTTCAGTTACCCAAATCGGACACTGGCCATTTTTACACTGCTCACACAACTAGATATTGGCATCATGAACTAGTGTATTTCTTTTTTCACAGCAGTTCTCCAATCAAGTGTTATTCCTCCACCGGTTCGTTCAGGGTTATACCCAGGTTTCAAAACCCTGCTCGCCAGCTGGGCAAGTGAGCCAGAAAATCTACTCTCCCAGCCCGAAATTCAGTCGCCCGGCCGTTTTCGTTTGTCACCGCAAACTTGCTGCCAGGGTCAGTAAAAATCATCATTTCGTGCGCTGATGTCACCATCTATAAGGGCTTTTGTATTTGCTCAGGGTGCTTAGAAAAATTCATTTCGAAGGAGGGTGCTTGTTATAGCCTAAGGCGGTTGAAACCCGGTCTCCGACAACGGGTGAAATCAAATTTACGAGCTGTGATGTATCTGTAACCTATGACAGACTTTCTACAAAACTGTGGTGCATTGCTATCAAACTTGTTGTTAAATTATGATTTTTTAAAAAAAAATGTGCTGAAATCCCATGGCAAAAACTTGCCAACTGATGCGTCGCTGCCTTGCGATTGTCAATAGGGCAACTTGTATTCTTGAGTAACAATACAGTTTTGACTCAACAAATTACCTGAAATCATCCTTAAAGGAGAATGCCACCCAAAAAAACAACCTATTTTGTAGCAATAGATTGAGTAGTTCCACTTAATGATAACAGCAATGCAAGTACGGTTCTTTTACCTGACACAAGACGACAGACGGAGGTGTTGAAATTAACCAATGACGTCAGAGGTTCGAACGCCGTCTGTTCAGCAGCTCACAACAGGCTTACTGGTGTCAGCTTATCCGTTGAATTCAATGTTTTACACCAAAAAATCAACAAAATTCGATATAAAACCCTTACAAATACATCGAGTTATTGAACAATTAATGTGTTTATTTCGCTGTTACGGATTTATAGGTATTGGAACTGTAGTTCAGTAGGCCAATTTACCAAGGACGGTCGCGGGAGTTTTGGGCCCAGTGTTCGGTGATAAATTCAAATTATTCGTCCGTGAAATACAAAAAGGGGAACATAGCTGTGTGTTGTAATTTTAGACTTGCGATTTTTTTCAGTTCTAAACACACAAAAACGCTTGTTATCCCGGCCAGTGGCTGGGAACCCGATCAGACCCATCGCGGCCGGCCTGAAGACATCACGATCATAAACCAGCCAAAGTTAGCAACTAAACTTCCAGTCACGAAAAGACTATACTAGTGAGCCAAAGAAATAATGTGCACGTGATTATTTTGGTGAATAAGATGCAAAACTGCAAATCTACTTACTAGCTCGTTGGGGGCCGCGAAGTCAGGTTACCCTTCCACAGCAAAACCATCAGGGCAAAAGTTGCACAGTAACAATTGAATGATTCGAATAATGTATATGAATATCTAAACAAAGATTCTCCTAACATCTGACCATATGATATACAATCGAGATATTGTTTCACAACAACTTTCTGTCAGCAAACATTGAATTAGCATGCGCTCACACCGCCAACATGTAGAGAATTTCTCGCTTATTCTGGTGACAGCTCTGATTCCCTAAGTCCCAGACAACTTTTTGGATGCCTGTTCAGCAGGCCCTTTGTATTGATGTAGATCTGAGCTAACGAAGTGGAAAGGTAATTGCTAACAATGGTTGTTGTTAATACCCCAATTTGGTTTTCTCTGACATTTGCAGAGTTATAGCCTGCAACTCTGGAGAGTAGTTTTAACTTGGTACATTCAGATGCGGATCTACGGGGGGGGGG
>NMRA01000231.1:168282-193575 GCA_002633005.1 Phoronis australis | reverse complement strand
GGGTTTAAACCCCTCCTCGGGCCAGGACCCAAAAATTAAAAAAAAGAAAACATCTCCAGCAAAACAAAAAAGTCAACGCCAGCGTGTGTAAACCCCAAGTAAACCAACTTGGAAAAAAATGGGGGGGGGTTCACTCTGAAAATATATTGTTTTGCATTGTGAGTTGCTGTTATGAAAATCAACGCATTTCGAGTCTTCGTGGCTCATCGGCAAAACCCTGGAGATCAATTGTGCGCGCGCTTCCGTCGACACTTCTGAAGTAGACTAGCCAAGCATTTTAGATGAATCCACCGCTGAAAGAGCAGCTCTATAGCTGATTTCTTTAGGTAACTAGTTTCTTTACTCTAAGATATGTTTTGATTTGATTAGGGGAAATACTGTGGTGCCGCAACCCTGATATTCAGGCTAATTGATGTGCAACGTTTTTACCTTATCTGTCATGCCGTGTCATCCTATTACACCCCACACGTTTGTAACTGGTGTATAGTAAAGTTGTCTTGCGCAATATCATACAGTGTACATGTAATACTTTTGAAAAAAATTCGTTTTCCGAAGAATTGCTGTTGTGGCGGGCACCGTGGTCTGGTCGCGAGTNCAAAGTGTGCTTTGTAAAACTATTTATCTCAGCCAGTACTGTTTGGTCCCGCGACAGATCGACTATTTTTATAGGGACAATAAGCATAGGTGTACTTTTGGTCTCGTGACGGACCAGGCCAGAGATTTTGTGTACTCTCAGTGTACATCTGGTCCCTCTGCGAACTGCTCCCGATATATCTTTTCACCACGGTGTACAGAATGTTTTGGTTTCGTGAAACTGTTTACAGAGGATTTTTTTCCTGAAACATTTGACGTTTTTCAATTGTTGTCAGCGTGATTCAGCTTAATAAAGTGATACTTAATTGATTATTGTCGCTTTTAATAAAAGACTATAAGCTGAGAGCACCATCGTTCGCCAGTTTTTCTCGCAACGATACAGAACACATGTTTATTTCCGGACTAACAGAACAGGTCTTCATTCTTAAACAGCTTGAGGCTGTTGCGATCATCTGATATTCAAGTTTTTACGCCCCGTCGGTGCAGCTCCTTATGCTCTTGAATATTTGGTAGTTGTCTAAGCCCCTGTATATACACCACACTTTTTCGTATGCTAAAGAGGTGTGTGTAAGCAGATGTTCCAACAAAATTTTTGCTGGTGGTGTGACTCATACCCAGATGTGCACAAATATGGTTTCACGAAACTTATGAGCCAAGTTCACGTGACCAAATCGAGAAGGGTTTTTAATTATCGTAAGAAAAACTCCAGGGACATGTTAAGTGCCAGAAACGTACGAGGATGCATGGAAATTTCACTGTTTGGCTACAAAAACAAAATGTTGTCTTACACAGGAGAGGGTTTACCCGACCCCCCTGCTCGGCGCCACGTGCCTCGGATTCGACCTTTGCGGGAATCCTAAACCCCCCTTGCTGAAAACGTAGATCCGCCACTGACATTATAAATATTATTCAATGACTAAAAAGGTTAACTTGTGTTTATCTTCACAAAGGGCCACTTCCCAAAAGAATGTTAAGTTTCATATTGGTTTTCTTTATTTAATTTTTAATGCTTCTGCCCACTTGTTTTTTTTACCGAGAACGGGTTGATAATTTTTTATCTAAGCTTTAAACTTGAAGTACCAAAACAGTGGTAGATTTTGATTGCCAGCTAAACTTAATTAGTTAAGTTCATTGTGAGCCCATCCCTAAACTTACCACATTACAGGTACAGTAAACATTTCACATGTCATTAAAGTTTAATCTTTATTAGAACTCAAATCATAAAATATATACATAAGTGCAAATATGGTGATAACCAAACTGAAGATTTGCAATCTCTGAACAGTTTCGGTGGCACTGACTATATAACTATTCTAGCTCTTTGTCAGTAATAAATAATGAAAAGTGGACACAACAACTGTTTCCTGGTCAAAAATCTGGTTAAACAGGGATAATTGTTAACTCTGATCAGCGTTTGTATATCTACCGAGTATATCAATACGCGCGATAGTTTATCTTCTATCGTACCCAATGGGTGTAGTTTTTAGATTATTGGTTCATCGATTTTTAAAAATCAAAAACCGCACTTGGTTGTTTTTTCCAGCTGAATACCACTGTGGTGTTTGTTTATAACGAAAATTATGGGTTAATGCATTTTGAAAATTTGCCATTATATATATGGACATAATCAAGGTCCATATTCGGTAGCCACTTTTGGTGAAAAATGAAGGTTGTCGTATAACTGTAAAAGCTGGGTTATTTTAAAGTACCATCATTCCAGGTTTGTAATCTAAAATATTTTTGCACAAGAACCACCAAATAAAATTTTATGGCCTAATGCATGGCAGTTGCATAAAAGGGTACGTACGCTTCAACTTTTGGTCACAGCCCAATTCTATCATGCAAAAATTCATGAAGTAGCTGTTAATTTAGCAAGTTCTTGATCAAACTGAAGAAGTATTACATACTAAAGTAAGAAAAGTTATTACCGTGCTGATCAAGTTGTTCTAGATGATGATACATTGCATGTCTTAACACAGTATAATGGTAACTTCTTCTCTTGCAATATGATTCTTACAAAAAGAAAATGACAGGTAAGGTAACTACTTTTTTCAAAAACTTTATTGGTGCTATTTGAGTAGTTTTCAACACATTCACCAGTTGGTCAAAATAGTTAAAGCAATGTTAGGCCCAGTGTTCAACTTGTAAACAGTAAAAAATGGTACTGGTTGGGGGGTACGTACACTACGCACGGTCAATCAACGTCAAATTTTGGCTAAATTACAAATGTATGGGTGCTGCCTCTACTAGTTGTTTTGTTGCAAGTTGTTTTGTTGCAAGTTGTTTTGAGAGATAGAGAACCTGCCTCTGCAACATCAGTTGTCACATGACATGTCTTCTATGATGTTACTAGCCAAGACCTGTGTGGCATTTTATTTCCCACAAATTTAATAATGTCCATTGTTTTTTTTGTTTTGTCAGACTGGATGCATTTTGGAAATATCAGTATTGTTCATGAGAACAGCAGTATGTAAAAATACTTGTGGCCAATACTTTATATCACAGAGGTTGTTGGTACGTACACTTCACAGGGGTATGTACACTACATTTCAATGACTTGTCAGGTTTATAAAAAGTACTTTGAATTGAGAGTTAGTTCACTTACCAAATCTATTGAAAGAGAACAAACAAAAAGTACAGCAGAATCGTGTAATGGGCGACGTCTACTGAATCGGTGGGATCGCACTGTGCCGATATGTTTTTTACTGCCGCAGCATTGACACGCTGACCAAACTGAACCTTAAATTCAGGATAAAAACAACACAAGGAGAAAATTTATTCATGTTCATCTGGGAAACGATATAGTGTTTTAATTGTGCTCTGAAAATTCGCTCGCCACCTGGACGACCGGCAAGTCAACTTCTACTCGCCCAGCACCATTTTTACTCACATTGGCAACTGGGCGAGTGGCTAAGTATATCCCTGCAGTTATAGCATACATGTCAAATTATCGGGATTGGTTACACTTTGTTATTTAAGTTTTTAGTATTTTAACTCTAAACAGAACTGCTGAGAAAAATTCTCTTTGTCGAAGCTTTCATCATATCCCCAAAAATGTTGGCAAATAACGCATAGGTACTTGTATGTCACAGGCATACTGTTTTCAAGTCAACGACAAAACTTCATTGTGATTAAACCCGTAGAATTATATACACGCAAAAAATGTTTATTAAATTAATTGTTTTTCACTTGAGGGATTGTAATGGGCAAAGTGAGTCCCGGTTGACTTTCAGATTTTGCATTCATGCCGCCGGTTATTACTCTGATCAATATAAGTTTGATGATAAGGTGACGAGAAGAAGCAGTGATTGGGCAGTATGAAATTTTGAAGTCTATGCGAGGTTAGCTGTTATTTACATGTTGAGAAGTTAGAATACTTGCCCTTTTATGGGAATCAACAAGATCAAAGCCTACGATCAGTTAGCATATGTCTTTGAAGAACCCATTTGCCCTCATCTCTTATTCCCCCATATCCTAACAGCTTTTTGTATGCATTTTAAATCAGGCTACAAAATGCTTATTATCCGACTAAAGTGCCATTTACACTTACAAAGTTGACGTGAATCAACTGACATGGAACAAGTTGTTCCAGTGTGTAAACGGACTGACACAGAGCAAATTGACACCGTGGTGACAAATTTTTGCCTCCCGTTTGTGAGGTAGAGCAATTTGCGCCCGAACATCTTGCACCGTGTCAATTATAAGTCTAAATGCGAAACTGGAGCAAGGCGGAAAGGATCATCTCTACTGCGCTTGTGCAATGACCTACGTAGGGGTTCTTTGTCTCTGCAACTCTCGTCATTTGTAAACCTGCGCATGTGTGATCCAGTCTCTCCAGCCTTTAATTTCCGTCTTGCCACGGTTAGTGAGTGGTGTGTGTAAACGGCTGCTTTACACTGGTCAATTTGCTCCGTGTCAGTTGCGCCAGAGCCAAAAGTTGATGTCTAAACGGGACATAGATTGCGTCCTGTGGATTCAACAATCATTAATGAAATATGAAACAGTTCTTTAAGTTTTTTTTAAATTTAATTGGCTCTGAGGCGCACATCCGAAGTCATCGTGTTTTGCCATGTTTATAAGCTCCCCCTGCTTAGACTATTTTTGATGAGTGCGCAATTAGTTCTGGGAAGTTTGAAACCCCAGCTAATATGGTTTGCTGATAAGACTAATTTCAAGCTCAGACCTATGGAATAGTTGTTTCCATTATTCTTTACTCATGGAATTACTTGTTTTGTAATATCTGACTTAACAGGTGGATACAAAACATTGAGGGCTGATTACTTCTTGGTTTATGTTGTATTGATGAAGGAGTCGTTAAAAATAGTGCTCAGAGCAAACATTTAGTAAAAGTGAATAAAAACGGGTATGTGCTGTATTGGTATTAGCATTGAGACATTTGGGAGAAAAGTGTTTGTCTGAGATCAGTCTCAAGGCACCGAGGATCAAATGCTCAACCTTCGCGGTCAAAGTTCAACACTCTGCTGTTGTAGCCAGGTATATTTAACTGGTGAAGTCCCTCACCTTGATTTCGTTGATTGTTTGGCAGCTAGTGGAGTTGGTGATTTGTATTCAGTTCACAAGAACATAACAAAATTCGTTGTTTTATTGTACCTTCAAGAAATCGTTCTAATCCAGTATACTAATCCCAAAATACGTTTTCAGCCGTTAAACCAGTTTTGGTCCTTTAATTTTAAAGGTCCTGTACCATACTGGCTAATTGTTGAATTTGACCATTTTCTGGCAGCATTCCCAATTGGTCTCGTTGTGTACGGTAAAAACACACAAATTTCGATCAAAACACTTGCCATAATTGGTCGTTTTCACTGGCCTTGAATACATAATTCCACTTGCCAGCCCTACTGTGTCCTAAATTGGTGACAGTTTTACCTTACATGAATTGAAGTGAAAGTTTGTTACATTGTCTGTGAAGCACGGGATCATTTTTGATGAATTCAGTCACTAAAATAGAACTCGCTGGTCATCCATCTATGCGCCATAAGCGAGTCTGCCTAATTGGAAATTGTCGACAGAGTTGGTTCCTTTTGAACCAAAAGTACGAAGATTAACTTGTTAGTGCTCCGTGCATTGATTTTATGTGATGGTACATGCAATTCTTATTTTATAGCAATTTCACTGCCTTTGCTTTAATTTATGTTGTTTTGCATTTGGGCAGGCTTGACATGATTGTTCTTTCATGTTGAATTGAAGGTTTTGATGTGTTTATCATATATAGGGTTTTTATATATTCTAGGGCTTTTGGATATTCCATTAGAATTACTCAATTAAATTTTTCACTGCACCAATAAGGGGAACAAATTCTGTTAAAGTTTGATTATGGTGAACTTTCATCACTTTAGGCCATAATATGGCGGGCAAATGATTTTTTTTTTCATTTTTTGATAAAGTATAGATATTATTTTGAAGTTCTAAACCGTAGCTACCATAATAAAATTCTGAGCATTCGCAACAAGGTTGAGAAACCTTTGAAAAATGAAAAACGGATCAAATTTGGCACTTATTGTCTGAAACTGGTGAGAGTTTTCTTAAATTATTTGACAAGTGTGTTTATCAGTGGTAGTAAAACTATGCAGTAAGTCTTGCTGTTGGAGGGAGACCAAGTTTTGTTCAGTTTTTGATTCAGTTCTACTATATAACATTCAGCTGCCCTTTTAAAGTTAGGAATGTTATCTGATATAAAAGTTTATTTAGAGCCCACTTCCTTTGAGGTATCCCATTCAAAAACATGACAATAGACTGCCTATCAAATGCTAACACACCCATTCATTGATTTCCTCAGCCTTGATTAATACCATACAGAGCTATGCATAGGGTAAACACAGGCTGACTATGGTTAAGGGTGAACTATATGACTTACTGATAATTACCATAAACACTCAGTTGATGCCTTGGGTTATAAATCACCACTTACCTGCTTTCAACATGTTACCTACCATAGCCTATTGCTAAGACCCCTATACTGCTTCAACTATTGACAATATCCTAATGTCAAATTAAATTCATTCTAACAGTAAAATAATGTTACCTCAGTTGAAGTGTGCTCACTTTGAAATTATCAATAATTTGGACCTGTGAGTGAAGCAGCAGCATGCTGAAAATTGTGGTCTGCTTTCTTGAATGTAGGTTACAGTGCAATCAATTCAATGCTAATGATTCATTTACCAAGAGAATGTACTTAAAATTTTTAAGCTGGACATCTATAGACAGTAACTTGACAAAACCACTTGCTTACAGACTGAGGGGAACTATAAACCATAGAATCATACACACCCATAGAATCGTACACACAAGCATGGCATCTTAGGCACGAACCACTTACGAACCTACGAATCGTGCATAAGAACCCATGAATCATGCATACGAACCCAAAAATCACATGCGTACGAATCACAGCAATGTATACAAACAACAAAATCATACTCACGAGCTTTGAAGCACATGCACGAACGAATGATCGTGCGTATGATTTAGTGTTCGTATGTGTGATTTTTGTGGTTTGTGCGCATGATTTTTGTTTGTATGTGTGATTTTTTGGGTTTGTATACATGATTTGTGGGTTCGTATGCACGATTCATAGGTTTGTTGGTGGCTTGTGCGTAAGATGCGATGCTTGTGCGTATGATTCTATGGTAACCCTGAAACTGTCGCCCACAAATTGAGAAGGTAGTCACCATAGCTGTTTTTACATGGGGAACTGCTGTCATGGTGTGAGTTGTCACAATGCGATTTGCTCCACTTAAGTCGCATTTACATGGTGTTAGATAGCAGGAGTCATTTGCATTTGCAGGAAGACTGTTGGTGCACACCGCATACACAAATAAACAAAAGCCAACTTCTAAGTCATGTGGATTGCCTGCAGATCACCCAATGCTATTGTTCAAGTGCATTGAAAGATGACCCCTTCCCACCCTGCCTCAGTTGTGTTTAGATGTGTATATAGTTAGCACTGGATCAACTGATCCAGTACAATTTGCTCTGCTTCTCAAACTGGTGCCAAAAATGACCACTGCGGTATCACCTTGTTCCTTGTCAGTCATGTTTACACACACTTATGCCCGATATGCTGCTCCGTGCTAGTTGCTTCGTGACAGTAAATGCGGCTCATGAAAAGAAATGTGATTGAATTTCTGTCCACCAAATCCGAGTCCGGGTCAATCAGAAGTCACTTTTGTGCTCTGTCCTTACTCTAGAGAGCGTCAATATAAATACTACACTATTAGCCAAACGCTCATTTGCGGCAGCATTGTGTAACCCCATTCCCCATTCATGTCTTGAGGAATACATCATTTTGCATTTTGATTTCATATCACTAACAAGTTATTTAGGTTTAAAGTATTGTTTGTCTATAGATTCGTCACCATTACTCGAATCCATTGTTTTTAACTAAGTCATTTGCAGTATTCATTTGACCTTGACAACAATACTTGATGATTTTGCAGAATTTCCTATCTACCAGAAAGTGTCTAAAACCCAAACTATATGTAGTGCATTCCTATCCTTTCAATGGAATAGTTTTCTGGGAATCAAGTTTTTTATAGTATGCTAAAAACTCTTCTCAAAATATTCTCCTGCAAATTCCATTAGTTCGCAAATTTACTAAGTAGAGAATTTAGCAATGTTTAAATCAGTACATTATATATATACATATATCTATAGGTTATTCATCTATTCAATACACCCCTCAACATCATTTGCTTGTAAATTCAATCACAACCACATTAGCCTGGCATTTTGTAAGTTTTTGAAACCAGTGGTGGCCTGACATTTATAAAGTGCTGTGTGTTAAAGTCATGTCTATGCTACCTCATGAATAATTCTATTTAATTTACATTCTGCTGTGTTCAGATTTGCATGACATTAAGTCCCTAGCTAATTTGCACATACACCCCTTTGATATTGGCATGTGTACTATTCATTTTCCTCACGTTGATGCAAATTGACTAGTGCATGTCAACCATGTACATTGAAGATCGTGGTGTTTAACCAACGTTCACGTAAAATGTTTGCTCTGGGTTCCAGCCATGATACGAAGAAATTCCATCCTGCCAGCACAGGTTGTTTTGTAGTATTCCTGCCAATTTGTTCGAAACGTGGTCGGTGTTCATCTGAATGCCCTGCTGTGTCAATGTCGTGATTCAAATTACAGTAAAATTTCATTAATTTTAGACAATACCAAGGTTTCCATTCTTTCATCATGGTGTTCTAACATTATTGTGAATATGCATAATTCTCAACATGTTGTCTAGCAATTACTGAGTGTGTTGGCGAGCTTGAACATGGGAAGGGAGCTACATTTCTTTTAATGCAAGCTTATGCAAAGATGAGATTTCATTGCCTGCTTGTGCTTTGTGAGATTTTCCCTTGTAGTAGTTCATGCTTTCTTATTATAGTTTATAAAGATTCTAATCTATAGGTAAGTCTGTAATGTTAAATCTTGGAATTTATCAACAGGTATGCTGTTTGAATTGCATCATGTTTGGTTAGTGCTGGTGATCATTTCAAGTATTTCAAATCGCGGTCTTTTGTTTCAGGATTGGGGATAAATGGTGGTCTCTTGGCCAAACTCAAGCCAAGTCCTATTCAGGCGAAGCCACTTAATTTGGTATGTATAAATGGGATTGTTGATTTTACGATGAAAACTGACTTCCAGAGAATGCTGGTCTGGGAACTGAAAAGTCCTCGCGGAGCGTCAAGAATTCCAAAAAGTACTCATCACTGACGGTCATGTCTGGAGAAATGACGGCCTGAAACTTCACGGCAAATATACTTAGTAGGCTAAAGGAGGGTGTAAACAAATCTATAGATTTTACAAGTGGTGGGGGATCTTAATTTATTGATTTTGACAATATTAAGGTGTATTGTCAATAAAAATCAGTTTCATAGTACGGCGAATTACCTTACCTAACTTTAGCAGCGCTTTTGTCTTGATCTGCATTTCTTTTCTCATGCACCACAATTCTGTTTCTAGGCACACTGTTTCTTCGCTCATGAATCATAGTTTATGAGGAAAAACTTGTGTTAGTTTTGAACAGAATTGTTTTGCATGTGTAATGAAGTGCAGACTCATGAGCTCATGATATTCGTGACGACATCGCGTGCATGCGCGGTCTGTGATGGGGAAAGTTTGACTACTCGGAACGGAAGAGAACTGTCAGATATACTTCAAGAGTACAAATTCAGCGATTAAATTAACTACCGGTTAATGAATGAAGAGTTGTGATTTAGTTCATGATATCAGAGGTTCTGTATCTAACAAATCACAGATATTTTTTTTTGCTCCCAATGTACTGCCGCATAGGCTCATTTCCTCGTCTCGTTAATCAATTGGGCTTCATGGTGGCAACAGTGCACTAGTTTCCTCAACATTTGAACAAAAACAATAACCAAAATTGTCATTCGTTTGTTTTTCCAGTTCTCACAGTATTGCCAAAAATGCCCAAAATCTCACCGTGTGTTTGTTGATGCATAGCCGTTCTATATGAAGTTTTCTTCTTGTTTCTACTCTTGCTGAGAATTTTCTTTTCACCGTTCCACCTCATTTGAAGGAAATTAACAGTAATGCATGGTTGCCGTATTCTTGGTTGGACCCCTTATGGGTATGTGGAACCCTTGAAAATGACCAAATTTGGCAAAAATTCGGAACATCATACCTTTGCTGATTGAATCTGTATGAAACTTTCAGATGGCATGCTTTATACAATTCTCCAAAACGATGTTGGAAATTGGTTTTAGAATTTTCCACATTTGCACAAACGGCTGTTAAAAACAGGACTTTTATGATTTTTGAGAAGTAGTTGCATGAAACAAAAACAGAACAAGACTTTAGACAACCGTAACAGCGTTTTTGAGGTTTCATCTTGAAATTTATATTGAACAAAATTTGGTCGTTTTATTGATACTGTTGTTTTGTCACGGATGGATGCACTCTTCTTATTTCCTCAGTTTTACTAAAAAGATATGGTCATGTGACCCAACTACATGTGACCCAACTAATGGCAAATTTCTATTAATCCAAAAATCAAATTCTACAGACTTTCTACTTTCAGAAAATAACTTTACTGACAGAGTTTTTGTCTATAGTTCTGTAGGTATTTGACTAAATACACTGAAAAGTCAGCCAGGTCCTCTGTAACCTTAAAGACCCTAGAAACATTTCCAAAGTTGTTAAACGGAACATCTCAGAAACAACTGATCGTATTCACATAAAACTTCCAGGTACTGTGTCTTACGCACTGTTCTCCGAAGCACTTTTAGGAACTGGTTTTCGTAATGTTCTAGTTTTGCATGAGAAGCTGTCAAATATAAGGCGGATATGGTTTTAACCCAGTTGCATAAAGTGAAAATCAAATGATTTTAAAGTTTGTAATAGTATTTTTGAGATTTCATCCTGAACATTTGTATCAGACGAGAATTGGTCACGTTATCTCTACTTTTGTTCCACTGTGACTGCACCTTTCTTGTTTGCTAAATTTTACTAAAAATGTCTGGTCACATGATCAAATTACTGGCAGGTGATTGGTATAAAGTCAAAAATGAAATTCTAGACGCCTTGTCTTTTCAGAAAGTATTTACTTTCATTGACAAATTCAATAGTTTTGTAGGTATTTGGCTAAGTCCACAAACTTTTCAATAACGTCTAACTTAATCCATTTTTCTGCATAACAACTAGTGCAAGTACTGACTAGCTAGCATGCACTGATAGCTGTTTACACCTGCAAAGTAGGCAAAGTTGTTGGTTATTCATTGAGCTGAGGGTTGTTGTAGCTTGCAAAAGCATTAAAGCGTTCAGGCGTGTTTTTACATGTGATAATGCGGACTGTCACAAGCCCTGTTTAGACATTAACCATGACGTGGCGCAAGCTGACATGCTACAAGACCATAGGTGTCAACTGGCCACTTACACACACACAACCCTGAAAAGGTGGCAAGGTGGAAGTTGTAGGCAGGAATTGTGGAGTGTGCATATTCAAAGTTACAAATGGCTGGAGATGCAATTGATGTTGAGGAAACCAAAGTGATGTTTTTGAATATGTGGAGGCAGTTAAACCTGTCTAAATTTTGAACACAATGTATTTACTAAACTTAAGTTGTATGAATGAATGGGTTTTCAAAAGCAGCTCCTTAGACATTTTGTTTTGTCAAGTCCCCACGTGGTTCCGGGTTGAAAATGAATACTTTTTTCTCAGTTTTAACTATACTATTTTTTCATGTCATCGGAATTACCGGACACTCTCATTTTGCCTTAATATTTAATTTAATAGTATAAACATTGAAGGTCATTGAAGGTCATTGAAGCACATTAGTTTCTGTTGGGATTTCAGTACACTTTTTTCTGCAAAACTGCACTTCTGTGAGTGTGGTGAACCTGAACTTCAAAGCTCCAAGTGGCAAGCTACTTAAAAACAGTGGCTATCTCCTGTTGCTAGTTGAATAAGTAAATATTAAAACACTCTACCTGTTGTCTCAGTATGTTAATCTAGAAAAATAAACGCTGTCTTAATACTCTAAGATCCTGTGGTAAACATAATACACGAAAGAAGGTTCAATTTGAAATGGTATTGCTTGAAATTTGACTTAGAAATATTGATTGTGCAAAAATTTGGTAAAAATTGTTTGCCACTGATCTCCCACAATTCCATGTTTCTGGTACGCTTGTACTCAACTTTTGTGTAACACTTTCCTAAAAAGTGACAAATATCTGGTGATAAAAAATACTGATAAAAGTTCTGAATCAATATTGTTTGGCTATTTTTTATTTATTTATTTATTTATTTATTTATTATTGTGATATTTAAAATGAGGGTGGCCACTTCAGTGATAGCACTGCTTTCCAAGAGGGCCCTCAACAAGAAAAACAGTAATATAATACAATGAAGTAATAAAACAACAATGAAATATACGTAACAAAGATACAATTAAAACAGGTTGAGAATTAAGACGATAACTAATTGACAAATAATTGTAAAAATTTAACTAAGACAGATGAAATAAATTAAGAGATGATTCTAGACAGTGAGAGTGTTTACGACAATGAAAAAATGACATGATTAAGACAGTCAGGGTATAAAAGGTCAAGTAAATTACAGCCACTTTTTAATATTTACTTTAAAGGTAGTAATTGAATTGGACCGTTTAATTTCTTTTATATTTTACCGTTACTTTTATTTCAGATTTTTAAGTAATTATGTTGATGCGTAACAAACTCTGACTTAATTTCTCAATTTCTTTTAAATTCTACTAAATGTACCTGGCAACAACGCAGACGTCTACTCCCCGTGTTTGTAGGTACGGTAAAATGTCATTAATTTCGGACAAAACAATTTTAAAAAAGTCATTTTTCCTATTTCAATGGTTTCTGTTTTTGAATGCCCACAACTTTTCAAAATTTTGTTTAATGGTACTGTGGTTGAAAATTTGAAGAGATTATTTGCATGTTTCAGGAAAAAAGTTGAAAATATGTTTCTGCTTGTTGGAACAATGAATAGGTGAAATTTTATCATAATAGCAAAATCATTAATTGACTCACAGATTCAATGAGACTGCCAGTTTCAAATTATGGTGTCAGTGAGCACATTCACGACAATACTTTCCTTTTTGTCGCCTAAGAAGCCAACATTACAGCACACGCACACACACACACACACGCACGCACGCACGCACACACACACACACACTGCTTAAGTTGGTATTTAAGTTTGCTAGCAATAACATGGTAATTCTCATGAATTATGTGCCTAAATTGTCTAATGATTACCATACTATAAAAATGGAAATTTTACCAAATGTGGTTTGTTCCATCTACTCAGTGCCAGATGAGCTGATTAAGATTTTCTTATTTATATGTGTTTAGTGCCATATAGTGCGGCATTTCTTAACAGGTTAGAATTACATGCTTTGTGTCCTACAACTGTTATGTTTTTACAAAGTGACTGTGTGGGCTTTTAACAACTTCCAATTTGAATTCAGACAAAGGTTCTTTGATTTGACACAATGATTTAAAAAAATAAGAATGTGCTAAGCAAGCAGAAAAGTCAACCACAGTTCATTGGATATAGTGAGAAGTATTTGTAGAGTATTTTTGACTTGCAAATGCATTGGTTTTAAAAACATTTGATAAATTTAAGCGGTTGTGACTTATCAGGAATTCTTAAGCAGTCTAATAAGATTGTCGTTTATAAATGGAAAATTGTCGACGAACTCAGTGTGTGTGAATTAGAATATGGTGAAAATTCTTTTTGGACTCAATGTGACAGAAAAGTGATATATTATTTTCTTACATCTCTAAACAAAGTAAATGTTAAGAACTGGTTTCTCATTAACATGATTTTGTTTGGTATAGGTGTCACTAAATACTATTTGATAAAATTTTGGTAATGACTATTTGCTAGAATGTAGTAGCTAGGCTTAGTGTACAAAATTCCATATTAGTAATAATTATTATTTTGTACCAAACCAAAGAACTGTCAGTGGTACTACCAGTGGTGCTGTCACTGATACTGCCAATAATGGTACTACCAGTGGTACTGCCAGTGGTACTGTCAGGGGTATCTTGTCTATTAAACAAGGTTTGGAGAGTTACCGTGATTCGCCACTTATTTCGCAATACAAAAGTTGCCAAACTTGTAATATTTCTATTTTTAAATGCTGATTACTTTGCTGCAAATAATGGAAACTTTACCAAATGTTATTTTATGACAACTTCTCACTTCTCAGTACAAACCATACCAGTAATAGACTAAATAGACTAAAATTCTCTTAACATCCATTTTTGTGAAGAAATTTGACAAAGTTGAATTTCACCTTGTTTTCCACATCGTGTACTAAATAAGTGAAGAATTGCTGTAAATAATGAAGCAATATCCTCTTCGGTTGCAGACAACAGCTGTTCAGGGTGGTACTAATGTACAGAGCCAGACCCAGGCTGTACCCCTGCCTGCCCACCAAACAGTCTCAACGGTCAGCCTGCCCTCACAGCCTACCCAGCCAGGATTCATCATTCAGAACCAGTTCGGTCCTCCAGTGAGTACTCAGCTTTGTTCCACATACGCAACCGTTTTGTGTAAAGCTAGTGTAATCGCGTGTTGCCTGCAATGAAAGGCGATATGGGTCCAAGTCTTGTGTGATCTCCAGTTCTCGACCGACCATATGATGCAAATAGGGTACGGATGAAAAATAAACAGAGAGAGTCCCACAATTCCCTGTCATGATGGCTGAGTGCAAGCGGAATTCGCTATCAGAGTATGAGAAGTAGTGTTTTGTCCCAGTTCTTTTAGTTTGTACTGTATTGCAGGTGGGGATCATCTTTAACATATTTTAACATATTTTCAAAGCATACCAGCATATTTCTGCAGAATCATAAATAGCAAATTTTGTAAGTAGGTACTGGCCTTTTATTTCCTCACCACCAGCGTGCTTTGTACGTTTGTTAAAATATTGATTTTTAAAAACCATCTCCATCAGGCCTATCCTCTCTCAGGGATATGCGTGCGGTACAACTGTCACGCGACAGACAGCCTGTTGGGCAACAAGTGTTGACACGCTGTCGCATTGCTGACTCATTGAGTCATTTCCTTCTGCCAATCATGTTGTTGTCACATTGGTGTCCACACCTGGCGTCTTGTAGTTGCTGTGATTCCTGGTCGCAACCGTTTCACGCTTAGTGATTCTACAGTTAAGGAACTAGTCTGTAACTGCGAGGAGGCTCTACACAGTGATTCTACAAATAAGGGACTAGGTTGTGAATGCAAGGGGTTCCACGCTTGGTCATTCTGGAGTTAAGGGAATAGCCTGTAACTGCAAGGGGGTTTCAAACTCAGTCACTCATTTAGTGACAAGTCTGTGGGTGCGAGGGGGTTCCACACTTAAGGCGTGTTGCAAATGGCTACGTTCCTGTCAACAGTTGGTGATTTGACTTCATTGCCTACTTGTAACCATTATTAAATTAGGCTCTGTGTTTTGTGTTAATTAAAAGTTATCCAGTGAGTGAAAGTTTTCTGCAATCCTGCGCTTGTCCTGTGATAAGCTTGGTAGCTGCTGTTGTTTTTATTGTATTTGTTCTGTGTTACAAATGTCAATTGAAGAAAGAGATTCATAGCTTCATTCCCCACCACTAGAAGTCACTAAGCAATTCGAAAGTGTTAATTATGAGTTTTCTGATAGTTTGTTACCTTGTTGGTAACATGTGGAGTTGTTTTTGCAATTCTAACCCTTATTAGCGTTTTCAAAATGCTGATACCACAGAATAGATGTATTAATTTTATTAATTTTCAACTTGCGTCTTTGGTCTTACTTGTCATAAAACAACTGACTCTTAAAAGGCATTTTGCCGCAGTTTAGGTGTAGATGTTGAATTCTTAACCAAGGCACTTAGGAGTTTAAAACCATTTCCGCGCTCATCGCATTTTGAGTCACTGTTGAATGAGTGTGAATCTCAAGTCACAGGCCATAAAGACATGCGCCAATCACATTAAACTCTGAAGTGTTTTCTTGAAATAGCTGATGGTTTTGATGCTCTTGTTAGTAGTAAAAGGCCCACATTTTTAGAAGCTAAAGAAGGTGAAATATGGCTTTAACCTTTTCCTATCTTCAGGTTGCTGGTCTGCCCTCTGGTGTCACATTCACAGCGCAAGACCTCCAACAGCTACAGCAGCAGCTGCAGGCCGTGGCCAATCAGCAACAGCTGATCCAACAAGCCCTGAGCAGTGTGAGCTCATCTAGTCAGTCAACCAATCAGACACAATCACTCTTCACACAGCCAAGCCTGGTTGCACAGACCGCCATGCCACAGGTACTCTTGGTTCAACCACCAAGTGTTACCGGGCAGCCACAATTTCTTCTTCAAGGAGCAGTAAGCACCATTAATTGCTTTTAACATATTAAGAATCCATTTGCTTTTTAGCTCTCAGGTGCCTACTTACAGTCGGGCAGTTGAGTGTCTTGAGTAAAATGTGGTCTGTAAATGCAAAGAATATGCAGTATTTTCAGGCTAGGGTTAGTTTTTGTTGTATTCTAATTTGCGCTAGTGACAGTTTTATCCCCACATAACGTTGCTTTCTTCATTACTTCACTAGCAAGTGATGAAAGTGAGATGAGCCTGTAGTTCGCAGAAAATGGCTTGAAGTGTACACTTCATTGGGTGTGTTTTTATGCAGCAATCAATTTGAGATTCTCTTTCATTTCTTCAGAATGTCATACCAGTGCAGTCAGCAGTTGTCAGTGCCAGTCAACCTATTGTGTTAGCCACGCCCACCATCAGTCAAGCCCCGCCCCAACCAGCCGTTACAACCACCACACCTCAGGCTGCGTCGACTGTTTTGAAGTTTCAGGTAAAACTTCTTCTGATCTGACCTCTTGAGCTTGATGACAGTTGCAACAAGTGAGTTGAATTGTGTTTCAGGAGTGTGAACCAGATACTCTAATCAAAAACTGGTGAAATTTTACAACAACTAGGACTTAATTTTCTAATGATTCATTTTTTGCCTGTTTTCTTTTTGGGCTTTTGCCAAAATTTCTATGAAGGCAGACAAATTTCTGTAATGTTCTTCAACATTTGTTGTTCAGTCGTGACATTGCTAATGTTGAAAGTAGTTAAAAAGCCTGGCTATGATTGTTGCGTGCCTGTAGACTGGTTGGAACTGCTTTCATTCCTCACGCAGTATAACTTCTTGTGTGTAAAGGTTGTTACACTATGTAAAATATTAAAAACTTTGACTATGTGAAACTGAAGTGTATAGTTTGAAGGTGACAGATACATAGAGCGTACGGGCATGGAATAAAGTGACAACAATGATCGCAGCATGTGTTGACTTCTTGTTTGTCTCACGCCAGTATTAGTTGTTTGATGCCACATAATTTGGAACGGCAAGTCGTTTTCTAGTGTAGTATCTCTATGAACTCGGAGCAGATCAATAGATTTGTGCTGACATACTTTGAGTATAATCACCCTGCTAATTATTTCAGCCCCCACCCGTTGATGAGAACATTGATTTGGAAGAGCTTGAACAGTTTGCTAAAAATTTCAAACGGAGGCGAATTGAACTTGGTATGTTATTACATTTTTAGGTCAGTTGTGCATCAGTTTCTCCCAGTGGTTCCCATTGTATTTCTATTGGGTTGAGTTAAAAACGTATGTCCGAATGTGGAACACACTGTTATCGAATTGTGCTGTGGTATTTAAGTTCACATTAAAAGTTGTGCTAGAACAAGTTGTCCTGGATCTGCTTGAGCCCAGTTTGGTTGTAGTGTAAACTTGAAAACAGATTATACCAGAGTTATTCAAGTTTTCTCTGCTGTTGTTCGCATTTTTTCATGACTCACATAAGTGCATGGTGATATCGTCAATATTGTGAATTCTTTCTTAATGTACTGTATTTCTATGGGTTCATGCCCATGTTTGACTTACCACTCGCGTTAATTGTCACTTAACAGGGTTTGTGCATTTGTTAGTCAGTGTTCAAAACTGGTTCTCAAAATGCGGAATTTCTGTAAGTGATCACACTCTGCCTAAATTTATATGATGGATACTTCCCTGAAAAGCTCATTGCAATTTTTGTTCTGCTCATCTTCAAGTAATAAACAGCCTCAAGTTTCAGTCGGTACCTTGCCTTTTCAGGTTGTACA
This sequence comes from Phoronis australis, assembly GCA_002633005.1. Classification (NCBI taxonomy): domain Eukaryota; kingdom Metazoa; phylum Phoronida; family Phoronidae; genus Phoronis; species Phoronis australis. The sequence goes on along the minus strand of NMRA01000231.1, from coordinate 175,344 downwards.
ATACAATACTCGACTAGTGTGTTTTATATGACTGCTGTCATGTTTTATTTATCTTATCTTAAATGTAGCTCCCAACTGCATCCTCAGCTAGACACCCACCCACTGATTTTTTTATTTAAATTGGCATTTTTTGTTTTTGAATCCAAAAACACATTTTTGTGGTGTTGTTGGATGAGATGGACTTTTGGAAGTTATTAGCTTTAACCAGAGTTATAAAACAACAAAATCTGTTGTGTTTTTGCGATTTTATTACAAATTGCCTAATAATTGTCATTGTCAACCAAAGCATTCACTAAAATCAAGGCTGGTGTCTTCATTGGTTAAATACATTTAAAATACAGTGTTACTTAACGCATGTGATCGTTTGCCTGCTTTTGTGAACCTAGTAAGTTCCATTCCTCGTCACTGCTAATTTCTGTAAATTATTTTTCTCAGCAATAGTTTCCCTTTAAGAGCCACAGACTAATACGACGTCGTAGAATATTTATCAGTTTTCATTTAATTTCCTACACATTGTTCACACTTTGATGAAGGTAAGAAGCGTTGATGAAATGGTCAGATGTTAAGTCTAAGATCTACTGTTAAGTTAGTCATTTGTTAAGTCTAAGATCCACTGTTAAGTTAGTCATTTGTTTTTGCCACATCCACAGTTTCGTATTGTGAGGAGCTGTTAATTAATAAAATATCAACAATCCAAGTGTAGTACCTCATGACAGTTGTATTGTGCACAGTTTTTGTACAACGGACATTTTGTAATGATTCATTGATTATTCTCCATCAGTTGTTCCTTCTTAGCCATTAGAATTGGAGTGTTTAATGCACGGTCTTTACTTCTTTGCAGGGTTCACTCAGGGAGATGTTGGCCTCGCCATGGGCAAGATGTATAACAATGATTTCAGTCAGACGACAATCTCGCGGTTCGAGGCGCTCAACTTGAGTTTCAAGAACATGTGTAAGCTGAAACCGCTCCTGCAGCAGTGGCTGGAAGACGCAGACACGATGACTGCCAATCCACCGAGTCTAACTGCCGCTGCTAGCTCACCGATGTCCACAGAACCAATGGGACGACGTCGTAAGAAGAGAACGAGTATTGACACGAACATACGGGTATCATTGGAGAAAGCCTTCCTTCAGAACTCCAAACCGACCTCTGAGGAGATTAGTTTGTTGTCAGACAGTCTTCACATGGAGAAAGAGGTGATTCGTGTTTGGTTTTGCAATCGTCGTCAAAAGGAGAAACGAATTAACCCGCCTTCAACCCTACCAGGACACCTCTTGGTGAACTCAGTGACTAGCGCTCCTCAGGTGTTGCAGTCAGCCTCGCCATTCAGCATGGTTACTGGTCTCAATACATCACCTCCAAACAGGACCAACTCATCATCTCCTATGGATCTGTTAAAGACTGCGGGACAGACCTCCACAAATCAGCTGACCATGTCTACTCCCCGACAGTTGTTTAGCCTACCGATGACGTCCACTGTGGTGGCCACAACAGCGTCCAAGCCCAACCCCAACCTAAAGCTGATTCCGCAGAACTTGATCTTTTCTTCCCGTGCTGGCACTTCTCCCCCGGACAATCAGACACGAGCCATTCCTCAGAATTTGATATTCTCGGACCAACCATCGGGTGGGGGACAAGATGGAGATGGGCCCAGCGCCCGTCTAAAAGTTATACCGCAAAACCTGATCTTTTCCTCTGGTGCTGTTTCGCAACTGGATAAACCTGATGATCACTCCAAGGACACTATGGGAATGAATAATATGGAGTCTGATGATGACGAAGATTGAGTTATGTATGGTGTAGTGCGAGTTATTGTTGATGCCTGTCAAATTATGGCACTGCTGTGCAGTGTCGGTAAAATGAATGCTCTAGTTATAAAGTACAATGGTCACGTACCCCTGCAGTTCCGCGTTATTTCTTTACCCAGGATTATATTTGGATGGTACGGTGTAGTGTTGTTAAGATTGTATAGAATTCGCTTATTAAAATATTTAGTGTCACAGTAAGAGAATTCACATCAGTTGAGTTTTAATATTTAGTTTCATGTGACCACTCTATATCATACAATGTCTTTTATTGCAGTATTAGTTTGTAGGACTTTAAGGTTATTGGTGCTATTTTGATAGGGAAATTTCAAACTGTCAAATTTATTTTCAGAGGGTCATTGGCAAATTAATTATGGTAATTAGTTATTTGCAAATATCATTAATGAGTTATCATTTTCTCTGTGGACCAGTTGGCGTTGATGTCGAGAGAGAAAACAAGTATGTAATGGCACTGTGAAGGATGTACCCTGATATATTTTTTATTTTATTCACAGTGAAAGTTATGTGGGTATTTCCAGCATTCTTTGTCAGAATTTGTTGCTGAGAATGCATTGTATAAAGTCTAATTCAACCTATAGTAGTTTCATCTTGTGTTGTATTTGTACCATTATCCCTTTGCATGCAATATGTTTTAATTAGGTGGCATAACTTGACCTATAAAGTTTATTTAATCGGTATGATTTTGTGTCAGAAGTTGCTTTTACAGTAATCTGCAAAGAAAGTCGACTAAATTTTGAAGCAAAATATTTCAATTAGCTAATTTTGTAAATTATGAAGTACTTATTTCCTTCTGGTTTTCTTGCAGGTTTTTGCCGTAACTTCGACAAAGTTAGATAAATTCAGTTGAAATCTATGGCCTTCTTGAAAACTGGCGTACAATTCATTTCGTCTCCGTGGTATTGAAAGAGCAAAGGTGCTGAATTTACATTCACCGATCATAAACATCTATAAGTACAGCGACAGTTGATGGCAGTAAAACTTGCACAAATTGTATCTAACTGGTTCAAGATATTTCATATGAGTGATGGTCATAACCTGGTCATTTTTTGCAGTACAGTTTTTTAACAATAAAATCATTATTTTTGTCATGTAAACATAATTGTTTGTTTATGAATGGACTTGGACAGTAAGTTGGTGCGATTTCATGAAAGTGCATGAAACAACACCTACATGAATCAAGATGTTGTTGAGATTTTGTCAAAATTGAAACTGGTTCCATGTGAAAGGAAATGGATGTTTGGTGGTGGATTTGTGCACCGACACTTCGTGGAATTTTGACATCGTTCAGTTTATTTTGAAAACTGAGGTGGATAAATGCACTTAAGCAAAAGTTTGAAATGCTATGAGTTGCCGAGCGACAAGTAAAAGAATGTTGTATCATATTTATCTCAAGTAAATTCTCTTTTTAAATAAGTCAACAACTAAAAATAATCTGGACTTTGTTTTTGCAAAAAAAACGGGCCAGAACCACGTCTGCTTTTCTGGAGAATTTACAAAGCACTGCCGATCAGACTCAAATAAATTTGCTGGAGAGTAGTAATGGGACAGGCTTCCAACTTACAGAGATAAAACAAGGGGATTTATTTTTTGTTGGTAGTGGAAGTATGATCCTATCAGTGCAAGCTTTATGAGATTAGTATTATTAAGATAAAAGGACTATTAAATTATATTTTGCCCGCAAAACAGCGAGATGATGCTTCAGTTATTGAGGTTGTTTACATAAAAGATTAAACAGTCTCGCGTAGCCCTTCTGCTGGTATACGCTAGAAAGGATTCAGGCTTCGTCATGAAACTCAAGGAAGATCTTTATGTCACAGTGTCATGATGTCGTGAAACTCTCGGGTACTATCCATGTAGAAGGCACACATGGCCATTTTAATTAGAACGATGTAATGGTAACTCTGGACATAGTTAAATAGTAAATCTAACTTTGTTGTCACTCCTTGAGGTTATATTTTGGCTAAAGCTTCCACAGCTAGCTATATACACATTGGTGGACCAATGTTTTGAAGGTTTCTCTGACAGTAGCTTTTTGCAATGCAGGTGCCTGTATGGTTTTGAAAACAGTAATATTCCATTTGTTTTGTATTGCATGCTGTATGCCATTATTTGTGGAGCAGTCTTCCAGATGATGTTGCTCTGTGCGTCTTGAATCCATGTCTTTTGTCTAATGTTGCTTTACGCATAAATTTTTTGTAAAGGCCTCGCCAATTGGAATCTTGTAGTGAATATTACGACTTTTGCATGTTGACCATCAATTCTTTGCCAGAGTTTGTGTTATGTTACGAATTATACTGTGTTATAAATATTCACATGATTTAGTGCAATAGAATGATTTTGATGTTTCACTCGAGAAAAACTGCAATTAGAATATCAGGCAATTAATTTGCAGTTGTTATAAATTAATGGAATGGGTTAATCTTTTATGTAGGATTTAGTTTTAGTACTCTGTCAGATGTTGCATAATATAAGATTTCATACTTTTAATACCACTGCTGTTTGGTCTTCTTTCTTCAAAATGGATTTGTCATTGACGTGATGGCCAGGGTGACATTGCTACTGCATAAATCCCAAGCATCAATTCTGAGGTTGCAACAAACTGCTTTTTGCAGCTGCTTGGTACCAGTTTTTAACCACACTTACACGTCAGCTAATAAAAAGGCATCAAACCTGGTGTTGGCCTATTAACAGAAAAAATAATGTTCACGTCCTCTGAAACAAAATAATGAACTGTAACCATAGACAGTCCTCAAATGTTTAAAAAACTATTTGAAAATTTCTTTCAAAGTCTGCTAAACGAGCAAACATGACCTATGGTTTAGGTGATTTACAGGACACCCGTAGGGAACGACCAGCCTCCAAGAATCATAATATTCCATCTGTCGGACATAGAGAGTTTGAATTTTTGATTGAATTCTACTTTTATCACTCAAGTGGAACGTCAATGCTGCATTAAGATGAGGCAGAACAAGTATTGGTTGAAATCACGAAACAGGGTTTAGTATCCTCTTAAAGTGCAACAATGACTTGCATCTCAAGGAAACAAGAACTGAATTCTTAATTTTCACAAATTTATAATTTTCAAAAATGTCATAACAGCAGACAACTCTTAGGTATGCCACGGAACAAACACTTGTACTATATTGCTACGTAGAAAGGATGAAGACACCCAATGCATGTGTAAAGGAGACCTCCACAGTGAAAGCCACTCACTGGTGATGCCTCAGGTATAAAGCGAAATAACTGCAGAAACATGAATGTGGTCGTTAACGCTACCATCACTTCTTCTGTATGCTATGGCCAGAAATTGATATCGTACAATGGCCACATTTTGGAATACCGAAATGCTGCCCATTGACTGTTTTTTTTAATATTTAACCAAAATGCTGCACATCCATGGCGTGCTTATATAACTGCTGCCAGACTCATTATTTTACATTAAAATTAGCCCACCATTCTATTATAAATACCAATAATGTTCAACTATTGCACAGTTTGGTACAATGATCACTGAAAATTTGAACTGCTGAGCTGGTTGTGATAAATCATCCGTACACGTCGCAAACCGATTTTTGAAAAAAGCATTTCAAATACAGGCGCATAGGCCTAAATGCAACAACTGTATGGGGCCTTTTTCCAAAAATCAACTTTGATTTGGGCCACTTACCGTTGCTGTCATAAAATCTTTATTCATCTACATGTAGTTCCTTACCCAGATTGGAAATAATTTCATTTAATAGTACTTCTTGCCATGCCCATGTTTAACTTAAAGCCTAGGTAACTTAGTTGCCATGGTGAGTTAGTTTCAGACAGTATGGACGAAGGGTTAATTCCAGGCGATTTGTTGTAACCAATTCAAATTCAACCAAAGGATAAGAGCGTGATGATGCCTTGGAAGATCAAATATGCATGTGAACGAAGTTCACAACTTTAACACAAGCACATGACTTGCATATGCTTAACATAGCAAAAAGCACATGCAAATGAGCCAATAACCTCAAAGACTAACAGTGAATGCTCACAGTAGAGCGCAGGGATAAGTAATAGCCACAAAAATACGAAAATACATGTACCCTTAAATATCTAACATTTCAGATTCTCCAGTTCACTTAAAGGAACATTTCACCCGTTCATTACTGCACATTTTGTATTAAAACGAGAGGAAATAGTCTAATCTTGCTTGCGCTTTCAAGGAACACTAAAAAATTTACTCTATAAACTATGAAACAAGTTTGATAGCTGCAACACACCAGAAAACCACACAGAAGTACCAGCCTGGACCTACCACTATGCATAAAAACTAAATCGGATAGCTTAACTTCAAATGGTCAGCGACAAATGCACATCAAAACAAAGAAGGCTCACCATAGAAATGCTGTGTCCAGGCACAACATTAGTTGTAACCATGGGATGTACACTTACTATCTCGCACAAACTTCTGACAGCCTTCACATGTAACTTTCACTATTCTACTAGTATTCTTAAATACTGTTTTTTAACATTTCTAAATTGACCTGAAACTTGACACAGCACCTTATGTATGCAAGATCTTTACGCAATAATCAGTAAATAGTGAAGTCCGACTAACGCATTAACATTTGAAGTAAATAAATCATAACAGCAAAACTTAGCAAAACGTTACAGACGAGTATAGTTCACAAATTTTTGTTGAACTGGTGCCACCTTGATACCAAGTATGATTCATGAATGTTCTGCCTTCCAGGGCAACTGGCAGATCCCTGTCCTACAGACATTTAGGGAACACCTGCTCACCACTAGTTCAATAAACTATTTGAGAATTGCAATGAACCGAGAATAACCAGAATAAAAAACAAAATGGTCTGGGTGTTTTAAAAATTTGTTGGTCACCTGATAACTGAATAATCGTAACAACATTAATCAACAACCATAGCGGATTGCCTGTGAGTGAAGAAAGCCTTCAGGCTGGCAACTGTTCCACCAGCAGTGATGTAACTCCATATTCCCATACCAATGGCGACGACAAACGCTGGTATAATGGAACCTACATACAATGGAGGTTTCTGGTCATTGAGGAGGGTCTGTAAGAGAGATGAAGTGTGAACTTGATCATTATCAAAAACATCAAGATGCAGGATAATACAAACAAGAGCAACGAGGACGCACGACTGCACCACAAACAGTGCTGCTTCTAGGGGTGTTTATTTGTATCATAAAAACATAGGCGGATTTAGGGGGGGGGCCCGGGCCCCCCCC